>CM038220.1:17116718-17233894 GCA_021442155.1 Cymbidium sinense | reverse complement strand
GATTAAATGTATGCAGATGGTCTCAAAATGCCTTATGCACTTCAAACTACACCCACCCATATGTTTTAGGGTGCCTTTTTTCTATGAGTATAAGGCTTGGAATTGATTCACTAATCAACACCATTTTAAGCCTCTATGCCAACCTTATTATGTTAAATACTAATGGTCATGTCAAAGTACATGTGTGACATCCGTAAACTTTACCCACTATCATGTATTTCATTGGGTAAACAATGCCCCGACGACCTTGGAGGATGAAAGTGTAAACCCTAGCTTTGCACCAAATTCTTCTGTTGGCCCTGATGATTGTAAGGGTAGCGATGGTTCTGAAAGTATGGTCGTCAGGCGGTTGCAATTTTTTACTTGCTATCGTGAGGGAGATGCACACAAAGCCAGATGGAAGGTTTGTAGACATGGATATTTGGAGATCGCTGCCATGAAGGGAATCTATTTTCCTCTGCCAAGCTGGTCAAAGCCGGAGGCTATGGAAAGAAACCTTAACTTATGGAAATGGAGTAGGCTAAACAGAGAAGCAAAAAATGTCTAAATTTTTGTGCTTAGAAGCAAACGTATCTTTTGCTTATCGTGGTTGGTACGTAAGAATAGGGTACTATTTTGTATGAAATGCTAATCTTTGGTGATGCAATTTTGTTTTATGTTAAGGCAAAATAGAAAGTGTTTTGTGATTGATGATGTCATAAGTAACGACAAAAGTTACATCTTTTCTGAGTTTAAATTTTATCGTTGTTGCTCTCTAATTAATAGTTCTATTATTTTTGGTATCTCAACAAAAAAAAGGTTTGAAACACTTTTCTCATCTAGAAAGAATGGTCATCTTAAAGCTTACTAACCTCTCTGATCAAATAAAAGGGATCCGTAATCAAAGTCTCTTAACAACGACATTGAAGCATTATGCTTGTTAGTTTGATTCCACCGGGTAAACTAGTGATGATGGAACCTAGTGATTTTGATTTGATTTGTCACTCAAATCTCAATCATACTACAAAAATTAAACCAAGCATTATGTACGACAAATTTAGAGGACTTGAGATGCCCTTAATTAAGAGTGCTCTATAAGCTATAGCTAACCATAGAATTTATTCTTATTGAAAACCTTAATTCTCTATGTATAACATAAATCACGGATATGTTGTCACTTTAGGGTAATTTCTAGGAAAGTAATAGTTTGCTATTGAAGACTCCTTGCTATTCAAAGTTTGATCATATGGACAACCAAATAAGTAGTCAACATAATCTAAAAAGATATGAAAAAAATTCAAAATTTTGATCCTTTTAATAGAAATTCATCATGCAATTTGTAATCTATAGTCAATAAAATTTGTTTATCTTTCATACCAAGATAAATTCAATAGAAGCATTAGCATACGAGATACTCAACATTTATTTTATCAAACTATGGTACCTTTAAAGTTATAAAACTAGGTAATATATAAAAAAAACCATACATAATTTTTTAGTAACTTTATTCTCAATACCATAATGATTTTTAAGAATAAAAGAATATTGTGACACAAATGCAATCCAATTTGCTTGAAAGGCATTTCTTTTTTCTTTTTCTTTTTTCTTTTTTCTTTTTTGGTTTGATGGTGGGTGGTTGTTGAATATAACTTAGGCTCTTATTCAAGAAGATAATAATTCTAATATAATAAGGCTAGCCATCATAAAACTTCTTATCATAAATGGAAATTGAATGATGTAAAAGATCGATGGATAATAGGCATTAGATGTTATCAGCCATTAAATGATGGTGTGCAGGGAATATCAAATGCTAGAAAATGGTGATGGTCTACTTAATCTTCCTCTTTATGCAATGTAAATTAGAGACCAAGAATGTGATATCAATAATCATGTCTAGTATAAGATGGGATCAACTGTGTGTCGGTTGTGCTCGATCTCGGGCCAAGGGTTTTCTACTTCTCCTCAGTGCTTTCCTCTTTTTCCTCTAGCCTGTCATCACCGCTGTCCCTCCTCGGCATTTTCTTTTCATTTTCTCTTTGGCTTTCTGTGTGGTTCCGATCGATTCTGATATCGAAACCGAGGCCGTTGTAGCTTGCGCTGTTATGCATTACTATTGATCATGGATTCAACCATGGCTCCCCGTGGGGGGAATCCCTCCTTACCCCTTGCGGCTTCTTCAGGTAAGGACTCTCTTGGGAATGCTAGTGCTAATTCTACCATGGCTACTAAATCCTTTAGGGATGTGCTTGCGGGTAAAGCGAATAACGCAGGTGAGTCTTTCGGGGAGTACCCATTATTATGTGTTCCAATTTTGTGGTGAAAAAATTGGCTAAACCATATGAATTTTCTTTGGTCGGTAAATTTGCCCTTCGTCGTCCGTCTATGGAGAATATCCAAAGTTTTTTCATTAAAAGCGGAGTTTTTTGGGATTGATTGATTCTAGGCATGTTTTGATTCAATTAGCTAACGATCTGGATTACTCTCTTATTTTTGCAAGATGTGCATATTTTATTTTTAATTGCCAAATGCGGTTATTGAAATGGACCCCTTTTTTTACATTAAGGAGGAATTTCCTATTATTCCAATTTGGCTATCTATCTCTCACCTTCGGGTGCACTTCTTTAATCCCGAATTTCTATATGCGGTGGCTGGCCTGTTCGGTCGACCTCTCCAATTGGACCAAGCAACCGCTTCTAGCTCTAGACCTTCTGTTGCTCGAGTCCTAGTGGAATTGGATATGGCTACTAATATAACTGTCACAATACATGATAAAAATGAGCCCAAACTTGTATTCACAACCCAACCCAATGATGATAGAAGCAACCCCGGTAAACTCCTTTTAAGGATCAGATTCCTCATGTTGGAAACTATTTACAAAACCAAAATATTGATATTAATGCTTCAAATACCAATAGATCTCCTCTCTTATTCAGTCCCTTACTAATGCTAATATTCTTGCTCTTTCATCTCTAGTAGCTAAAGATCATATGAATGATAAGGTCGAGTTGGATGAGGTGTAGTATTTAGAGATAACTTCCACCCTTTATCTAGGGGTTTTTGTGCTGCCTAATTCTAACCCATCTTCTAATTCTTCTTCTAACTCGGATCAAAACATAAAACCTAAGCTGCATCAGGTTATCAACAATGAGTTGGAAGAAGGAGAATTGATCTCTCCTACTGGCAACAAACAATTAATTGGATTTTCCCTATCTGATGGGGAGGTTGTTGGTTTGGAAAATGATTTTCACATTATTTCTAAAAAGAGAAACAAATCAAATAAATCTAGATTCCCTAACTTTGCTAGAGTTACTAGATCTGGCTCATCTCATCCCAAGTAATGGTATCTTTCTTGATCTGGAATGCGTGAGGGATAGGCTCCCTCTCTATTCGTAATAGACTTAGCAATTTAGTTTGCATCCATAACATTTTGCTAGAGTTACTAGATCTGGAAATTTTGAAACCATTTATCCTTCCTTCTAGCATTCAATCTATTGCTAGAATGATTGGCTTTAGTAGTTTTTTCATGATTTCAAGTAATAAAATCTAGATCTTTTGGAAAAATCCTTTTGCATTCCATATTATTCAGGACCTTCATCAGGTCGTGAATGCTAAAATCTCTTTCAGTAATTGGTCCTGCTTTGAATCCTTTGTCTATGCCTCCTATAATAGGTATGGTAGAAGGAACCTTTGGGAAGATCTGGTTAATTTCTCAACCTCAGTTAATGCTCCCTGGTTTGTGGGTGGGGATTTTAACATTATTTCTTCCTCGGTAAAAAGAAGGGGTGGAAATCCTCCTAACCTTTTATCTATGGAGGAATTTAATAATATGGCCCTTGATTGCCACTTGATCAATTTGGGCTTCATTTGCTCCCAATACACTTGGAATAATCACGAAATGTGGCAAAGACTTGATAGGATTTTGTTTAAAGATCTATGGATCAACTCTTTCTTTAATACCTCAGTTGAACACCTTAGTAGAATCCTATTCGATCATTCCCCTTTGTTTATTTCTGTTAAGGTTAATACGGAGTCCCCTCTTTGTGTATTCCTTTTCGATTTCAAAATATGTGGCTTATGGATACTTGATTTGTGGAGGTGGTTACCACTAACTGGGGAGATCCTCTTTATCCTGATGATTCTGTTTTGGGGATGAATAGATTATGGCTCAAATTAAAAAGGCTTAAATAATTCCTTAAATGGTGGAACAAACATTGCTTCAAAAATCTTTTCACTAACATAAAAGAATTAGAACAAGAGGTCATATCACTAGAAGAAGAGGTTATCCTAGATACCTCTAAATCAATTTTATTAAATCAAGATAAAGATAGATGAACAAGTTATCAAGACATGGAGGAAACTTAGTGGAGTCAAAAGGCTTCTCTAAAAATTATTGGAGGAGATAGGAACACCAAATATTTTCATGCTCTGCTTAATAAGAAAAAGGCCTTAAATCACATTAAGAAAATCAAAAATACTAATAATAGTTGGATTTCTGATGAAAAGGATCTTGTTGATTGGTGTTTCCTTCAACCTACTTAATAATAAGGTGAACTATGAGGAATTAGCATGTCCTGAGGCTATCCCCAAAATCATCACCGTAGAAGATAACATAATGCTTACATCCTTACCCTCTATAGTTGAAATTACATCCACCCTTCAGAGTATGAATACAGATTTTGTGGCTGGCCCTGATGGATTCACACCACTTTTCTTTTAAAAATGTTGGAATATTATCAAAGAATATGTGGTTAAAGCTGTTCTGGATTTTTTTAGAGGGAACATCCTCCCCAAATTCTTTTTCGGTACTTCCATTGTTCTAATTTCTAAAATCGAAAACCCCAAACTTTGGAATAATTTTAGACCAATAAGTCTATGTACATTTTTTAATAAGCTCATATCGAAGATCCTAGCCAAAAGATTAGGTACTTTACTTCCTAAAATCATTTCCCCTAATCAAACTGGCTTTTGTCAGTCGATCTATCTTTGATAATGTATTATTGGCTGAAGAAATTGTCCATGATTTAAACACCAAAGTTTGATGTGGGAATCTTATTTTTAAGTTAGACATATCTAAAGCCTACGATATTATTGGTTGGACTTTCTCTACAAAATTTTATCTATATTCGGCTTTTCTGACTCATTCATTATATTAATCAAGAATGGCATTGAAAACTCTAGCTTTTCTTTACTTATTAATTGCAAGGTTCATGGCTTCTTTTCTTCATCCCATGGTATCAGGCAGGGGGATACCCTTTCTCCAGCCCTTTTCATTATCGTAGTGGAATATCTTTCTCAAAATCTTGAACTTATGTTTATCAAAATGCTTACCATGTGCTACAAGACTAGGGGTGGTTTTCCTATCTCTCACCTCTACTTTGAAGATGATTTCATTATTTTCTACAATGGGTCTACCCGTTACATTAAGAAATTGTATAAGTTTCTTATTCATTTTGGTAGGGAGAGTGGCTTAAAATTAATCGATAAAAGTGGCTTCATAGTAAATCGATTCTTATTCCTAGGATTAATACTAAGAGTATCACGGGCTTGCCCAATATACTCCCTATTAAATACTGGGTACTCCTTTATACTGGTGCTAAGAGATCTTTCCTTTTGATGAGGTGATTCAAAAATCTATAAGAAAATTTTGCTCCTCGGAGTTCCATCTTCTTTCTTTTGGAGTAAAACTGATTCTGATTAAAAGTATTCTCTGCTCCTTACCCCTCTATCTACTTTTCACTATTGTCCCTAGCACTTCTATCATTAATAAGATTAATCGATTGTTCAATAAATTCTTCTGGGGTTCTACTTCATCATCCAAAAAAACTCATTGGGCGAGTTGGTATAACTATTGTGGCCCTTTGAATGAAGGTGGGTTAGGTTGTAAAACTTTACAAGATTCCATTAAATGCTTTTCCTATAAAATGTGGTGGAACCTTAGGAGTAATCCACGACTTTCTAAATTTATGCTTGTTAAATACTATAAGGGTAATCACCCCCTCATTTGCATTTTCAAAATGGGAGATTACCCTGTGTGGAGAAGACTTTGAAACATCAAGTGGGCTGCTGAAGAGCTTATCTCCTGGGGTGTAAATTCCGGTTAATCCTTTTTTTGGCAAGATAATTGGTTGGGTTTGGGTTCTATTGACTCTTTACTCAACACTCATTCTATTGAGAGGCTCAAAATTAGTCATTTCATTACTCAAAATTATTGGAATATAGCTCAGTTAGGTTCCTATGTCCCAAATTTTATCATCAACAAAATCCTGAATATTAATCATACAACTAGTAAAATGGATCAAATTCTATTCAACAATTCATCCACTGGTGATTTTGTTTTTAAGGACGTGTGGCAAGCTATTAGATTCAAAAATCATGAATCTCTAATCTTCCCCCAAAATCTGGAGTAATTCTATTCTTGCCTTTTATTCTTACATGGAGAATTCTTAAATAATACATTCACGGATGCCATTCTCTTGAAAAAAAGGCTTTCATCTTCCTTCTAAGTGTCAATGTTGCTTTCTCATAGAAACGCCTAACCATGTCTTTGTTAATGGCCCCATTGCAACTAAAGTTTGGCCCTGGTATGATAGTTTATTTAATACTTTACTGTTTGACGGATCCATTTCTATCACGGGCCTTTTAAATAATTTCCTACCCTATGCCCCGAAAGGTCATGTCAAATGTGTTCTCGCTATTACTCTATTGTGGTATATCTGGTTGGAAAAAAATGATGCTAAACACAATGATATTCCCATGAATTTTCACTGCATCATTGCTAAAACCAAAGGCAAAATTTTCTCCCTTTACAAAGCTAAACTTCTTCATCTGTCGAGTTTCAAAGATGTTAAGCATCTAGCTCATTACTTGGGATTTCTCCCCCGTCAAATGAAATTGATTATATCTGTAAGACTATATATTGGATTAAACCTAAAAATCATATTATGGTTAATACTGATAGATCTGTTGCTAATGGGATGTATGATTGTGGGGGTATTTTAAGAGACTTTAGAAGTACGATGATTGCTGCTTTTGCTATTCCTTTAAGATCCTGTTCTGTTCTTTTTGCTGAACTTTATGGCCTACATTATGGGATATTACTATGTATTCAGAAAAACTTTTAGAAAATCTGGTTTGAAATTGATGCTCTCCTGCTTCTGAATTTATTAAACTCTGGAGCTCATGGTATTGCCGAAGTCTACTATACTCTCAACCACACAAGAATGCTTCTTGCTTCTCTTGATTATCATTTCTCGCATATTTATCGAGAAGGGAATTATTGTGTGGATTTTCTTGCAAATTTGGGTGCAAAGTCCTCTATGGTTAATATATTTTTTGTGATAATATCCCCCTTTATTAAGGTGGTTGGTTAATTTAGATAAAAGTGGTTTACCTTATGTTAGGAATTTGTAAGCTGTCATTTTTGTATTTTGCTATATCTTCGGAGGTTTTCCATCTTCTTTTTGAGCTATATGCTTGGTATTATTTCAAATTTTCTTGATTTCTAGGGTCTTTTATCAGGAATGTTGTTAAGGAGAACTTATAGATGGTTTTGGATGAAAATTTTTATCATTCTATGTGTTTTGTGTTTTACTAAACTGTATATTGGGAATGTTTCTTAAGGCTGAATTTGGAGATAGGACTAAGCACTACAATATTTGGTGTCACCTTAGCTTTCTCGCATACCCAACCTCGTTCCTTTGCTTTCTGCGGTGTCTTTAAAATATGTTAGAACATGTGGGGATTTGTGAATGTGAATATATACATATGCTTGTATTTCTTTGCAGGTTTGAAGATCTCGTTATGCTCAGCAGGGCACGATGAGATGAAAAAATAGGCTGTGGTGTCGCAAGACACCGCTCGCTACACTCAGCAGGGCATACCGAGTAGGCCGCCAGTTGTTAGATGTCGCTCCCCCTAGATGAAATGCTGCTAAAATTTTGTCTAATTTTCAGACTTAGAAAATAAAATGCAGGAGGGGGGGAGATGATTATATATTGCATTGTATATATTCTTTGCAAGTTTGAAGGCCTCGTTGTGCTCAGCAGGGCGTGACAAGATAAAAACCAAATGTGGTGTCTCAAGACACCACTATCTACTGGCTGCCAAGCCAAATACACCCCGATGCGACCACGGGATGGCAGGGAGGCTAGAAATTTTATCAAATCTTTGACTTAGAAAAATGGGAGAATGAAATAATTTAATTTAGCACTAAGTAGGAAAACTTGCAGCTAATTTTATAGCATAAAAAAAAAAAAAGGAGCCTTTAAAACAAACCTTGGAAAGAATAGAATATTCATTTAAAATCTAAGTAAAATTTGGGAGAAATATTAAACTCACAAACTCTAATAGCTATTCTATGGCTTAAAGGGAAGTAATGAGAGAGTTCTCTTTTCTTATAAATTTGTCAAAATCAGTCAAGCTTTAATTGGAATTTGGGGTGGACTAATGCCAAACACATAACAAACTTGCTATAAATTCAAAATATGAGGATGAATCCAAATTGGGTTTAATAATTCTTATACGAATGTGGAGGTGATTACTATGCTAGCTGATAAGATGAGTAAGGCTAAAGCAACAAATACTGAAATTAGCTTAACTTATCAAAATTGATATAAATTGAGCATAATCAAATTGGGAGAAATTTTAAAACTCAATAAGTAAACTAAGTGATAGTAGTGTATTAAACTGCAATCTAAACCAAAATGCTTTTTTTGCCACTGGATCTACTACCCTTTGTACAAGCAGACAGGAGGCGATACTAAATCAAAATCTACAAAAATCATAGGGCCTCCTTTAATCAAAAATTAACAAATTTCATCCTAATTATGATTTTCAAGAGTGATAATTTTATTAATTAGATGGCATTAGCTAGTATAAATTCACGCATGTGCTTGAACATAGAGATTTCAAGTGCAAATTTTAATGTCAAAAGTTTTACTATTAAAATTGGAATTAAATGAAAATGCAAAATTAATTTCATAATTTAAAAAATAAAAACTACCTAAGTTCTTAAATACACCGCATGTGCCCACTATGCTAAATGCTTAAATTCAAGTGTTTAAGGATCTTTGCGGGTTATTTCTCTTTAGTCTTAGGGCGGTTGTTAACAAAACCTAAAACCTATAATAAGAGTTTTAAATTAGTGAAATATCAAAAATGATTCATTAAGTGAAAGTAAATCTAATCTTCTATTAGTAGCTAAACAGAGTGGGCAGATCTAAAACTCTTAAACATATTCTAATCAATCAATTTTAAGTAATAATGAAAATGCTTAAATGGAATTCTATTATTAAAAGCTCAAATCAAACTCAATCAATTCACCTTGAATTATTTGTTGGGGTGACAAATTAAACAAACTCTAGCTCACAAAAGATATCAAATCAAGTGTTCTATGTTCACTCTCAATAAATCTTATGCATAAGGACGTGTATGTCGCTTTAACTGGCCGATGCTCCGATGAGTTATGATTAGAGTCCTCCATTCGAGTAGTTTGGTCAGGCTACATTATGATCGTCATATGTTCTCCAATGGCTCTGCCCTATGAGTTGTGAGTCATAGGGTATACTTGATAGGGAAAATAGCCCTCTCTTAGTTAAGGTACACTTAAGATTGTCTCCTTAGATAAATAATTAAGCTATAAACACCCGCATGTGCCCCGACACTATACTAAATGCCTAAATTCAAGGGTCTGAGGATGCTGCGTGGGTTATTTCTTAGTTTAGTCTTAGGACTGGGTTCGGGTTAACAAAATCTAAAAATATATAATAAGAGTTTCAAATAGAATATCTAAAATTGATTCTATCATGTAGATCTAATCCTCTATTAGCAATTAAACAAAGTTAACATGATCTAAAACTCTTAAATATATTCTAATTAATCAATTTTTAAGCAGTAATCTAAAAATTGCTTAAATGAAATTATATCATTAAAAAACATAAAGAAAAACTCAATCTATCCACCTTCCACAACTACTTGTCGAGGATGAAAAATTAAGAAACTTATAGTTCACAAAAGAGTCAATGTCAAATTAAGTGTTCTGCTATGTTCACTCTCAATCAATCTCTCACTAGTAAGGATGTGGCTCGTGTCCTTTGAACTGCGTGGCTTGGCCAGTTGACTCCACGGATGAAGCAGTTATGACCAGAGTTCTCTGATTGGATGGTTTGGCCAGTTCGGCTCCATTATATTACAATCACGACCGTAGCCCGTTTGAGTTGTGAATCATAGGGTATATTTGAAAGGGTAAATAGCCCTCTATCAGCTAAGGTGGACTTAAGATTGTCTCCTTAGAAACACTACAGTCAAATTTCTTGGACGTAACCCATGTGTTGTTGATGATCCTTCACAGTTGGGTTGATTACCTCCTCTAAGTAGACTAGGGATATGCCAGATGAATGACCATGGGATCTATGGGCATGTCATCATTCTCCCAACCATCTAGTTTAATCTATAATGATGAATTTTATATCTTAAATCCTAAAACTCCATATACTATTACTATCGTTGCATGAAATGACTAGCCTTAATAGTTCTCTCTCACTTATTGAGAGGTAATTAACTATAGGGGCTTGCCCATAGGAAACTTGGAGATCTAAAGTCCTCATCAAATGAGGATGAAATATAAGGGTGTCTTATCTCATCTCTTACAAAATTATGACACCTTTAAACCACTCTTTTCATCAAGAGGTAAGTGGAAAATTTTGAGCTCATAGACTCGGAGACTCCACGGGGTGGTTTCCTTTCCATCTTCGGTTAGTCAAATTTAAGCTATAGTAGCAGCAGAGCATGAAAAAAAAATTGAAATTTAAAACAATTATCATTAAAATTAAAGTTAAATCATTCATTTTATTATCCTGATCAGCTTGTTCTCTATATCGATGGATCTTGAACATTGTTCATCAGTCACGAAATTAATGTTCATCTGGCTAATGTTGTAATCAATACCAAAGATACTGAGCTACCATCCAATTTAGTGTAAACTCTCCAACATCCATAAAATAATCCTCTACCTTAAACAATGCATATTCTACATACCAACTTGTGCAAAGGAGGAAGATAATTTGGCCACTCTTCTACTAAGGTTCCTCAAAAGATAGCATTTGTACTTAAAATATTGATTCATTTTGAGGTCTTAGTCATGAAGAGAACCTTCACTCAGAAAGTTTAGTCATTCACAAATGCAACCACCAGTTGAACCTTTCACACTAGGAAGGTATGATACTGAAGCCTCTTATTCTAGAGGAAAATTGAGTAGAAGGCAAAGGAGAAGAAACACTAAACTGTGAGCTCAGTAGTTATTGTCGAATCAGTCATCTGACCCGACAAACCATAAGAGAGTATTTCCACCCTATAATAAATTTTAAAATTTTGAGATGGGTGAAAAGGAATAGCTCTATTGGTGATGTTAAAGATTTTGGGCTCAACAAGGTTATCAACCTTTTGAAGAACAACATGAAACTCTATCTACTAGCACATAGAGTTTTGAAGGTTGTTAAGAGAAATGTCTTATGAAGAATGTATCAAATGTCAATTATCAAAGAAGCTAAAAATGCTCCACTATAAAAGCTACAATCAGTGGTTGTAAGAGCTCAAGACCATTCTAAGAAATTCCTACTCAGTGAGCATTGGGGCGTGACACATGAACTGCGTGTTCAGGAATCCGTTACCGAAAGGTCCCAGTATAAATAAAAATAAATATGTAGGCCAAAGCCTCGAGAAATAGCGCACAAAAGCTTCTTCAGAAGCAAGCTAACCCAAAGATAATGGAAAGAGAAATCTTGAACTACGTGCTCAACCATTGTTCAAGTAGAAAATTGTACAACTAGCTGTGGAACCAGAAGCGAGTGTTCCAACCCATAATAGGTTTGACAACCTAAGATGAGTAAAGCAGAACAATTCTACTAATCAAATCAAATAGTCATTGTGAACTAGATAACATCATATTCCAGCTTATCTAGTGAAGAAACTTGAAACTGTATATGCAATAGTACAACGGGTTCTCAAAGTTGCTAAAAAGAAATGGCTGATGAAAAGAAAATATGAATGTCCTATCATTAGGGAGGCTAGAGTTGCTCCTCCAAAGAAACCTCCTCCTACAACCCTGGAAAAATGTCTACTAATTCAAGTCTCGCATGGTACACATCGATGTGTGACACTTGGACCACATGTCCAAGAATCCGCCATCAAAAGGTCCTAGTAAATAGGTGAGCAAATTTGAACGCCAAAATCTCGAAGTGAAATTCCCTTACAAATAAACACAACTTGACATCTGGACTGTACTCTCACAAAATCCACTCCTCATGCTAAAGTATTTGGAGCTAAAGAAGTCTTGCCACTTGAAGTTTGTCATTATATGTTATCTCACAAGATTGCTCATCTCGAGGATCAATCCACTGAAGTACTTGATGACAAGACCAGCGTTGATAGGTCGCTTGGCAAGATGGGCAGTATTTCTTTCACAATTTGATATCACATACGTTCCGCAGAAAGTAGTGAAGGGACAAGTCTTAGCAGATTTTCTAGTTGCACATCCTAGCTTATGAAGTAGATACCAAATATCACACTAACTCGAGTCCCTCGATCCGAGAATAACAAAGCCAGCTAGCTAAGAAATGACAAGTATGAATGGTGATTATGTCATCGGCATATTTACTTGATGCATTCTTGAGCGATAAAGTATCAATCCGCATGTAGAGGGGTTACCAAATCTAACCCTGAGGATGCTTGCTCCTCATACTCCCAAAATCAACAAGAAGTTATACCAAAAGCTAAGAATGACATTGCCTCAAGCGGTATGAAGCCTTTGTTGTAAAAGTGTCACATGATTAGAGGCAAGCCTTCATCGACTACTTTAAAGAAGGCAAATTACTATGTAATAAATCACTGGCAGCTCAAATCGAGAAGAGAATGTTATGCTATGCTTTAGTCAACAACACTGTATATCATAGATCCTTTGAACAAATATGGCTATGATGCCTCGGTGTAGATGAAGCTAGCAAAGTGATGGCTGAAGTTAAAGAAGGATTTTGTGGTGCACATCAGTCAGGTCCCAAGATGGTAGTAAAGATCAGAAGGATGGGTTATTATTGGCCATCTATGGTGAGAGACTGTATTAATCACGCTAAGAAGTGTCATGAGTGTCAAGTATATAGGCATCTCATCCATCAACCTCCAAATCCATTACACCCAACAATAGCATCCTGGCCATTTGAATGTTGGGGTATGGATATAATTGGACCAATTGATCCACTGTCATCAGCTAGACATCGCTTCATCCTAACAGCGACTGATTATTTCTCTAAGTGGGCTGAAGCTACCCATTTAAAGAAGTTACTGCTGATCGAGTAATTAACTTCTTTACACATAATGTAGTCTATAGATTTGGAGTGTCATGCCAAAAATTTTTGATAATGGCATAGCCTTCAAAAGTGCAAAGATTTATAGATTCATCGATCGACATAAAATTGATTGGTGATACTCTTCAATATACAACCAAGAGAAAATGGTTTGGCAGAGGCCTTCAACAAGACATTAGTCAAGCTGCTCAAGAAGATTCTCACTAAAAATAAGAGAGAATGACATACCAAGCTAGTAGAGGCTCTATGGGCATATCGAACTACCTACAAGACACCGACTAAAGTAACTCTCTATTCATTAGTACTCGAAACTGAAGCAGTTCTTCCGCTTGAAGTTGAGTTGCCTTCACTTAGAGTAGCCATCCAGTACAATCTAACTAAATATCAAAATGCTCATCAGAGAATGTTGGAACTCAATGCGCTTGATGAAGTTAGATTGCAAGCTCATTAAAATCTAAAAGTCTATCGAACAAAGATATCCAGAGCTTTTGACCATATGGTGCAGGCTCGAACATTTCAAAAAAGAGAATTGGTCCTAGTGCTAAAAAGACCAATTATCCCTAATCAAAAATTTGGTGGCAAATTTGAGCCTAATTGGGAAGGACCTTTTGTCATTGAAAAATTATACCAAGGAGGGGAATACCAACTCATCGACCTAATGGGTGAAAGATCTATGCTGCCAATTAATGATCGATACTTGAAAAAGTACTATACTTTATGACTATGTTCTCGAGCTACAATAGAAATCCCCCTGCAAGACAAGGGGCATTTTTTAGTGCATCTATGTAGGTTGACATCATACTTCATGGAGATCCCTAAATAAACATACTCCATATGAAGAACTTTTGTGTGAAAATTCTCTTGTTACATAGGGGCATTTTTAGATTTTTATATACACATGAAATCAATGTTGTATGTTAAAATCTCAGAATATATCAATTCAAATATGGATGTATTTGTATATTTTCATCTTGAAAATTCTCCTAAATGTACTTTAGAATTTCTTCTGCAAGACAGGGGGCACATGTTTTTAGTTTATATCAAGTTTATTTGAGTTGACATCGTGCCATAAGACAAGATCCTCAAATATATTCTTATTCAGGTTGACATCGAGCTTTACGCCAAAATCCCTGAATATATCCATAATTGTTTCTGTTAAGTTGCAAAGTCATGCAGGAATAAAAAGAATATATTTCTACGCATGAAAAGATAATCATAAATATAAAAAAATTTATCTCCCATATTTGCCAAATTCTGGAGATCAAGTCAGAAGAACTCTTGATTTCGGAAGCTTCAATCAACCAAGTTGGAGAAATATCAACCTCTACATCCTCAAGTCAAAGATATAGTTCTAAAGTTTGAACTCAACAAGCCCATAAATGGCCGAGTTGGTGACGTTCTCCTCACTCAACAAGCCGCAATAATAGGCCGCAGTGAAAGAGCCCACATTCATTAGTCTGATGACAAAACCACCAATCCACTAGCTTAAGTTGAAGACTCGGTAGGTTCTAAAGTCGAACTCAATAAGCCCAAATATGGTCGAGTTCGATGCTCTCCTCACTCAACAAAGCAAGAAGAAGGTAGTGAAAGAGCCTCGTCAATTCAATGATGATAATTATTCAATCTCAAACTAGATCCAACTTAGTGATTATAAGCAATGATCCGTGAGATCTCTCTGCGTGATTGATAGATCAAGGCAAATAAGAAATGCTCAATTGGGGCTACCTCAAATCAATCTTCATATTACTTGCAAGAAAGCATCCGAGGAAGCAATTTCATAGTTCAAACAAAGCTAATGGCTCTAAATGAATTTTGTGGTTATTTAGTCATTTAAAGCACATTGCGACTAATAACTCAACATTGATCCTATATAATATAAGGAATGGGTCATGTGTATCCTTCAATGAATTCATCAAAGCGGAAGGTTCATTGAGTGCGCACTTCCGATAAGTCAATATTGACAAATCAGTCAATCCTTCATTTCACAAGCTCAAAGTTAGATAGAAAGAATTGCAAATCCATTCAAAACACGATAAGATTCCCCAATGGAGTCATTTATCAAAACAAGCAAATCAATTTCTCCATCAAACCCCACTAAGCATGAAGCTAGGGTTGGAGGAGACTCAAAAATGCAATAACATAAAAGAAAGAGATCTTCAACAAAGTCATTGAAGTAGATAGTAGATGGTATAAGAACTCTTATCTATCCGACCACTCAATTATGACAAGTTAGTCAATCCCCGTCATTTAGCAGGTCCTCAATAAGGCAACATACTAATGATAAATCCTGTCAAAGTTCCATAAGCTATTGCAAGCGAAGTTAAAATGATCCAAGCTCTATGGACAGCCCAAATGGTCAACCAATTTTTAACAAATGTGACTCGCTCCATGCACGAATCACATTTGTTGGGGGACATTTGTTGACCTCCATATGTGTGTCACAATCAAGACAAGCCCACAAGTCAAATTCGATGGACTTCGAAAGCGACAGTGCTCAAATCAAGGTTCAAAATACACTGGACATCACTGAAATCAACTCAAATGACCTCTGATCGATGAACAGACTTTGCCATTGTGTTCAAAGCATTGAAATTGATCAGGATATAAATATTGCATGACTTGATGAGCAACTGATCAAGCGCTCGAGTCATCAACATATCTGCGATATCAAGATCGGAAGGTGCCACAAGGATCAAATGACACTGTTCATGAAATTGAACATGTCATTGGCTAAACATCAAAATTTATCAAATGATCTGTTCACATTCAATTGGATCGATCATGCAAAATCGAGCGTCGAAAGTGACAATGTGCATTTTGGTGAAATAGACCAATTTAGCATCATCGATCCAAAGCGACCTCAATCGTGAAGCAACTGAGCCATTGCATTCAGAACAATGGAATTATCCTAAATCAATATATATTGACTATGTGCATTTATCGACGTAGAAACCAAATTAAAACTGGTTGAATTAATTTAACAGTAATTTAAAATTCCCAAATTACCCCCTGCTCAACCATTCCCTCCCATTTTCAATTTTCTGAAATAAAAATAATTCAAAAAAAATATTTGAAACCACTCCCCCCATTTCCCTCAACTACTCCCTCTCATTCTCCCCAGGCTCTCCTCATTCCGGTGACCCTTTTTTTTTCTCTAGAATTTCTCCTCTCTCCCATGGGAAAACGAAAAGAAAAGCCAAAAAAAGGTAAAAAAATTCTCCTCTTGTTGAAACTTTTCTCGATTTTTGTCTCATGTCATCGACACAAGTCGTCGTCCCGGCCGCGGTCAGAGACCCGCTCCCCTTCTAACATTCCATAAACCGCCACCATCATGCACATTCAGAGGTGTCACGACATCCCGTGTCTCTCTCATGGCCCAATGCCACTCTCGTGATGCCCGATGAGACCCACTTGGCTCAGATGTATTCATCGCGTCCGTGAAATCAGCGGCCATCGCCTTGCGTGTGACCCAACCCGACCTGCTGCACCCTTCTGCCTGGCTCAGCTATAGCCGCCTCCTTCCCAATTCCTTCAATAAATAACTTCAAGCCCATTTGCCCGCCGACCTCCTTCCCTCCCCAAGGCCCACAACTCTTCCCTACAACCCACTATAGAGCCCATCTCCTCCTTACCACAAATCCTTCCATTTTTAGCGAGATAAGGGAAGAAAATCATTAGCGGGAGAATTCTTCCGATTTTCGACGTGCGTAACCCTTCCACTTTTTTGACCAATCGAGGAAGAACATCATCAAATTCTTCCTTCAATTTTTGGCATCCCACCCCACGCTTTAGTTGTCCGTTTCCATTGTGATCGAGAAGAAAATTATCGTGAATTATTCTTCAATTTTTTGACGTGTACCGTAACCCTTCCACTTTTGATTCGCATGCGGAGAAGAACATCGTCAGCAGGTGAATTCTTCCTTTGATTTTCGACGTCGACTCCCTCACTCTAGCTATCCCTCTTCTGCTATGCCGCAAATCAGGGAAGAACATCATCAACAGGCAAATTCTTCTTTTGATTTTTAGCGTCGCACCTTACATTCTGTCGCGATACCCATTCTTTTCTAACCGCATCCACAAAATATGTCAACATGTGGGATTTATTAATGAATATATATACATATGCTTATGTTACTTTGTAGGTTTGAAGACCTCATTGTGCTCAACAGGGCTCGAAGAGATGAAAAAATAGGTATGTCTTCTGCTCAGGCATACCGTGTAAACCAATTGTTAGATGTCACTCCCCACAGATGAAATCTTTGCCAAAATTTTGTCTAATTTCGACTTAAAAAAAAAGGGGGGGGGTGATTATATATTGCATTGTATGTATTCTTTGCAGGTTTGAAGGCCTTGTTGTGCTCAACAGGGCGCGACAGATGAAAACCAGATTTGGTGTCGCAAGACACCACTCGCTATGCTCAGCAGGGCATACCGAGCAAGCTAAAACACCCTCGATGCAGCCCCCTACACGGGAATGATGCCGGGAGGCTGCCAAAATTTCATCAAATATTTTAACTTAGAAAAATGGGAGAATGAAATGGGCTAATTTATTAGCGCTAAGTAGGAAAACACAAATAAATAAAAAAAAGGGGGGGGGGGAGTCTTTAAAATAAACCTTGGAAAGAATAGAATATTCATTTAAAATCTAAGTAAAATTTGGGAGAGTCTAATATTAAACTCACAAACTCTAATAGCTATTATGTCTAGCTTAAAGTAAAGTAATGAGAGTTCTCTTTTCTTGAAAATTTCTCAAAATTAGGCAAGCTTTAATTGGAATTTGGGGGGGGGGGGGCAATGCCAAACTCATAACAAACTTGCAATAAACTCAAAATCTGAGAATGAATCCAAATTAGGTTTAATTATTTTTATACGAATGTAGAGGTGATTACTATGCTAGCTAATAAGCATGAGTAGGGCTAAAGCAACAAATACTGAAATCGACATAACTTATCAAAATTGATATAAATTGAGCATAATCAAATTGGGAGAAATGTAAAAACTCAACAAGTAAACTAAGTGTGAGTAGTGTGTTAAACTGCAATCTAAACTAAAACGCTTTTTTCGCCACCAGATCTACAACCTTTTGTACAAGCAGACAGAAGGCAATACTAAATCAAAATCTACAAAAATCATAGGGCCACCTTTAAGCAAAAATTATTGAATTTCATCCTAATTATGATTTTTCAGGAGTGATAATTTCATTACTTAGATGAAATGAACTAAGCTATAAATTCATGCATGTGCTCGGGCATTGATATTTCAAGTGCAAATTTTAATGTCCGAAAAGGCGACAGCAAAATTGGAATTAAATGAAAATACAAATCAATTTCATAATTCAAAATAATAAAACTACCTAAGTTCTTAAATACACATGTGCCCACTATGTTAAATGCTTAAATTCAAGTGTTCGAGGATCTTTGCGGGTTGTTTCGGTTTAGTCTTAGGACTGTGCGTTAACAAAACCTAAAATCCTATAATAAGAGTTTTAAATCGTGAAATATCGGATTCTCGTGACGAGATCTAATCATCTTAGCCTAAATAGAGTGGCGGGGATCTAAAACTCTTAAACATATTCTAATCAATCAATTTTAAGTAGCAATCAAAGTGCTTAAATAGAATTCTATTATTAAAAGCTCAAATCAAGCTAAATATATCCACTTTTCAATTGTTTATCGGGATTGACAAATTAAGCAAACTCTAGCTCACAAAAGAGCCAATATCAAATTAAGTGTTACTTAAGTTCACTTAATAAATCTCACGCTAGTAAGGATGTTGCCGTGTCCTCATTTGCGTGGCAGCAAGGCTCCATTGATGAAGCAATTTTGACGAGTCCTCATCGGGTAGTTTGGCCAGTCACTCCATTATATTACGATCATGATCGTAGCCCGTATGCTCCCCAATGGCTCTGCCCTTTGAGTTGTGAATCATAGGGTATACTTGATAGGGCAAATAGCCATATGTTAGCTAAGGTAGACTTAAGATTGTCTCCTTAGATAAATAATTAAGCTATAAACACCACATGTGCCACACTATCTAAATCCCAAATTCAAGTGCGAGGATGTTTTGCGGGTTGTTTCCCATTTAGTCTTAGAATGGATCTTAACAAAATCTAAAATTATATAATAAGAGTTTCAAATCAATGAAATATCTAAGAAAGCGATTCTATCATATGATAGTAAATATAATCCTCTATTAGCTAGAGTTAACGATCTAAAACTCTTAAACATATTCTAACTAATCAATTTTTAAGTAGTAATCTAAAAACTGCTTAGATGAAATTCTATCATTAAAAACTTAAAGCAAAACTCAATCTATGCACCTTCCGCAACTATTTTTTGAGGGTGATAAATTAAGAAAACTATAGCTCACAAAAGAGTCAATGTCAAATCAAGTGTTCTGCTATGTTCACTCTCAATCAATCTCGTTAGTAAGGACATGGCCCGTGTCCTCTAGGCTGCTTGGAGAGGCTCCAGATGAAGCGGTTATAACCGAGTCCTCATGGTGGTTTGGTGGTCAGCTCCATTATATTATGATCACGATTGTAGCTCGTATGCTCTCCAATGGCTCTGCTCTTTGAGTTGTGAATCATAGGGTATACTTGATAGAAAAAATAGCCCTCTGTCAGCTAAGGTGGAGTTAAGATTGTCTCCTTAGACAAACACCACCCTAGATCTACAAGGATTTCTTGGGCGACGTAACCCATGTGCTACTGATGAGGATCCTTCTGTCAGGTTGGGTCGACTACCTCCTTTGACTAAGTAGACTAGGGATCGCAACTGCCCGGGATCACGAAACCATGAGATCTAGATCGGGTACGTTATCATTCCCCCAACCATCCGGTTTAAGCTCTAATGATGAATTTCATATCTTAAATCCTAAAACTCCATATCTTTGCTACTATATACGCATTTGACATGTAGCCTTTCGAAAGTTCTCTCTCTTATTGAGAGGGTTAATGCTTATAAGGGCTTTATAGGAAACCCGAACCACATCTAAAGTCCTCATCAAATGAGGATGAAATCTCTAGGTAGTGTCTTATCTTCTATCTCATCTATCTTTGAAAATTACACACACCTTTAAACCACCCTTTTCATCAAGAGGTCGATTCAATTTTGCCCACAAATACTTTAAATTATGAACAAGTTTATTGTGATATGCTTAGTGTGTTGTAAAGTACTTTCATTTGATTTGTTAATTTTTACTCCACCATCGTTCTCCATTGAGATTTGAGTATAATTACCTCTGATTCTTTGTTTATTTTGAAATATGCACTTCTCTTTATTTGGTTTATTGCTTGTGACTATGAGAATGATAAATCTTCTTTTTTTTCATTATGAATCCGATTTGATTCAAATTTATTTTGGATGATTCAAGTGAATGGATCATGAGAGGATTATCATTTCCTTTTGGCTAAACCATAGGTTGAGTATATATAGTTCTCACCCTAATGAAGTAATCCTCTCATATATCTTTCTCTCTGTCTCTCTGGCAACCACGTTCCTTGCTGTAAAAGCAACAAATTGTTGTATTTCTTTCTCCTCCCTCTCTATCTCTCTCTTTCTCTTCTTTTCTTGGAGACCTTTCATCTTTTGTTTTGAGGGGTGTGAGGGCGGGCATGACTCAACTACAAGCTCTCTACATGCTTAGAGAAGAAAACTGATGGCAAAGAACGAGTGAGAAAATTGAAGATTTTGCTTGTACTCTTTAATTTTCTTTCTTCTTCATGCAGAAAAAGCTCTCAACTATATTCCCAGAGGATTTTCAGATCCCAGGGAGTGATAAAGCTTTCAACTTTGAGCTGTTTTTTGTTTGTGCTTCTGAATGGATGGTATTGAAAGTTATAGTATTTGAAAATTATTTTGTTCGCTTTCTTTGTGCTATTTTCTTTTATTTTTCTATTTTTATTATTATAATAATTATGTGTTGTATTTAACACCGGCTAATGAGTTCTCTGTACCATTTTTCTTGTAAATGGCCTTGTATGGGCCTACATTCACATGCTTCAATAAGGCCGATTAGCGTTGTCCTCTTCTTTTTTAATGTTTTTAATAATATGGCATAATTTCAGATTTTTTTTCATGAGGTGTTTGTAAAAACTATAGAAAATCTATAAGTAATTACCAAAAGTGATCAATATGAAAGTTGTAGAGAAGTTTTTTAGGTTTCCAACGATGACATTTCATCCAATTCGGATAAGAAACGAGTGAGATATGTGCGAAAAGCCAGCGCAGAACATATTTTTTCTGAATTTCAGATTTTTTTCATACGGTGTTTGTGAAAACTGTATCGAATCCATAGGTAATTACCAAAAATAATCAACATGAAAGTTGTAGATATGTTAATTAGCTTTCCAACGATGCCTATTTCATCCAATTTGAATAAGAAACGAGTGAGATATATGAAAACCAGCAGGGCATATTTTTCTGAATTTCAGATTTTTTTATACGTGTTTGTGAGAACTGTAGCGAAGCCATTGGTAATTATCATAAGTTATCCATATGAAAGTTGTAGAGAAGTTTGTTAGCTTTCCAACGATGCTTATTTCATCTAATTTGGATAAGAAATGAGTGAGTTATGTGCAAAAAATGACTCAGAGTATTTTTTTCTAAATTTCAGATTTTTTTTTCATATGATGTTTGCGAGAACTGAAGTAAATCCGTAGGTAATTTTTAAAAGTAATCAAGATGAAAGTTGTAGAGAAATTCTTTAGCTTTCTAACGATAACTATTTCATCCAATTCGGTCAAGGAACGAATGATATATGTGCAAAACAGGTCTATCATCGTGCACTCATTTCAAACTCAGGTCTCTCTACTGACATCTATTTCCAAATTGTAGAGGACTGCACTCTGTTCGCTAGAAAGAGCAAGAAAATATGCCAACACATTGTTTGGAGGAAAGCCCATGTCCATCATCCCTCTTCTTGAGAAACTATCTTTAATGTACTCATCATGCAACAACATTGAGGTAGCTCACTTCATTTTGATGAAATTCTAAGCCAAGCATTTTTCAACGTAATGCAATGATCACTTATGCTTGGAAGGGACCCTTTGATCAAGCAATAGATCTACATTACCATTTGATTGGTTCTGGCATAAAACCAAACAAGTACACTTTTACATTTGTTCTGATGGTCTGTTCTACCCACCTAGCATTAGAGGAAGGTGCAAATATTAATAATCATGCAAAGAGAATGGGCTTGGATTGTGATGCATACATTTCAACTTCTTTGATAGACATGTACATGAAATGTGGGAGTGGATGATGCTTGCCTCATTTTTTTTCTTTCTTCAAACTAATTGTCAAAAAACTTTTCGTTGCATAATATTCATGTTTTATAGTTTATGTGAGCACTAGGTTGTGAATAATTTGGATAGTACTGAAAAGACAAAATGATAGATTACTGTCGGTTCAATTTGGTTTAGCTAAGGATTGGTTTGATAAGGGTTCCATTTCCTTGGTTACCTTCGTTATTCATTTATCGAGTATCGTTGTAGTTTAGCCCATTTTCAATTGGAACTGGCCATTAATTGAAAAAAAAAAAGCTAACCTTTTAAATCATTGAAGAACATCTTTATTTTGCACTTGCAAAGTCTAATCTCATTTGAGACTTCTCACTTTGCGACCAATTAATGGTCCACCATCCATTATCAATTGGTTCATAGACTAGATGTAGCTCTATCTTTGCCTCCTTCACTTCAAAATTGTGACAAATGAATGAAACTTCTTTTTCAAGAGTGTGTCATGAATTGCTTTTTGGCATAAATATTTGATCTTTTGTTATTGTTTTAACGTGTTACTCTTGTAGGCCATGAATCTTCTCTCCGCGTGATGAATTAATTGATTTATCTACTAGTTCAGCTGTAAAATCCTTGTTGATTGCTTTTATTGACTTGTTTGTGGAAGGAACTCTCCTACTATGCTCCAAAGCAAGGTAAGCTACTATTCATTTTTTTTAGAGGTAGGTGATTCCAATTCTATAACCCATGTAATTGAAATGTCATTATTAGGAGACATGTTTTGGGATTTAAAAAAAAATAAAATTGAAGATAAACTATTTTTCACTTTACGAGCATGTGATTTAATTTAATTTGGCCATGGAAGGAATTTGGCAAGCCGGATGCCATTCATGCTGATATTTTATGCTTTTTTCAAGCTCGATGAGTACAAATCTCCTCAATCCTAGGCACTTGTTTAGGCATTTGTTGAAGTTTTCAATTGTTTTGAGTTGGCTCTTTCTTAAAGTGTTTGAAGCCTATCTATGGTTACATATTGCTTTATGATTTCAACATAAAATCTTGATTGTAATGCATACATTTTTGTCTATTTAATCATAAATTCCTGATAATGCAAACAAACTATTTGTTGTTAAAGAATGTGGTCATTACATTAATAACCATTTGTTGTTAAAGCTACTACTTGTTTTACCTTGAAATTAATGTAGTATCATACATGTATATAGGCCATTTAGTTTCTTCATTGTCCAGGACTTGCAGACCTTTACCATGATTATCTACTAATGTGATAAAGTACTTCTATGGATTATCAACTAAACTACATGAAGCATGTAGGCCTCCCTTGATTCTAGATATGGCACTTAAAATACTACTAGTCGAAGTACAAATCTTTATGTCAAAAGCAAGTTGATCCTAAGTTGAAACTAGCCGAGATCAAGTACTTAAAATATCATTGAAAACTTTGGGATATCAGTTAAATCCCTAAATAGCTCTTAAGTATAGAGTGTTTATAGTAAAATTGAGCATCTCAACATGCCAGATCTAACAAGCCCAAGATCTCATAATTCTGACTTCATTTGGGCATTCAAATACTTAAAATACATCAAGTGATCAAGGTTTTGCATGTATTTATAGAAATGTCACTCCTCCAATCTATAAATAGCCCCTCATTCTTCATATCAGGGGGGCCAAGCTAGATAGAGGAGAGAGCTCTAAAGCTTGAAAATCCTCCAAGCATAATCATGCCACCACTCGACGGTCACCGACCACATCCGTCGGCCGCTAACCACCGCCGTCGACCGCCACCGCCGGTCATCACCGTCGCCGATCACCACCGCCCATGCGTTGGTCGCCGGTTCGCCCATCATATCTCCGCCGGTCACCACCATCCTCGTCGATCATCGCCCATTACCGATGTGCCACCGTCGACTAGTCGCCGCTGCATTTGCCCGCCACATGCCATCGTCGCACCACCATCATCATCGCCGTCATCATTAGTATCCCCGTGACCATATCGTCGTCACCTCAGCCCGTCTGTACCGTATGGCGGGCATTGCCGTCGACCACCATTGTCGATCCGCTACGTCGCCGGCCATCATCGAGGCATTGCCGTCACACTCGCGGTCACCATCGATGACCTTCATCGTTAGTATTGACCCCGTTATTCACCATTATCTACTAGAAATTGTTACAACCTGAACATGACTATATAGCTATTGTTGTCTGATTATGGGATTCTCATTGTCGATTCTCATATACAATTCTATAATCCAAACGGAAAACTTTGTACTCTAAAATAGATACATGGTGGAAGATTTTTTTAGCCAGCCTCATGGTTTTCCCTCTTTTGAGATTTTTCACATAAAATTGAGTTTTATTATTAATTCTTCAAACATCTGTGTGTATGCTGGACTCCACAACAAAGCTAAAAAAACTTTTACTCTACCAACGGTTCTCAGCACGGTTTGGGCGTCATCTGTGAAGGATTCCCATTATTTCATCTTGTGTGGCAAGTTCCCAACAAGATCAAAACCACCGAGGTAGAGCATTTCAAGCTTTTAAGGAGCACAAACAAAGAATAAAGATTCATCAAACTTTGTTCCTTCAAATTTTGTCAGAAAGTGAGGGGCAACTCTTAATCTTAGAAGATCGCCCATGTTAATATGTTAAGCATCTAATCGATTACAATCCCAAGAAACAAGTCAAAGTTTGAGAATATTTCAACATTGAGAAGAGATATAGCTTTGGAAATTATGATTTGTCAATCATACTCATGGAAAACAAAACCAAGGTTAATGAGCAACTTTGGCTAAAACCATAAACGAATGTTTTGATTTGACCTCTTTCACACAGGTTAACATCATCGAGCAAAGACTCTGACAAATAACCCGGATAGATCAAAACTCAGCACCTACTCGCACACAGGTAAGAAGTCAAATAATACTTTGGCTAATACCTAGGATAGGTCAAAAGGTCCTTGGTGGACTTCCCACGACCTCTTCTATACAGGTTAACGTCATTGAGTAACACTCTGACAAACAACCTCGATAGGTCAAAAATCCTCAGCGGATTCAATTCGACCTCTTCCATACGTTGCGTCATCGGTAACACTCTAACAAACAACCTGGATAGGTCAAAATCACCGGTGATTCAATTCAACCTCTTCCATACAGCGGCATCGGTAATACGACAACCTTGGATAGGTCAAAATTTCTCAGCGGATCCAATTCGACCTCTTCCACACAAGTTAATGTCGCGGTAAAGACTCGATAAACAACTTGGATAGGTCAAAATTCACCTACTCCACATAGGTTAACGTCATCGGGTAGCACTCTGACAAACAACCTCAGATAGGCCAAAAATCTCCAGCGGATTCTATTCAACCTCTTCCACACAGGTTAACATCATCGGGTAACACTCTGACAAACAACCTCAGATATGTCAAAAATCCCCAATGGATTCAATTCGACCCCTTCCATACATGTTAACATCATCAAGTAACACTTTGACAAACAACCTCGGATGGGTCAAAAATCCTCAGCGGATTCAATTAGATCTCTTCCATACAGGTTAACGTCATCGAGTCACACTCTGACAAACAACCTCAAATAGGTCATAAATCCTCAGTGGATTCAATTCAACCTCTTCCCTACAGGTTAATGTCATCGAGTCACTCCGTGACAAATAACCTCTGATAGGTCATAATTGCTCAACGGATTCAATTCAACCTCTTCCATACAGTTAACTTCAGTCACACTCGACAAACAACCTGGATAGGTCATAAATCCTCAAGCATATTCAATTCAACCTCTTCCATACAGGTTAATGTCATCGAGTAACACTCTAACAAACAACCTCAAAAAGGTCAAAAATCTTTAGCGGATTCCATTCGACCTCTTCCATACAAGTTAACGTCATCGGGTAACACTCTGACAAACAACCTCGGATAGGTCAAAAATTCTCATCGGATCCAATTCAACCTCTTCCATACAGGTTAATGTCATCGAGTAATGCTCTGACAAACAACCTTGTATAGGTCAAAAATCCTCAGCGGATTCAATTTGACATCTTCCATACAGGTTAACGTAATCGGGTAACACTCTAACAAACAACCTCGGATGGGTCAAAAATCCTCAGCGGATTTAATTCGACCTCTTCTGTGCAGGTTAATGTCATCAAGTAACACTTTGACAAACAACCTCGGATGGGTAAAAAATCTTCAGCGGATTCGATTTTATCCCTCACATGCAAGTTAATGGCATCAGTTATCAACTGTTGAACCATCCATTGAAGTTTCAAGAAATCAATTTCCTGAAGTAGGAACTACGGACCGTCGCCCGATTCTTCTGAACCCGTCGGCCGTCAACCACGCCGTGCGCCACCGTCGTCTCCATTGCCGACTACCATCGCTGGTCACCATGCTATCATTGCCGGTCACTGCCGCCGACCATCACCGGCCATCTCTACCGGTCACCATCATCATCGTCGGTCATCCCCACCGACTAACGGCGCCGATCGCGTTATCGCCGCCCATTGCTAACCACCCCGTCCAACCTCATCGCGCCCGTCATCGCCGCCACCTTTGTCATTACCATCGGTCATCATCGTCGCTGATCATCACCTCTAAACCCGGTCGGTCCGACGAGGCCAGTTAACGCCTCTTTCTAGGGAAAATTGGAGCCACGCCTTATGCACCATGGGCCTTGATCGCCTCCAAACCCGGTCAGTATGATGAGGCTAGTTAACGCCTCTTTCGAGAGAAAATTGGAGCCACGACATATGTAGCACGGGCCTTGATCACCTCCAAACCCGGTTGGTCCGATGAGGCTAGTTGATGCCTCTTTCGAGAAAAAATTGAAACCACGATGTATATACTATGGGCCTTGATCATCTCAACCCGGTCATCCGGAGACCAGTTGACTCCTCTTCGAGGGAAACGGAGCCACGTATATAGCGGGCCTTGATCACCTCCAAACCCGGTCGGTCTGACGAGGTCAGTTGACTCCTCTTTTGAGGGAAAACTGGAACCACGACGTATGTACCGCGGGCCTTGTTCCCCTCCAAACCTGGTCGGTCCGACAAGGCTTATTGGCCTCTTTGAGTAAATCGAGCCCGCGATGTATGTATCGCGATGATCGCCTCAAACCCGGTGGTCGATGAGACCCGGTACGCCTCTTCGAGGGACAACCGGAAGCACGGCGGTATACCATGAGCCTTGATCACCTCAGAATGACCTTCTCCTAAGAATAAGAGAAAAACTCCAGCATATGAGGAGTGTGCCTTCTCCCTTAGCCCTAGGGAGGTTTTTATAGACCCCCTATAGGGGAAAAATGGTAAAAAAATCATTGAAAACAGCCAAAAATTGCCGAAAATCGCTCATCGACTTGGTTTAATTTCTCTCTCTCTCTCTCTCTCTCTCTCTCTCTCTCTCTCTCTCTCTCTCTTAAGTTCATTTTAGATTTCAAAATGGATTTTTATTAGGTCATTCTCATGATTATCAAGAGTGAAGCTGATACAAAGTTCTAATTTGTTGGTATATACACACCATCATCAAGTTTACCAAGATTTTTAAAAGGATTTAGTATAAATCATTCACTTATCAATAATTTCTTCTATCTTTCAAGGATTCACAAAAATAAAGTAAAATACCTTAAGGATTACTTTTGAAGAATCTTTTGGAGTCTTATTAAATTTTGGAATAGATTATGGGCAACTACAAGATGTTTTCTTGAAGTTCATTGCCTTGGATCTTTTACTTCTCAATAATGCAAGAGATTGATCACTCTTATGCTATAAAATTCATAATAACAAATAATCATAAGAATAGTAAATAATAGAAAATATTAAAATTAATAAATAATAAAATAAAAAAATATATGATAATAAAATAATAATAATAAATAATTAGCTTTCCCCACAAGGTAACTAAAAGAAGGCAAGAGACTAGATTCTCCTTTTCCACCAAAATAAATACTCTTAACAAGCATAAGTCACATCATTAAACTCCTTTAAATATATTTAGTGCTTATGCCACTAAAAATGATTCAATGGATACTAGTCCGATTATTTTTTTCATCATTGAAGAGGGAATTTAATTGAATGATATCCCTATTTGAAAGAAGAGATTAAATATTTGATTCATTAAGGGCATTTTTGTTAGTTTGTATAAGAGAAATCTTTAGATTGTTAGCCTCTTTATAATGGAAATCCTAAGATCCACGATAAACAAATCATTGAAACTATTAATATTATTAGTAGAATATCACCGTAATCTATTTATTCGCATACACACAAAGATATGCCCCAAATTAATTAATTTGTATTTAATAATTCTTATATTTAAGAAATATATTATTTATATTAAGATTCTATCATTTTTCTCACTTAGAATTGCAATATATAATTGTGGTATATCTAGTATTAATATCATCAAAGTTTTGTTTGACATATTAATTTAGTGAAAATTTTATCTGTCTTTGCTGCCTTCATAAATCTTAAATTAACCTATCTTGAGCTTGAACTTTATTTCATTATATTTTTAATTTTAAGGAACACCTACGTAAGTTTTCTATTTAATTATCCTTCACTCATATTAGGTGTACAATCATTATAATTAATTCATCTAATTTATTTTATTATTCTAGATAATAACTCATTCTATGATATAATATTTGGTTAACCACAATTATATAATTCCATAACGATTACATCTATTCCTTAAGTTGAATTTACACCAATAGGTTTTATATAAATAAGAGAAAATAAATTTTTGGATGCATAAATTATATTTAACAAATCTAATAGGAAGATCTCATTCTTATTTTAACTCAAAAGCAACTTTTATTATGAAGATTTTCATAAAAGTCATTGTCATTCTTGTTGAATAATTAATATACTTGCCTAAAGGAAAAAAATTAAGCTCCTTTTCCCCTTTAGTTCATCGTCTTATTAAGATTTTAGGGGAATTTATAAGCTATATCCACTAGAAACTAAGGAATTATATTTTCAAGTATATATATATATATATATATATATATATATATATATATATATATATATATATATATATATATATATATATATATTTCTAGTTAAACTATCATGTATGCATGTATGCAATATTAGAAATTAATGAAATTTTTTTATTATAAATAATATTTCATCTAATTTTTTCATCTAAAATTTACCAAATGACTAAGGTTTAGAAATTAGCAGACAGATAGAATTCTAATTTGCAAGTACCCACTCCACTCTTTTAAAAAATTTTAAAAAAGTACATGTTCATCTCATCTAGCATACACTTAAAATCTACATGCATTAGGAATAAAATTTTTGGAATCAACTTTACTCTTGTTTGCAATTTAATGACAATAAACTAATTTAAGTCCATCTATAATTAAAATCTCATGGATTCATAGTTGGCTTCTTGTTCACTCTCTTTTGGCATTTATGTTTCAGAGCGAGCCAAACTTTATGGTTCTTGAATGTACATTTCTTACACATAGCTGTAGTTTTCACATCAGTTTAGTTATGTTAAGCTGCTTAATTCGATTGCAAAGCTATTCTCAATTTTGTACTATTTCATTGAAATGATGTTACCATTCGTCTTCTATATAATACTAATTATGCTTTACTAAAGTTTTATTTGTCTTCGCAATTTTATGTCAATTAAGATTTTGACTCTATGCTATATGATCATCACAAGTTTTTGTTGGTGAAATGTTGAATGTGGGGCTCAAATCATGTCTCTTTGATTGAACTTTAGTTTGCATAAAATTCTATTGGAGCTTGATAAAGTAAGAATTAGTTTGTTTATCATTAAAAATTTTAAAAGATATCTAATTTTAGCACTTCCAAAACAAATTGAAGAATTGGGCTACAAATGAATGAACTGCATTAATTTTTAACTATCATTGCAATATTATTCAAAGATGACAAAATTTTCTATTATTTATACTTTTACTAAATTTGCTAGATTTAATTATCTTTATGTCAAATTTGCAACTTGAATTTTTTATGAGTTTCACTTGCTTTAGTAAGATATTACTCGTACAAAAATTGAAGGTTTCTGTCATTGGATTGATCTTATTATAGACTTTATATTGCAATCCGTTTGCTCATTTCCTTATAAAGTCTCTTGTGAAAAATTATAAATACCTCACGTCTTTGTAGAAGGAATGAAATTCTTCTTTGAATTGGCCATATGTGCCCACTCTTTGCTTGTAATCTTTCTATATATAGTGAATTTTTCTAATCTATGATTTTTCCAACCTTAGTTTTCACATAAAATCTATACAATTCTTTTTTTACTGTTTCTTCTATTATTCATCATTCTTATCTCATAATACATTATTTTATGATCTTATATTTAAATTTAAAGATTTTTAATATTAAAGTAATAAGCAAAATTATGCTAAAATATAAATTGCATATATAGGTATGCTTAAGATTTACTCATATGCATGATATACATGATGGAAAGAAATGAATGAATGTGTGTTATGTGATAGTAATCTATTTTAATTAATCTTAAGATGCCTTTCTTGAATGGGGTCGTTTAAATATAAACCTAAACTTAGGGTTAATTAAAAATACATAATAAGTTATTCACTAAAGAGAACTAAGCTAATTAATTTACCTTAGAAATAATTTAAGGTAGGGATGAAAGAGAAAATCCCTCTCTTTCTTCTCTTTATAACACTTAGTTGCTAAGTGTAAGGTATATGAAACAAAAGAAAACACTAAGTAAAATTTTCAAATCAATTAAATCACTTAAAGAGAAGTCAACTCTTTATAAATTAAATCCCTCACACTTAGCAAATCATAACTCTAAAACTAGTTAGGACATACCACAAGCCTTAACACATACACATTAGATTAAGTCATAATTTCTAGCTTTATGTTAGGGGCGGTGCATGGTTTGGTGTATGTTGGGTTTGTGATGTATTATTTTAGGCGGATGTTAGGGTGTATGTGGTCTGGATGTTAGGCCAATATTAGCCTAATCATGTTTTATGTGAGGTTAATGCTTAAGGGGCCACTATAATAAAAATATAAATAATTTTGCTGTGCAGGTTGCTCATACCCTAAGCAGAGCCTAGGTTAGGATAGGTGGGCTTGGTTACCCATTTGTGAGGTGCTAAGTCCAAATTATTCATATAATTTCTTGGGTTGTATGGTGTATTTAGCTAACATTTATTTTGTAGGTGTAACTAGATTTACTTTCCTTCTTTTTTTATAAAATTTTTCACTAGGATTAGAATTAAGATGAGCATTGGTTATAAAACCAAGTCTTATACACCATGTGATTCCTTTGAGAAAACAACATCCCAATCAAGCCAAAAGAAAGAAAGAAATGGTGCAAATCAAAATTAAGAAATGAAAGATAAAGAGTGAAGAATGAAGGATGAAGAATGAAGACCCCCATAACACTTATCATTTTATAATTATAATTATTATTTCATTATGTTGGGATGTATAAGGGTAGAGCTCGGCTACCCACATTTCTTTTTGGGTTGTATGATGGTACCCGATCGCATCGACCTCTTATTCTTTCGGTACCTTTAGAGAATTATTTGATGTTCTATTTAGCTTGTGCATTAGAAATAACATGTCTTTTCATAGTTTTTTTATGATTGGTGATTGTTGTGTGGCCTGGATGCTTAGAATCTGAGGATGAAAAATAAATTTTCTACCTTACTAACAACTCATAACTAAAATTTTATAATAATTCATAACCCCGCATAAAAATGCCTAGCCATTAAATCAAGATAATAAAATATTTAGCAACCCCTTAGCTGGATGATTGTATGTTGAACATCATGCATAACCATCTTGTTTCACTCTTGTGAAGAGAGGGCTTCCATCTTTGACAGATAAAATTAACTTAACCTTTAAGAGCCTGTGATGGAAGAACACCTCTTTCCCTCTTGATTTGGCCCATAATCAATTTCTCACACATTTAGGCATACAAAATCCCATAGCATGTGTCAAAATGAAGAGTCCCAAATTAAATAAAATTTGATAAAAATTTGCATTAAATTTAAGCCATTATTCATACCCCTCATGCCCTAGTCTCTTAAGGAGTGGGTTTAAGGACTTAGTTTCTCTTCTAAATAAATAATAGTCTAACCATCTTGCAAAGCATATGACTTACCTACATGGATTTAAAGCGTAGGAGAAGTTAGCTGGCTGTCACTCCAAGTGGTAATAAGTCCAGCAATCGGGTGATTTATTCTCTCTTGTGGAGGTAAACCATATACCCACTTTCACCTTAGATTTATGTTGTGTTTTGGCCCTCGCCAAAGCTCCCTAGATTTAGGATCTGAGGTTATTTTTCCCTTTGCAGGATACAAGCATAAATCCTCACCTCTTAGGCATTTTCACAATCTTGTATTGTGGAATTATAAGTCCTAGATTTCTAGTAAAATTTCAACTCAAATAAATAAATCCCCTCAATTTCAAATTTATAAAGCCCAACCATAGGATAAATAGGAGTGCTCACTAGGTCTCCTAATATCATGAGCACTTCTTACTCATCTCCTTTGATTTTTGATAATAACTCTCCTCTTTTAACATATCCCACTTGATTTTCTAAAATATAACCAATTTGTTGATAGTCCATATTTGAATTCTTTAGAGACAATCTCTTACTTTAATCAAGAGTATTCTTAAGGGATTTACTTTCCTTAAGATGTAATTAGCTATGAAGGCTTTCCTCAATAGGGAACTTAACGAACCCTATTTAAATAAACCCTGCATTACTTTTTTATGTAAAGTAGGGGAAAATTCTCTAGTATATTCGAAGACACATCATGCCTTAGGGGTCCTTATTAGGTGATTAGGTCCATTATAGGGTAGTGACTTCTATCTCTTGAGATAGTACACTATTCTTTAATGTCATACTCGATCACCTCAATAAGTACATCCTCGAATCTATGTGTTCTCACTATGCACACACACATGAACCAAAAATAAACACCATAGTGATGTCTAAGCAATATTCATCATCATCTACTAGCCTTATTTAGCCAAATCCTAATCCTAGTCTTAGTTGAACCATCTTGTTGCATTGTTCTCTCAAAGTTTCTCATAATAGTTAGATTAATGTTTTGACCAAGTAAGTGGACTTGTTTCTAATTTGCTAGTTTCTAAACACAAGGTGATAGCCAATTAAAAGGTTATTTTGTTTTTTAAAATGACTTACCATCAAGTTCTATATTCACTCATAAACTTGAATATGATATACTAAGATGAAACATCGAGGCTTATAGTTCATACTCAATTGTAATTGTGGTATAACTATTGTCCTCTTTTTTTGATGTTGACATTATCATTAATCTCAATCTTAGATTAAGAGCTTCCTAATTAGAAACATAGGAAATTATTCTTATGACTAGGTGCACATATAAATTAAATTTAAAATATAAATTTAAAACAAAAAATTGAATTCAAAATCAAAATTAAACTTAATGCCCTAATTTGAATACTTAGATAATCCTAGTGAATCTTTATAGGACTTGACCTAACCCAATTATATTAGGTGAACCCAAATTAAAATTAAATTGATAATATTTAATAAAAAAATAAAACAAATACATTTGAATTAAAATTTAAATATAATTGAGCTTAGATTGAGGTAGTTGGGATATTTGACGTAATTGACCCATTTAAGCTCAAAATCACCTAAGTCTAAAAAAATTCAAATAAAATCAAAATAAATCAAAATAAGATAAAAAAAATAGAATCAATGCACAAACTAAAGTGAACCTAAATGTAAATCCAAGTGAAGTTCAAAAAAGTCAAATAAGTCATTTGACCTAGAATTGACCTATGTGGGCCCCACCTAGTCAAAGGTTAACTTCTCAAATTACACTACATTGAGTCATCTTAAAGGCTCAAAACCATCAAATGAGCATGCTTAAATATAAATCTAAATAAATTTAAATGCAATAGGGATTTAATTGGGTTAATTTGACCACTTAATTCAAATAATCCCAAATGCACCTTATTAGACCTAAATTCAAAATAAGTTAAAAATAATTCAGATTAAATATTCAAAAAATTTGAAAATTATAATTAAAGATAGCTCAACCAATCATTGAGATTAATTTGATCAATTTAGCCATTTAACCAAAATGAACTCACGTATCCATTAAGGCTAATTTGGGTCAAAATGGGTTCAAATCAAAATCAACTTCAAATAAATTAAAACCAACTGATCCAAATCATTCCAAACACTTAATTGGATAAAATTAAAGTCCAAATCCATTTTAATTCAAGTCAAATTGGTTATTTAAGTCAAGTCACCTTAACCCATTTGAATAAAAATATATGTTAAAGTAAAGTTTAACCAAAATTGAACTTGAAATAATTAACATAGGTAAAATTACTTCTTATTATCATAGATGTTGAATTATGAATAATTGAATAAATATCCAACTTCTAAAGTGGCTATGTTTTCTAGAAAACTCAACTCCACCTATTTTGGTTGAGTGGGTTAAAAATAGTCTAAACCAAGTTAAATCTAAACATTACTAAGACTAATTAATTCATAAATTCCACAATGGACAATATCTTAATTGCAAATATAAACTCAAAGAAAAAGATACAATTAAGCTAGCATAAGTCAAACCAATTCACCAAATCCAAACCTAAAGCACTTAATCCTAAATGCAATACAATTGAGCCTGGATTTCACTTGGACTCATCTTAGGATGGATCTAAGAAGCTACCAACCAATTTTAAGAGTCCAAGAAGCTATCAATCAGTTCAAGGGGAGAGGTGGAGGTGCCATACAGAGGAGAATCTATGGGAAACTAAAATTGAGCTACCTCACTTCATCCAAACCTCATAATGCTTGATGCATCAGTCCCTAAGGGATTCAAACATTATTTTTGACCTTCCCATTGCCTTCCCTATTATCATGAGACCATCATTCCAATGGCTGACCATCTCCTACCATTTCCAAAAATGGTAAACCTCATGGACAAGTATAAAGAGAGATGGCAAGGCTAAATGAGGAACTTTTGCTTACTCCATCACCTTCCTTAAGTGAAATTGACCAGGAATAAACATTTCCCTCCTCCCAAACCTCTCTTATCATCCTTCACACCATGCTTTGGCGAGCAGTGGCAAGTGTTGACCTCCACTTCAATCCAGAGGGAGGCAATTCATGTTTCTTCTCCATAGGCTTCATCCAATCCCCTCAAGTGCTTTCAAAACCCGAAGGACCGTTGAGACCCAATGTTGATGATGTATGGCAAAATCAATCTCGCTTTCAATTCACATTGATCTTTTATGAAATGAAATTAGTCTTTAGTAAGAATCAAGTAGTATGGATTGATTACAAATTGATCAGTGATCATTTTGCAATCAAAAAGGTCAATTTTCACTAGCTAGATTGCCGATGATCAAGCCTTTTGATAGACGATGCTCCATCTTTGCCTCAAATGAGGAGATGAAATCACTGTCATCTATTCCTTATATTTGGAACGGATAACCATGATCTAGAAGAATAATGATTTAAATTCCCTTAAGAAAAATGGGATTAAATCTATGCCATTCGATCCATAATCAGACATCCCCCATTAATCTCACATCCCAAAAGCCATCATACGTGGGATCCACATGGATCCCATATGACCCAATCACATGGTGCCACATGTAAAATGATGCCACATCAATACCCAAATAGCGCTAGCTAGGTTAAGTAGGAAATTTGAGCTCTTTGAATTAAATAAATCTATAAAATAACTAGAATTTCAAAAACTCATAGAAAATAAAATATATAACCAAAAATACAAATATTAGCTCTATGGATTCAACTCAGTGAGAGAATTCCATTAAACTTAAAATATCTAATTTTAATTGAGTAGTTTGAGGTTAATTAAGTTTAATTAAAATTAACAGAATCTTAATTAAATATAAAATATTAATACAATTAACTTGAAACTTTAGGGAATTGAAATTAAAGTTTAAATACATCTTAGGTCAAATTTTTTAGATTTATGAGGGATTGAATTAAAAGATATAAAATTTTCAATCTCTAAATCTTAATTTAATGAAATAAATTAATAATAATTCAACAAAATTAAGAAAAAATATAGAATTAACTTAAAGCATCATAATAAACATTAATGAGCCTAAAAAAATAAGAAAGCTTGCTAAAACCTATTAATCCTCAAAATGACTTAATTAGTAAATTAAATGAATTAATTAATTTATTTAATTAACTTGATCTTTGAAAAATCATCATCAACTAAAAAACCTAAAATTCTAAATGAACCTTTCAAGATTTATCTTCTAAAGAGGAATCAAAGAAAAATAAATCCCAAAGTATTTTCTATAATTTTAAGCTTGATTTAAGTTTTATTAAAATCAATACAATCTTAATTAGTCTTAAAATATACATCTAATCAAGATAAAACTTTAGTCAAATGAAATTGGCAAGTAACCTCATCTGCCATAATAATTTCAAACCAAAATGACTCGAATCAGTTATGAAATTTTCAATTCTAAATTAATTTAAATGAAATAATAAATCCAAAAATTATAAAAATTATAGAAATTAATGTAACCAATTCAAAACATTTTAATTAACATTAGAGGACTTAAGAAAAACTTCTTAGTCTTACGAGTTAAGAATTCTAAAAATGTGCATTTAAGTCTTAAAGGAAATTAATTAACTTCTAAGTTTTAAATTGATAAATCTAATAATCATATGAAAAGTATGATTAATCAATCTCCAAGTTCCATGTCCAAATAAGAATTGATTAACTTTGAAATCATCTTAAATCCATTTAATATCAGTGAAAAATTGAATTTTTAATTAAACATAAATAATTAATTAAACCATCTAATCTAAATAACTTAAAATCTTAGGATGGCCTAGGTTAGGCTATGAACTTAAGTAGTTCATTCCTTTTGGTTTCTTAGGCTAAAATCAATAATTAAGTATTAATGAACAAAACCATTATAAGAAATTCAATTAAATAATAAACACTTAAATAATTAAATAGTTCTTAAATTAACTTAAATAACAAATTGAACAACTAAATCAATAAGGATCCAAGATCTCTAAATAAGAAAAAGTATCTAAACAATGAAATTAAAAGATCTTTTAATTAAGTTTAAATTGAAATCAATTTTGAATTTTAATTTAAATTAACTAAATTAATGAACTCAAAGCACCTAAGTTTAACAAACATTCTCATCAACTAAATGAAAATTGAATTGCAAAAAAATAGTTAATCAAACTAACTGATCTAAATTATTTGAAATTAAACAATCATAATATATGAAATCCGAATCAAATCAAAGAAATATGTCATGAAATCATATTCATTAACTATTTGTCTAAAATAATATCAAAGTAAACTAATCGACATATAATTTAAATAAACAAAAATGGTTAAATTAGATTAAAAGATCAAATTGAACCAAAAAAATCATTAAATTAAAGTCATCACAAAAATCAAACAATTAAAATTCAATAAACCAAATGTTTAAACTTTTAATTAAAGTTTTAAATAAGAGATCATTTTAAATTATAATCAAAATTATAAAGCGGTTGAATTAAAATACATTAATTAAATCAAATCAAATTAAATGAAAAGATGGAATTATTGAATTTAAACAACATCTAAAATTGTTCAATCATATAAGCCATATTTAATAAAAACCTATAAACACTTAAAAGAAGGAATTAAACAATAATTAAATTATTAAAATTAAATTAAATTAAATCAAAACCTAACAAATTTAAAGTAAATAATCAAGATACATGAAATAAAATAAACTCAATAAATTTAACTTTTGAAAATCTTAATTAAATCAAATGAACATCAATCAAATAAAACCTAATTCAACTAACCATTCAAATAAATTCAAAAAAGTTAATTAAGATACATAAGTTCTTAGTTTGACCCTTAGAATGGATTTTTATCTTAGGTGAATATTCTATTGTACTAAGATTAGGATATTGAATAGAATAGGTTCTGTCCGAAGCTGAATTTATTTTATTTTTTATTTTTTTAAAAGATAAATTTAACTTTAATAGAAAAAGCTAAACCTCAAAATAAAATGAAATAAAAAATTTAAACTTAATCATTTAAATTGAAACCATCTGATGGTAAAATTTGAACAAACCTTGAACTCAAATCAAAACTTGAACTTAAAAATGCTTAGTGTAGTTATACCACACAAGCTCTTCCTTTCACACACTAAATTATTAAGTTATCGACCCTAGACTTAGGTCAAGCCGATGTTCTATAATGCCTTGTGTTGTGAAATAATATTTTCCTTATTTTTTGGTGTAATATTTTAAACTGGATGGCTATGAATTATTTGCTCGCTAGTCTAGATGTTAGGGCATTTTTTAGGCTAATATTGTTATCTATAGGAGGTTATGCTTAAAGTAAGTGTTGTAATAAATATAAAATAAGTGCAATTTTCTTACAAGTGCTGCTTAAGTCCCTAATCGTAGCCTAATAAAATAAACTGGCTTGGTAACCATTAGTGCTAAGCCCGTATGATTGAGATATGCTGCTTATTTTTCTTGACATTTATTTAGTAGGGTTTAGAATTTTATTTTGAAATTTTGAATATAATTTGATCCTAAAATTAGTTTAGAATCTATGGGTCTAGGAATAGCGGGGCGACTTTGCATGTTGGTGGTCTCTATGGAGCCAGAAGGTCCCTAAAAATATGAGGATCCTAGATGAAGACCCCCATTGATAGAGACTTTAGTTTTAGGCAGGCGTATAAGCTTAGCTATCTATTTTCCATTTCTTCCAGGGTGTATAGCGGTACCCGGTCACATTGGCCTATTTTATTTAATATAAAATTAGCTTGAATTATTTTGGGTGCGTAATAGAACAATATGCTTTTCACAAGTTTTTTTATGATTATAGTGCTCTATGATGAAGCTTCGATATGTTAGGTTCTTAGAAAAATTAAATTTTCTACCCCATTAAACTAATCAAACTCAAAAGTAAAATGAAAATCCATAACCTTACCATAATTAAAGCCCGAAGCTTAAAAAACTATAAACAACTAGTAATAATTAAAATTTGTGAACCATGTGAACATATTCTTCATAATTCTTGAATTGGGCATTTCACCCATTGCACATAAGGAGGCATCTGACCTATAAAGATGACCACCCTTCTTAGAAAGTGTGTCTTCTTGTATTAATTTGTCCCATGGCTCTTTTCTAATCAGCATCTTATTTCAGTACATAAAGCCTAAAATAAAATTATGAGTCAAAATGTATAAAAAGTAAAAATTATTGCATTAATTAGGTGCATAACATACAAGTCATTATTATAAGGTTAGATAGTGAGTTTAGGTTCTTAACTTCCTTTTCAAAATACAACAACTCAGTCATCTTGCATTCATAAGATTGAACTCCTGATTTTATAATTTCTTAGGTAGTGCTAGTTGGCAACCCTTCTAGATGGAAAATAAGTCCATAAGAGTTAGGGATATGTTAATTTTGTCCAGTGTGATAAGATAACGAATAATTTCTAAAAATTGGATTAGTTCAAGCCTTTAAATTATGTTAAAAGCACTTGTAGACTTAGATTCTAAAGCATCTTATTGGAATATGTCTTCAATCACTAAACACTTATGCAGTCTTATACTGTCAGAATTTAAGTCCCAGATTTCTAATAAAATACCAACTCAAAATCTCAATAATTTCAAATTTAAAAAATGTAAAGCCTACTGATAGAATATTTGAATTGCTTACTTGGCTTGCCAATATCTAAAAGCATTTCCTACTTATTTTCAATTGGCTTCTGAAAAGAACTCTTCCTATTTGGAGCATTCTCTATTGAAATTTATAATTAATAATATTTTTTTAGATAAGCTTTGAAATCCATAAAGATAAATGTAAGTCTCTTTAATATAGAATATTCTTAGGTGGTTTCCCTTCCTTTTAAGATTTAATTAACTATAAGGGCTTGCCCCTATAAGGAACTACAAACCATACAATAAATAAACCCTGTTATACTTTTCCATATAGTTTAGTGAAAAATTTTCTTGAAATCCATCAACTTTAGCTATCTTAATTAAGTAATCAAGTCTATTATATAGTAATATAGTTATCTTTCAAGATAATATATTTATCCTTTGATGATGTATTTGATTACTTAAATTTGTAAAATCTGCTCATATACCAATTAATCTATTCAAATAAAGTTAATTTAGACACATCATTTCCATGATTGAGGGCCTTGTCTTCATTACTATTTTGTTCTAGTGTCACCTCTAACTTTGTCTTTAACTCAACTATAGTGATTGGTGCACTGATCACATATGACTCATCTATCAAACTAAATTCTAATTTTAGGTATATTATAAGAGACCTCTAGTGAATGATAAAAACATTGGCCTCCCACTTTTCATATATGGTGGATTCTTATCCTCATTAGAAATATTGAGGTAAGATGTTATTAGATGATTATGTTTAGACCTTCCTCCTGCCAAAGTATTCTTCCCTCTCTTTTTCACTTTCTCTTTTTCTTTTATTTCCTCTTTTTATTTATTTTATCATTTTCTTTCCATTTTATTGATTATTCTTTTTTTCTTGATATTTCTTTGATCACCTCTAGAGTAAATTACTTTTTTGTTGGAAACGTAGTTGGCGGCATCTTCAAGAATTCTGATCTCAAGCCTATAAAATGGCTTTAGATCTCTTTTGATGAAGTGTTCCATACTATTGCACATGAATTTGATGCATTGATGAAGTAGAGATGGGACAATTTTGTTTTCATGGGTATAAGACCTTCATAATAAGGCATTGAAGAACATATCTAAATTTTTGATATGGAGTTTTACCTTAGTCTTGAAGCATGAAATTACAATAGCAGGGTGATTGAACTTGAGGCCCACTTGGCTAACTTAGTGAATCCTCTCAATATCATTTTTGTTAGAACTAAGTCTGCTAATAATGTTCTCAAGTAGGCAAGAGTTCTTAGGCTCATTGTGTTGATTAATGCACCTAGGTCAATAAGTACTTTTAAAAGACTAAAGTTTTCTACATTTTTGGAGATGCAAAGTAGACAATTGTAATATATGGTTTCTAAGAGTAGATCCTCATCTAAAAATTTGATTCCTAAGACTTCTTTAAGAAAGTAGGCTTCTTTTTTTTAGTTTAGATGTAGCTACCAATTAGGACAAGCATATCTCAAGTTCTAATAAAGCTTTGATTAGTGACTCCCTCATCTCTTTGAAAGCTGAAAACTTTTTGAGATGAGCTACAACATTGTAATCAATTTTGAGCTAATTATCCATAGTGTATATTGTAGGGATTACTGCTTGTGGGATATTGTTTTCTAAAACTAATGACTTTTTTTTGTCTTTGGGTGTCATCCTAAGAAGTAAGACTCTGCACTAGAAAGGTTGACTTTTATGATCTTTTTTGATGGCGAGGTCATAATGGTGTCTACCTATTCTTCGGAGGCACCTTAAGCTTCTCCTAAAGGATTCTCTCAATCGAAAGACTCTAGCTTTTTCTCGATGGTGACACCTTGAAGATTCAACATAGGGACATCACCATTAGAGTAAAAATCATCTTGAAGAAGAGATATATCATAATCATTTTGGAATTTATTTTAAATATTATGATTAAGAGCTATTATTATAGAGATTATTTAAGCTTAAATATTAATCATTTGAATCATTGGAATTGTCCTTATCATAAAGATATAAGATATACATGGAATTCTTCTTCATTGGTTTTTTTAGTTCTTGGGGGAATTAAATAAAAGTCATACAAGGTAAGTGGCCTACATGGCATGATGTCCCCAACCATAAAATGGCATTCCTCATGTTAACTGGTGGTTTGGCTACCCTTTCATGGGCTCACATTATAGGTTTTAGTTTGATATCCTCTTTCTCTAAGTTGTCCTCTGAATCATGTAGACCTATTGGTGGGATGGAGGTATGAGCTTATTTAGGTACCTATAGATAAAATTTCTTGATTTTTGTTGTGATGTTTTATAGAGGTTTTGGATAAGAAAATATTTCAACCTTCTTTTATCTTTAAGGGATCAAATGGTTCCTCAAAGATTACTTTAACGGATTCTATTGTAAGTTCCACTAAGTATTCTTTGGGAATCAATATAGCTTTAGATTTGTAGTTCTTTTATAAAAAAATCATTAAAGTTAACACAATCCTCTATAATAATAATGGACATCAGGCAATGATAATGATGATAGTAACTTATGGTTGTGATTGATGGTGATAGTGGTGACAGTTAAAGGTGATGACCAATGATAGTGGCAGCAATAATGGGCAATTTTAGGTGCTAGGCAACTGTTATTTTTAAAATATTCAAAGTATCAAAAAATTATTTAAATATTTTTTAAAATAATGTGATTTATTTTAAAAATAAAAATATAGCAAATAAGAATGTTTTTTTTAAAATAAGATAAAAATAAAATTAAAAACACAACACAATTGACTCTAAATAGGTTGTATTGGGTTATAGGATGATAGTCTCTACAAGGATATGAAGTTGTTTAGGATGACGACAAGAGGCTATAGAGTTATGTTAAGGTGAAGATTATGAATGATAGATTATAGGCACAACAAGTTTAGAGCATAAAATTTGAAGGATTGTGAGTGAATAATGATTTTTTTAGGGAACCCCATATAGGGGAATTTTATTGCTCAAATGAAAAGGGTTACAAGATCCTTAAAGTGGGGTTAAACTCTGAGTCTACCGCTCAAAGAGCTACAATCAACCTAAAGAGTAAAATCCCTATTTAAGTACAAAACTCACACAACAAAAGCAAATACAATACCCAATTACAAAGAAACAAACCTATGCACGCAATTTCCGCCACCATCCTAATGGGAGGTAGAAGAGCTTTTGATCCAATGAAAATTGTCTGCTAGAACCTGCATTAAGAGAAGAAACCTTGAAACCATCTTGGATTCCAGTTAGTACCCATAAAAAGAAAATAATTATACTGGGAAACCATAAGACAGAGAAAAAAAGGGGTGCAACAAAAAATCCACACTAGTTTGTGGCTGCCACATACATTTGCATCCCACCAGGGGTACCACACATATGCTACTACCATCCAAATTAGCGAATTAATTTGCCACCCGTTAGAACAACCAAACCTGAGATGATCGTCCATCCAAAGTAAAATTATAAAGCTCAACAACATGATATAATCACTACAGAGAAAATTATTGCTATCCACTAAATGGAGCCAAATCACCTTTCAACTCTGAACCATCAATTATAGAGCATAGCATAATAGAATTAAGAAAAAAGAAAGGTGAGATGACAATAAACAACCGACAACCGCCATATAACAAAAACATAAGATAAGCATATAGAGATCTCCGATGAATATGCAATTTGTAAGTTTACCATCAACCCACTTATCCAAAAAATGCAACATGCAGCCAACTGCGTGAAATTCCCAATCCAAAGGGAAACAAAAACATTACCAAAAAGCCATGTAAGTCCAACCTCTATCAATAAATAAACCAACCAATCCACCCATAATCCATATGAACATAACCAGAAACAGCCAAATAAACTGAAACAGAAAGGCACTCATTTAAGCGAAATACTACCCAAATCAGGTAGCCTCAAATTCCCAATCCAAAGGGAAACATATCCAACACCAAAGAAACATAAAATGCCAACCTTTATCAATAAAAGACCCCACCACTCAACCCAAAAACCATATAAGCAGAGCAAGAACAGCCGGCCTAAATGAACCATAAAGGCATTAGAGCAATCAGCATTCAACCAAAATTTCAGGACAAAAGAAACAACCCATTCTCGCATAGAATAATGCAACAACCACAACATCATAGGGTAACAAAATGATATCCAACTTCCAGCATAATTTGAAATGACAGGAGATAAATTTTTTCTCGCAGACAAGGTAACCAAAATACCCTAAAAATCTAGTTTAAATCATGGGATGCTATAGCAGTTAGTTATATCACCCAAAGGAGTATTAGGAAGCACTCCTAATAGCAGTAATGGCGGTATATTGCCAGCAAAGGCACACCAAACGTGATGAAAAAACCCTCCCCAACCTTCAAAAGAATTCTCCCTACAACATCTTGAGATAAGCCGCTCAAAATCGAGAAAAAAATTGAGTGGATCTAGCACCATAAGAATGAATAGGAGATGGAAAATCTCCACCAATCAGCACAATATCCAACTGCCAAACATAAAAGCTTACATTTTCCTAACATAAGGTAGACCAGTTCTATCTAAATTTAAAAATCCCCTTAATAAAGGGGGACTATTATCATAAAAAAATATCTTAACCATAGAGGACTTTGCACCCAGATTAGCTAAAAAATCTGCAAGAATTCCCTTCCCGATAAATATGAGAGATGTGATAATCAAGAGAAGCAAGAAGCCTTCTAGTATGATTGAGAGTATAGTAGACTTCAGCATTACCATGAGCTCGAGTTTAATAAATTTAGGAGCAGTAAAGCATCAGTTTCAAACCAAATTTTTTTAAAGCCTTTCTGAATGCATAGTAATATCCCATAGTGAAGGCCATAAAGTTCAGCAAAAAGAATAGAACAGGGTCTTAAAGGAATAACAAAAGCAGCAATCATCTTACCTCTAAAATCCCTTAAGATACCCCCACACCCATAGAACCCGTTAGCAACAAAACCATCTGTATTAACCTTAATAGTATGGTTTTGAGGTTTAGTCCAATAAATAGTCTTACAGATATAACCTAATTCAGTAGACAGTAGAAAAATCCCAAAACAGTGAGCCAAATGTTTAATGTCTTTGAAACTCGACGGATGAAGAAGTTTAGCTTTGTAAATGGAGGAAATTTATCTTTAGCTTTAGCAATGATGCGGTGAAAATTCATGGGAATGTCATTATGTTTAGCCTCATTTCTTTCCATCCAGATGTACCACAATAGAGTAATAGCCAGCACACATTTGACATGACCTTTCGGAGCATAGGATAGGAAGTTATTTAATAGGAAAGAAATGGTAAAGTATTCAACAGACTATCATACCAATGCCAAACTTTAGCCGCAATGGGGCCATTAACAAAACATGATCCAAAGTTTCTATGTGAAAGCAACATTGACACTTAGAAGGGAGGTGAACTCCTTTTTTTTAGAGAATGGTATCCACAGGAATGTGATGTTTAAGAATACGCCATGTGAGAACCGAAAATGAAGCAGGAATAGCGTTACTCCAGATTTTGGAAAATATTGGTGAGTCTTGATTGTTAGATCTAATAGTTTGCCACACATCCTTAAAAACAAAGCCTCCAGTAGCATACTTGTTGAATAGAATTTGATCCATTTTATTGGTTGTAGGGGTGATATTCAGGATTTTGTTAATGATAGTATTAGGGACATAGGCACCTAGTTGAACTATATTCCAAGAATTCTGAGTAATGAAATAATTTACTTTGATCCTTTCAATCGAATGGGTGTTTAGTAAGGAGTCTATAGAACCCGCACCCAGCCAATTATTTTGCCAAAAAAATGATGAACTGGAATTAACACCCCAAGTTATAAGGTCTTCAAATTTCCCACTTAATGTTACAAAATCTTTTCCACTCAGGAGAGTCTCCCATTTTGAAGCTGCAAATTAGGGGATGGTTACCCTTACAATATTTAGCAAGGATAAAATTTGACCATAGGCTGTGATTACTTCTAAGGTTCCACCACATTTTATAGGAAAAGCATTTGATGGAATCTTGTAAAGTTTTACAACCCAGGCCACCTTCATTCAAAGGGCCACAACACTTGAACACTTGATTGCATTTTTTTTAGATGATGAGTTTGAGCCCCAAAAGAATTTATTGAAAAGCTGGTTAATTTTATTAATAATAGCTGTGGTAGGGACAATAGTGGAAAGCAGATAGAAGGGTAAGGAGTAGAGAATACTTTTAATAAGAACTAATCTAGCTCCAAAAGAAAGAAGGTGGAACTCCCAGGAGGAGATTTTCTTTTAGATTTTTTGAATTACTTCATCAAAAGGAAAGATCTTTTAGCACCACGATATAAAGGTGTACCCAGGTATTTGATAGGGAGAGTATAATAGGCAAAGCCCATGATATTCTTAATATTATTAATCCTAGGGATAGGGATCAAATTACTAGTAATGAAGCCACTTTTGTCATGATTAATTTTAAGTCCACTCTCCCTCCCAAAATGAATAAGAAATTTATACAATTTCTTAATGTAATGGGTAGACCCATTGTAGAAGATAATGAAATCATCCGCAAAGCAAAGGTGAGAAATAGGAAAACCACCCCTAGTCTTATAGCACATGTTAGGCATTTTGAGAAACATAAATTTAAGATTTTGAGAAATATATTCCACTGCAATAATGAAAAGCACCGGAGAAAGGGGTCCCCCCTGCCTGATACCATGCGATGAAGAAAAGAAGCCATGCATCTTGCCGTTAATAAGTAAAGAAAACCCAAAATTTTCAATATCATTTTTTATTAAATTAATGAATGAATCGAAGCGAATAAAGATAAAATTTTTTAGATGAATGACCAACTAATGTTATCATAGGATTTAGATATGTCTAACTTAAGGACAAGGTTCCCACCTCATACTTTAGTGTTTAGATCGTGGACAATTTCTTGAGCCAATAATACATTATCAAAAATAGAAGGACCTTTAACAAAGCCAGTTTGATTAGGAGAAATGATTTTGGGAAGTAGGATACCTAATCTTTTGGCTAGGATCTTCGACATGAGCTTATTCAAAAAGGTACAAAGACTTATGGGCCTAAATTGATTCCAATGTTTGAGGTTTTTGATTTTAGGAATTAGTACAATGAAAGTACTAGAGAAGAATTTGGAGAGGGTGGTCCCTCTAAAAAAATCAAGAACCACTTTAACCACATCATCTTTGATAATATTCCAATATTTTTTGAAAAAAGAGAGGAGTGAATCCATCAGGGCCAGCCATAGAATCTTAATTCATACTCACGAAGGGTCAGTAATTTACGCTTGGAGGGTAAGGATGTGTTGTCATCTTGGTGATGATTTTAGGGATTACCTCGGGACTTGCCAATTCCTCATACATATGATTATTAAGCATGTTATTGAAGTAAGAAACACAATCGCCAGTTCATTTTCATCAATCCAACTATTATCAGAATTTTTAATTTTTTTAATGCGATTTAAGGCCTTTCTCTTATTGAATAACACATGAAAATATTTGGTGTTCCTATCTCCCTCTGATAGTTTTTTAGCAGAAGCCTTTTGCCTCCAGTAAGTTTCCTCAATATCTTGATAGTTGGTTAATTTATCTTTGGCTTGGTTTAATAAAATAATTTTAGAAGTATCTAGGATAACCTCTTCCTCTAACAATATGACCTCTTATTCTAATTCTTTTAAGTTAGTGAAAATGTTTTTGAAGCAATTTTTGTTCCACCATTTGAGCAATTTAAGACTTTTAATTTCAGCCAAAGTCTCTTCATCCCCAAAACAAAATCATCAGGATAAAGAGGGTCTCCCCAATTAGTAGCCACCACCTCCGCAAATCTGGTATCCAGCAACCACATATTTTGAAAATGAAAAGGAGGACAGATGGATGGGGACTCCGTATTAACCTTAACAGAAATAAGCAAAGGAGAGTGATCGGTAGGGTTCTACTAAGATGTTCAACCGATGTATTCAGAAAGGAGTTTATCCATAGATCATTAAACAGGATCCAATCAAGTCTTTGCTTCATTCTGTGGTTGTTCCAAGTGAATTGGGAGCCAGCCCAAAGTGACAATCAAGAGCCATATTATTAAATTCCTCCATAGATAAAAGGCTTGGAGGATTTCCACCCTTCATTCTGGGAAGCAATAATATTAAAATCCCCACCCACAAACCGGGAGCATTAATCGAGGTCAATTCGGATCATCCCACAGGTTCCTTCTACCATACCTGTTGCATGAAGCATAGACAAAAGATCCAAAGCAAGACCAATTGCCAAAGGAGATTTTAGTATTCATGACCTGGTGAAGGTCCTGAATAATATGGAATGCAAAATGATTTTCCCAAAAGATCCAAATTTTATTACTCGAGTTAGCAAAAAACTACTAAAGCCAATCATTCTAGCAATAGATTGGATGTTAGAAGGAAGGATAAAGGGTTCCAAAATTGCGAAAAAAAATGTTATGAATGCGAACTAAATTGCTAAGTCTATTATGAGCAGAGGAGTTTATCCTCTCGCATTCCAAATCAAGAAAGAGACCATTATTACTTTGGATGAGAAGAGCGGATCTAAATTAATAGATAGGAGATTTAAATTTATGTGATTTGTTTTCCTATTTGAGTCAATACGAAAATCATTTTCCAAACCAATAGCCTCACCATCCCATAAGGAAATTCCAATTAATTGTTTATTACCTGTAGATGCCTGAAGATTAACTATCAGTTCTCCTTCTTCCAACTCATTGTTCATCTCCTGATGCATCTTAGGTTCTAGATTTTGGTCCATGTTAGCAGAAGAATTGGATGATGGGTTAGAATGAGGCAGAACACAAACCCCTAGATTTGGGGTGGAAGTTATCTCTAAATATTGCACCTCCTCCAAACCAACCTTATCATTCTACTGATCTTGCGCTATGGAGATGACATAGCAATACAATTAGCATTATTAAGAGAATCAAACAAGAGGAGATCTGAATCGAATTGGAAACATTGATATCACTATTTTGGATTTGAGACTTGGATCCACCATGAGGAAATTGATCCTTCATTAGATTTGTGCCTATGAGGGATTGGGTAAATTCACTTGGGATCAATTTTTATGCCTAAGAGTTTGGGGCTCATTTTTTCTTATTTGGGTGGCCATCTCCTTTGATGTTTCATTCAAAATGTCCTTAGTACCAAGAGTAGATTTGGAGACCAAAGAATTTTTTTTTAAATGCGGATGAGCTACAAAACACTCAAAGAAATGTCCATGAATTTTGCAATGTGAACAAAATATAGGAAAATTTTCAAATTCTACTTTTGTAAATATCCATATTTTTTGATCCTATCCAAATTTCCTTAGGATATTTTTAGTAATATCCACTTCCACAAGAACACGCAACAAAGGTCTAGAGCTAGTAGCAGCTTGATCCAATTGGAGAGCTCGAAGCAAAACTACCGCATATAGGAATTCGGGGTTAAAGAAATGCACATGAAAGTTAGGGATAGACAAGCTGGAACAAAAGGATATTCCTCTTTAATGTCAAAAGGGAGTCCATTTCAATAAATTTGGCGTTGAACACATAATAAGAACGTCTTGCAAAAACACGAGAGTAATCCAAATTGTTAGCCAATTGAATCAAATATGTCAAGAATCAATTAAACCCACCAAAACACACATTAATTTAGCGAATGAAAAAAACTATGGATATTCTCCATAGCAGGCGGAGAACAAATTTACCAACCAAAGCAAACTCATAAGGCTTAGCCAATTTTTCCACCACAACATCAATACATAGCAACACCTCAAATGTAGTAGAAACGAAATCAAAAGACTCACGGCGTTATTCTTTACCCATAAACATCCCTAAATGATTTAGAATCTATGATGATTAGTACCATTTTTCCGTCGAATCCTTATCATAGTCGGATGAGGCAGTTGGATTCCCCGGGGGCCACAATTGAATCCATAGTTAAAAGTATGGCATACCATAAAACACTAGCACTGTTTCTCGAAGCAAAGAGAGCGAAATCACGAGGGCGAAAAGTCGAGATAGCGGCATAGAAGCAAGAGAGAAAGGAGAAGAAGAGAACCCTCGAGAAAATCAGAGCAAATGAAATAATTTACTTGATTAGATCATACGGCACAAGATATATGAACAAGGTTGAGAATGATCTATTGGTGTGTGGTGAGAATGTGAGCTTGATGTGTGAGACAAGAGCTCACATTCAAGATATATATATATATATATATATATATATATATATATATATATATATATATATATATATATATATATATATATATATATAGAGGGTTTATTGGTAGTCATGGTAGACTTCTTTGTTAAAGGATTAGCTGGTGTAGTAAACAAGTGGTTTAATTATCGAGATAAAAAGAGAATGTACTATCAAAATGAGGAATTAGTGGTTGCCGGCATATTGGAATTAAGAATATTTTATGTACAAAAATTAATAGAGAGGGAGAGGATAAATTATATGTACCGAAATAGGAGTGATTCTTGGATATAGTATGGATTTCCATAGCACTCAGCTAGCAACATAAATAATTAAATTTATATATCATCAATCAATCAATAATTAATTAAAATTTATCGTCTTCATTTATAGAAATAACATTATAAGGATAAATCACACTATTTAAAAGCCAATATAATTCTGTTTAATAGTAATATATAAAATCTAATATTATAAAATAAAGTGTTATGAAACAGAAGCGATGAACAATAAAATAAAATAAAAAAGAAGAGCACAAATTTTATGCAAAGAAGAACAATGCAATAAATAAAAAAATAAAAGAGTTGCAAGTGGAGTGCATAGGCACACATAAGACTGAACCAAATAAGAGGTTGCTTCTTTATACAAAGAGAGGAAGTATTTATAATTTTTTACAAGACCCCCATATAAGAAACTATTCATGAAATTCCAACAAAGCTAAGGCACCTGAATTACAATCTAAAAGCTATAATAAGATCAATCCAAAGATAGAGATCTTTAATCCATGTGCTCATAATTTCTTACTAAAGCGAGTGAAAACATAAAAATTTGGGTTGCAAATTTAACATAAAGATAATTAAATCTAATAAATTAAGCAAACTTAAAAGCAACATAAAATTTTGACTTATTTAGATAAGATTCCCAAAAAGATTGAATTTTAATATAATTCAATTCATTTGTAGCCCAATTCTTCAATTTCTTTTGAATTAGCCTACTAAATTTTTTTTATTTGGTTATAAACTAAATAATTTCTACTTTATCAAGTTCCTATAAAAATTTATACGAACTCAGAAAAGTTCATTCAAGATATGGTTTGAAACCCACATTGAACATTTCACTAACAAAAGCTTCAGATGATCATATGGCATATAATCAAAATCACAACCCACATAAACTATCAAAAAAGATAAAAATTTTGTATCAAGATCCTATATAAAGTTATACGAACTCATACAATGGGATATGGTTTTGAACACATTCAACATTTCACTAACAAAGAAATGATCATATGGCATATAATCAAAATCATAACAAACATAAAACTACATAAAATTTTGACTTTTAGATAAGATTACCAAAAAAGATAAAAATTTGTATGGTTTGAAAATTCAAATTTCCAACAATATAAATGATTTGACCTAAAAAAATCATAAAAATGTATAAAAATACATAAATTTTGATTAAATAGATTACACAAAAGATTAAAATTAATGATTTTTAAGTGATTTTCTTTTTTTTTTTTTTTTTTTTTTTTTGAATTGTCCAACTATAAATAATTTTTAAATTTTTTTCTGGTGATAAACTAACTAATTTATATTTATCAAGTTCCAATAAAAATTTAAATTTATGCAAACTCAAAAAAGTTCATTCAATGGGATATGGTTTGAACTCCACTTTCAACATTTCACTAACAAAAGCTTTGATGATCAAATGGCATATAATCAAAATCTTAAGCGATAAAACTACAAAGTCAAATAATGTAGTAGTATAATTTGTATTATATATGGACAAATGATAACATCATTTACATGAAATAGTGCTATAATTAAGAACATGATTACAATGGAATTAAGTGCCCTTAAGATAACCAATCAAGTGAAATTGGATCTAAGTGAATGAAAAGTACATTTAGAACCACAAAGATTAAGCTTGCTCAAAAATAAATGCTAAAAGAGAGAATGAAAATGAAACCAACTATAGATCAATGAGATTTTAATCGGCCTAAATTACTTTATTGCAATTAAAATGTGACAAGAATAAAGTGGATTCCAAAGATTTTATTCCTTATGCATTTAGCTTATGCATGGGTATGTTAGATAAGTAAAAAATGTAGGAGAAAAATTTGTTCATGGGGCACAAACAAATGATTTTTTTTTAAAAAAAAACCTCAACCTTTTCATCCGCTTGGGACATTGGCAGTTCTAAAATTTTTTTGTTAGTGCTTCATATAAAAGATAAAGATAAATATGATTTATAATAAAGAGTTATTTACAATCTAGTCTTCATATATGTTGAAATTGTTATATAATCTTTTCATTATTAACACTATTAAATACATCTTTTTCAATATATGTAATAAAACAATCATTCATCCAATCATCTCTCATATGATTACGCAAATGATTTTTACAATCTTCATAGTAGAAAAAGCTCGTTCAACTATTGTTGTAACAATTTGTAATATCAATGCAAACTTCACAAGTAAATAAACCAATTGGTAAATATCATCTTTTCTTGTCTTCACCATTTTTTGAGCAAGCTCTACAATTCCTTTTAACTTCAAAAATGCATGGATCTCATATCAATTATAAAATTTTCAGGTTGATTATCTAACATCTTGAGATCTATTTTTGAGAAATCATATGGATAAAATTTTGGCAAGACATATCAGATGCTTCTTATCAAAAGCCGAAATTGCATCATAAGGATTTAAACATGGTATGCAAATCAACAACTCAGTATTTTTCTCATTTAATCTATCATTAAGCTCTTGAAGTTATGTGTCTATCACAAAATAAAATAATTCTACTTGATATATAAATTTGTGATTCTTTGAGCATACTCATGACATTACCATCCATTCTCATATAAATATCTCAATCATATTTGGAATAACTATATCATTTGTTTGCACATAATGAGTTAACTATTTCAATTAAAATTATCCATTCATCTCTCATATTTTGAAATCTTTGCTTGAAAACTTTAACCAAACTCATTGCATTTATAATATCTTGGTCCTTCTTTATAATGCTTGAGAAAGTTCATTTGTGATGTTCAATATAGTTTTCATCAAATGCAAGCAAAATATAAAATCAAAACACTATATAGAATCAAATAAAGCATATGCTTCTCCATTTTGTTCACTGTTAGACCATCTTGTATAATTCTCAAGAATCTCAGAATCATATAACAATAGTAAATTAATGAGTGAACTATAGTGTGAACCCCAATGTATATCACAAGCTCGAAGAGAAATTTCTTGATTTAGCCCTCCACCGTTACTAATTCTCCATTTTGTAAATAAGTAAGTTGTTTCTCCCATAATATATCTCTTCTTTTGCATGAACTACTAACAACATTAATCAAATTGACAATTTCATTAAAAAGTGAAGCAATTTGAATATGATTTTTAACGCAATCAAAGACAAACTAATGCACAAAATATTGTATATAATAACCGAACAATTATCTTTCATAATTAAAGTCTTGAATCTACTAAACTCACGCATGTTGCTTGCACCATCATAACCTTCAACATAATCAATACTCAACCCATGCTTTGTAAATAAATAAAGTGTATCTCATTTAAAGTAAGTCTCCTCAACATGTACTATCCCTAAGAAATCAATAATACACATCTTCTTTTATCAAGAAAATGAATTGCAATTGCCACTTATTCTTTGACTAAAACATCTCAAGACTTGTCCAACAGAATTGCAAATAACTCTTTGCCTGATTCACTAATAATCACATTTGTTGTCTCTACAACATGTGTAATTTCTTTCTGAATGTCAGGAGAAATAATTTTATTAATTTTTGGACTATTTTCTAGAACAACTTTTTTAATATCTTCATTGTGGTCTCCTAAAAAGTGCAACAATACTAAAAAAATCTTTGATTTTCAGAATTAACAAATTCATCATGACCTTAAAAGGCTAAACCTTGGTGCAAGAGAAATGCACAATCAAGACTTGTGTTAATCATGTTCATGCATCTAATCACAAGATTTTGTAAAAGTAAAATTGATATGTTGATCTTGATTCATTAAATCATTATTTTTTTCAAATAATATTATGAGCACTACTTGTCCAACATGTACTGAAATATGTCTTTTTTTTCAATTTCTAATTCCTTTATTATCAAAACTATCATCACCTTGTTCTCTAGTATCATAACTATAATGATAACAAAATAAGTAATATGTTGCATCCTCTGCAATACTATATTCCAAACAATCTTTAAATTCATGAAACCAATTTGGATTAAATCTACACATTTTATTTTCAACTTGTGCTTGAGGGAAATTATGGTCACAGGGTTGGCAAGGCTCTTTTGTAATTAAGCTCTATGCACTTTATCGTGATCATTTGGATGATAAACTAAAATATTTTTTCTTAATCTAGGGTCTACTAGTAAGTCCTCTAATATGCTTTCTAAACAACTTTGTTTTAAGTTTGTATCACTTTTAATATATGTAGCTCCTCTTGATGTCTATTGATTGTTATACTCAAAAAAATTTTGAAGTATCTCTCCATTAAATGATAGTTCTAAAAATCTGATAATTAAAAATAATTAATTGACAATTATCAAAATATGTATAAAGTATTTCAAAAATTCAAATACAAAAATATAAATCATTTACAAAAAGCTTACTTTGTAGAAGCAAACACTTCATTCAATATTTCTATGACAAGCCTCAACCTACAAAATGAGAAAGTAAGATCAACAAATAATCTCTTATTTTGTTCAGATTATTTGATTTCTTTTCTTATCTAAAATGATAACTAAAAATAAATCTTCACACTTAAATATCTTTAACATTACAAACATAACAACAATTAGTAAATATAACAAAACTACTAAATTAATCAAGTGCTAATTTAATATTTCATTCTTATGATCAAGCAATCATTTAACAAATTTCTAATAATAATTAAGTTTATCATACCTATATACACACACCAAAAATTTATTTAAGAACTTAAACTCATTATTTTTATAATAAAATTATAAATTTTTATTGAAAGCAAAAAATGCAAATTAGAATTTTAATTTAAGTTCTGATATTTATATGAAAATTTGTTGAAATGGGTTAGATAGGTAGTAGTTCCATGTATAAGTTTTATTAATTTAAATAAATGATAATTTTTGTTGCTAAAATGAGTAGAAAATTTATTTTAGATATAGCTCAATTTGAAAATTATTAATGTTAAATATTTATTTGACATAATTAAGCTTATTATTAGAGTATATTTTCCCTAATCAGGAAGAACTTTTATTTTTATTTTTTTTATAATTCTATTTTAAATTTTATAATAGAAACTATTACAAGCAACATGTAGTTATTGAAATTCTATTCCTTGCTTTGATTCTTTATCTTGTATAATAGAATGAATCAATAATGATAAATTTGTACTAAGTAGAGTCTTCATATAAATAAAAGTTGCTTCTGAGTTACTTTAAGGATGGCATCTACTTGTTAGATTTGTTGAAAATAATTTAAACAAGCTAATAATTTATTTGTTCTTATTTCTATAAATTTGTGTGAAAAAATTAATTTTCAACAGAGGAATAGATATAATGTTATGAGATAATATAGCTAAGTTAATCAAATATTATATCATAGATCAAGCTATTATCTAGTATAATAAAACAAATTGAATGAATTAATTACAATGTTGTGCACCTAATATGAGTGTAGGTTAATTGCACCAAAAATTTTAAAATCAAAAAATATAATGAAAATAAGGTTAGAGCTCAAGATTTGTTAATCTAAGATTTATGAAAGCAAAGAAAGAATCTTCACTAAATTACTATGTCAACCAAAATTTTAATAATATTAATATTAAATAACTCAATTATATATCTCAATTTTAACCCATAACATGAGCAAATCTTAATGTGAATAATATAGTTCTTCCATGAAAGAATTATAAAATATAATTTGATTAATCTTGGTCACATATTCTTATGTATGTGGATAAATAGATTATGGTGATATTCTACTAATAATATTAATTATTTCAATGATTTTTTTATCATGAATCTTATGATCACCTTTATCACAAGACTGATAATCTAAATTGTGCACTTAAGAATATTAACACAAATATTCTTATTGAATCAAATATTTAATCTCTTCTTTGAAATAGAAATATCTTTCTATTAAGTTCATGCTTCGATGATCAAAAAATAATATTAGGACTAGTATCCATTAGTAAAAATTTTAGTGGCTTATGCTTTAAATGTACTTAATGGAGTTTGATGATGTGACCCATGCTTGTTAAGACTATCTATTTTTGTGGAAAGTGTAACTCCTTTGTTAGGATAGCTAATTAATTTCTTATTATGAATGTTTATAACATAAGAGTGATAAATCTCTTACATTATTGAGAAGTGAAATAGATCCAATGAAATCAACTCTAAGAAAACACCTAATAGCTTCCCAAGATCTATTTCCAAAATTTGATAAGCCTCTAAAAAGAATCTCAAAATATTCTTTAAGGGCTTTAAAATTATTGGGTGAATCCTAGAAATATTGGAGAAGTCATTGATAATCAAACATTTTGTAATAAACCCTTTAAAAAATGTTGGTAAAGACTAACGATGGTATGGATAGTTCTACCAAAAAATAGAACTATGTGCGGTTATGGCCTTTGATAATGGTGAACATATGAGAGGCATACTAAATATTAAGATTATCCTATAGTCATCAATATGCTCATAAGGATTAAAATGTCCAAAATAAGAAACAATGGTACTTTTAAAATGGGATGGCAAAGAATTATATCATTTAAAGGCAAAGACTATTGAAAACTTTTGTGGGGTGTTTACTTCAATCCATCAAAAGAAATTTTTTTTAAATATTTCATCAAAGTTCATCTCTTATGATAACATAAACTAAAAATAATAAGTCAAAGTTAAATCAAGTTTGTTATAACTATCAAGTGCTTTAAGGCTATAGCTAAGGAGAAACTTCAACATGATGATGAGAATTTAGAGTGGTCAAACCAATTTGGCTTGACATGGGAAATTTTCAAGAGACATCTATAATATCACATTGGTTTGATGAAATCACTAATGTGATGGAATCACTTCCATCATAAATATGTGTGTTCTAATTCGACCAAAGGTGGATCTTTTGTCAAAATAACCACTTTAAATAGGTCTAATTCAATGAACTAAGTATTTATTAATGACATCCTTAACTAAATTAGTTTGGTTTAATCAACCACAAAGATAAGTGTTAGCTTTAATGAGTGAAAAAACCTCATTTAAGCTGTTGTAAGTCAAATGGATCAAGTGATATTTGAATAATGATCAAAACACTATGAGAGCACACTTGTTTAATTGATCTAGTTAATTTAATGATTAATGATAAAGTGGTCATATTAACTCAATTGTTGATTTGGGACCCGTTGATGGACCTCACATTAGAATATTTTTATATGAATAAAATCATTAACAAATTTGGAGTTGTCAATAAAAGGTCCATGAAATTTGAGTTCAATTTGAGCTTAATGCTAACTTAAGTCTAACTCTCCTATCCCATGGTAAACTAGGCATGTGTTTAAAAGTTTTATTGATTCCCTAACTAGTAATCATGTTATGAACATCCCAAGATTAAATATCTAGGATAATTGATTAATAAGGTTGAGTAGAATGGCCACCCATGTTAAGAAATAAATAGGAAAACAATAGTTGAGCACCTTTGACTCAATCATGTGTCAAATCTCTTAAATTTATTTTAATAATGAACAAGACAATTCCAAGTCTCATGATCAATTATATAAATTAATTAGTGAGATGGATTAATTATTTGTAATAGCAATTACATCCACTAGGGAATGGTTGATCCCAAATTGAAAGAGATCAATACCTAGAGTTAAACCTATAATTTAGGAAACATTAACAAATGGTCATCATACATTATCTTAAGGATTTAATAAGGCCAACTTAATGGGTTAGGTTCTACTAAAGCTTTTAATGTTTGAGGAGGATATCAAATTATGTCATATTGACATTTTTTTTATATCAATAGAAGCCTCTACACAAGTACATTTAAATGAAAATATATTGACTTGTTGATTTATGATAGTTATGTCAATTATGTTACAATGGTACTCCCTTTGGTTAGGCTTTAAAAGTTGAATGATTTATGCATAATAATTTTTTATCATAGAAATACTATCTTACAAAGTCAAGCTTGAGGGATCTTATCAAGTTGGTTGTGGTATTCTTAACTAATGGATTAATTCTAGATTGTTGAATTTTGGAGTGGATAATTTTTATTATAAGAATTATGCATGTTTGCAATTAAATAATTTTTGTAGAATAAATGGAAGTTTTCTATAAATTATAACAAATTCTTATGTGGTAAAAAATATTTATTTCTACAAGGAGATTATCATTTAAGTATTATAAAGATCAATAAAACATATTAAAAAATATTCAAGTGAAACACCAAAATTTTTATATAAAACTTAAAAAGAGAAAACAAATATGAGGCCTAAACTAGTTAAAATAATTTACTATATAAAATGATAAAACTTTATACTTCTTTTAAAAAGAAAGAATTTAATATTTATAAAGTGTAGATTATTATCTTGATCTCTTATAAAAGAGGGGATGTGCAAAAGAATATTTTAGTCAAGTAGATGTTAATGTTGTAGAATAATGTTGGCAATTAGAAAATAATTAGACAATGACAATTTATGATGGATAGTGGTGTAAATAATGAGTGATGATAATATAGTAAATGTGATCAAATGATAATTAGAAAAAGTAAAAGTGATATTATATAGTAGTTGCTTTGGGTTTACTCAATCAATAAAAGTTCAAATAAAAATTTTGAATTATGGAAGATATAATAATGCACTCGAGTCTTAACCAAAAGTATTTATGCAAGTAGAGAACTCAAATGAATAGGTTTGGATAAATGAAAATAGATCAACAATATGATTAATTTTATAAAGCATATAATGGTTCTATAAGTATGTTAAGATAGTCAATATTATTCAAGTCTTATGACCACTACATGAAACATACGCTATATATGACAAAGTCTAACAAACTAATAAACCAGATTTTTATATTAAAATTCGAGTTTATTTTTCAATCTAACATGGTAATTAGTTAATGATTTATAAAATCTATGTAGCTATGACATAACTTTATTATTACATCACTACTTTATAGATCCTGTTCATTACCAATAAAACTTCATTCATTTGATTTCTTAAAGGTAAATTGACATCATTGCTCGACATCGAGAGGCCTATATGATGATAATAAAATGTAGTGATATAGAATGACAAGCACTAATTAAAATAATCTTTATAAATATATAACTTACATGATTACATCAACATGAAGACTCACCCCTTTATATAGACACTCAAGATTAAATTTCTACACTCTAGCATACAAAGCCACTATTATTTATAATTGAGGTTAGACTCCAAATATTTTATAATACATTTTAATTCCATTATTTTGTAACTAAGAAAGTTTTATTTTATAGCTAAGAAAGTATCAAAATTATTCTTACAAAGTAATTTAAAGAAAAGGAAAGTGAATACTTCATTTAAAAGGAATATGTTTAAGAAAAGTGAATGATTTGTCAGAAAAGTTATGGGAATTAACATTAATTAGTGGATAGAATTATCACTCTTAATTCAACTTATTCTTTCTTAACATATTTTTTTTTGTCGATGGGCAGAATCTTTGTTTCAATTGACTTCTTTCTCTCTTGTTTTGATAGAATCTTTACCTTGGGACATGTTGTCATCACATTTGTAAATGAATGTGGGAGTTTAGAAATTTTGATTGAATTGATCTTCATAATGCTATAAGAGTTTTTTTTCCTTGGGTTTATGTGAATCTTTCTTCATAGGCTCTAAGCACCACTTAAAAAATAAGAACCTTTATTCTTAATTAGAATTATCGCCTCATAAGTTTTATGGATATTACTTTAATTTTAACTTTTCATTAACTATAATTTGGTTACACCAATTAATGAGGAACTACCTTGGTAAGCATAATTAATTGATGGAACCTTTTAAATGCAACCTAATTAAGAAATTTAATGGACTTTAACATTCTCAAAAAATGAGCCTAACTTATCCTTGAATCAATTTGTTTTGAAATTAACAACTATAGATGATAATTTTATCCAAGCATTATACATGATATGTCATTAAAACTCTACTAGTTGAAGCACAAATCTGATATCGCAATCGATTCTAAAGATTAGCATCAAGCACTTAAAATATCATAAAAAACTTTGGGATATCGTGATCCCCAAATAGCTCCTAATTATGGAGTGTTTATATCAAATCAAGCATCTCAATGACCGGATCTAGCCTAAGCTCTTACTTTCATTTGAGCATTCAAATACATAAAATACTTGATCAAGAATCATTTTGAGCATCCAATGGAGTGGTTGATTTATGTATGTTATGTACCCTCTAATCTATAAATAGCCCTCATTCTTCAATGAGAGAGACCCCTGCTAAAGAGATAAGAGAGCTCTACTCTAAAGAATCTCAAAGCATAATGGCCACCGCTCACCACTGATCATCAAGGTCACCGCCAACTCCATCGACACCACCGCCATCTATCGCCACTTGGCTCATTGCCGCCTACCACAATCAATCACCGCCAACTAATTACCATCAATGCTTATCGCCACTCACTACTGTCATCGCTGCTAATACATCATTATCAAATGTCATCACCGCCATCGCCACCGCTGGCTAACATCACAAGCCGCTGTTGCTACCAATACATTTCATCAATCAATCGGATTACCTATTAAAAATGCACCACCCACATTGTTAGTCGCAAAAACACCTCCATCAAAATCATCACCGCAATTCTCACATCTTTTTAGTAGTTTTCGGATCATACCACCTCAACAAGGCATTCATCGTAATCTAGTCAAGCTTATCACAAAACTTATTCTTATAAGCTTCCTTCTCCTATTTTACAAAAAGTTATAATTATAACACATAAGTGAGTGAAATTATTCCTAAGTGAGTTCTGATTTTTTTTCCTTGTTTGATTTTCCATATAAAATCTGAGGTCTCACTTTTGTTGTGAGAACTTTATGCAATGCTAATACATCAAATTATCCACCACCCAAATCTTTGCATGCAAAAGATTGTCTTGGGAAGTGAATCAGCAATCTTCAACACCTGTGACATGGCCAAAGCACATACTCACAACAAGAGCCTCCCGCTCCAACTCTCCACTCTCAATCAATCCTAAACCAGGACGCCAAGTCCTTCACTTCTGATATGACCCATATGGTGGTGAATAAGAACCTCTCTAAAAGATCGTTAAATGAAGAGTCTAAAAAATGAGATAATTAAACTTTAAAAAAACATGACAAAGCCACTATCATAAATGCATCTCCTCCAAGATCGATCATAGAAGATCAAAATGTCATAGAGCCTTCTCATCATCGTTAAAGTTCCTCCACTCTAGACCATGATGTGACCATTAATCAAGGTTCTACTCATCCAACACTTGTAAAAAATAACCAATTGCTAACCCATCACATTGTCGGTGGTTAGCACATTTTATAGTTGTTTTCACCCATCATTTACAATGCTTAATGCTAGAAAATTAACAAATATAGAAATAATCTTCCCTCTCCATGACTATTAGAGTCTCACCTTGCAAACAACTCTTCAACATTCATTCACAGGTTTCAAGCTTCAAGCATCATTCCTATGATGGGGAAAAATCACATGAACACATTACCATTACAAAACCATCATGCACATCCAACGGTAGACACTATCTGTTGTCTTCATAGTCACCTCAAGAGGTGACTTGATTCTATTGATATATCCATACCTTTGATGAACTCAAGATTTTGTAATGTTATTAAGAACTGAGGATCATTAAAGATTCTCATTTTAGGCATTCATCAAAATGAAGGTGAATCACTTGTGAGTACTTTAGAGGTTTTCCTGGTTCACTAAATACTACCCCACACTAAGAGGAGTTTTCTGGAGAGCTCCATCTTGGCCTTCTACTCATCACTATTGCATGATACGGTCCATTATGGTGATTTGTCATCGTGAAAACCAAATTTCTTCTATGAGGCTATCAATCTTGAAAATAGTTTACAATTATGGAAAATGTAAGAGTGCCCTAAAAATTCAACAATCTCATCAAAAATAATAAGGAAGTCATCATCCTCCATGACTTACTCAAAAGTGAACATGACAAAAAGAATACTAATATCAACACATCTTGTTAACATCTTTGATTATTCGAGATGAAGAGACCAACCTCTGAACTGATTCAAAAATCATGAGCATTGCTACTCATCAAAAGGTAAAATATATATTTGTATCAAAGAATCAGACATCTTCAGTTGACAGAGTCGATTTGTTTTAGAATCACCAACTCAAGCAAACATAACTCCAATTGACAAACATCAATCATCATAAAACAACAAAATAGTCACAAATAGTTGGAGAAATTGAAACAATTCATGAGTACATTATCTAATAATAAAATTTTCATTTAAGAGCAGTTAAGAAATATCATATTGATTATCATTTTAATGACCTCAATAAAGCTAAGTTCAAAATATAGTTTTCCCTCAAATTGATCAATTGTTGATGCCACCCGGGCATAAAATGCTCAGTTTCTTAGATGCTTACTCAGTTTACAACCAAATAAAAATGGACCCAACGAATGAAGAAGCTGCATCTTTTCAAATAGATAAAGGTTTATATTATTACCAAGTTATGTCATTCGGGTTAAAGAATGCTGATGCTACCTATCAATGCCTCATGAATAAGGTTTTTAAAAACCTCTTAGGTCACACAATAAAGATATATATGGATGGCATGTTAGTAAAAAGCTTGGAAGAATCATAATATATTTCTGACTTAGAAATATGCTTTAACCTTCTTTGATGTTATAACATGTGACTCAACCCAACCAAGTGTGCTTTTTGAATTACGTTAGGAAAATTTTTTTGGTTCATGGTCATCCATCATGGGATTGAAGCTAATCCCAAGTAAATCAGAGCGCTCAAAGATATGGCTCCTCCAAAAAATATCAAGGAAGCTCAATGCTTGAATGGACGAATTGATGTCTTATCCCGCTTCTTAGCTCATTCTGAAGATAAATACTTGTCATTCTTTAAGATATTAAAGGGAGCTAAAAATAATAATTTTAGTGGACTAATGAATGTCAAGCTACTTTTGAGCAACTAAAGGAATATTTAACATCTCCACCCTTACTATCCAAATCTATCCAAGGAGAGATATTTATATCTATAGTCACCTCCCACAATAAGCTAAGTTTTAGTGTGAGAGAAAAATGTGATACAATACCCAATCTGCTATGTTAGTAAAATTCTCTCTAATATAGAAAGCCGCTATCCACTAGCAGATAAGATGGCTTTGACTTTAATTTTCTTAGCGCAAAAATTGCATTCATACTTTCAAGCTCACACCATCAGTGTTTATACCCATTTATTGTTAAGGGCTATTCTACAGAAATCAGAGGCATTTGGAAGATTAATCAAGTGGTTTGTAAAATTGTGAGAGTTTGATATTCATTTTTCACCTAGGCTAGACATAAAGTCTTAAGTGCTCGCAAACTTTATAGTTGAGTGCACTGTCCCTACTCCAAATGAGCTATCTATTATACCCCTTTCATCTCCTCAATGGACCCTCTATGTTGATGGAGCTGAAAATGTTGTTGCAGAGTAGAATCTTACTTATTCCCCCCAACAGACTCCTCAGGTAGACTTATAAAATTTTTTGCAACTAATATGGTCAATATGAGGCTCTTATTGTAGGGTTAAGATTTATCATCAATTGTGAAGCTCAAAACTTAATGATCTACACTAACTCTCATCTTGTCGCCCCCCAAGTTGAGGGAGACTTTAATGCTCATAATCCCCAGCTAGCATAATATCTCGGCTTGGTGCGGTCACTTCTTGCTCGCATCAAAACACATCAAATCATTCACATACTTCGAGAGAAGAACACTCAAGCTGATGCTCTTGCTAAGCTTGTTATCTCTACTATTGAAGATCTATTTAAGAGAATGTGTGTTGAGGAAATATATTTTTCTAGTATCCAAGGGTCATGGGTAATATAAGCAATTAATGAGACAAACGAACCTTCATGGATGGACCCCATCCTATCCTTTATACAAAAGGGACCCTTCCTGAAGAACCAACTGCTGCAACTCATCTCCGAAGACAAGCAACAAACTTTATTATTATTGGAGGTGAACTACATAAATGAGCTTTTTCTAGGTCATACCTTAAATGCCTCTCACCATCAAAGGCCGATTATGCATTAAGAGAGGTTCACTTTGGAATATGTGGAGAACACCTAGGAGGAAGGGGGCTAGCCCTTAAAATTCATGAGGCATGGGTTCTATTGGCCTACGATGAGGAAAGATGCCTTGAATTTCATAAAAAATGTGTGAGTTGTCAATTACACTCTAACCTCTCTCATACACCACTTACAGAGCTCTCACCCCTTCAAAGCCCATGACTTTTTGCTCAATGGGGAATTGATATCATGGGACCCTTTCCAGTAGCGTCAAGGCAATGAAAGTTTTTCATTTTAACTGTTGACTACTTCACTAAATGGGTGGAGGCTGAACCACTCGCTAAAATTATGGAGGCAAATGCAAAATAATTTGTTTGTAAGAATATAATATGTCAATTCGGTCAACTTGCAAAGATCATCACCGATAATGGAACCCAATTTACTGAAAAAGTCTTTATGACTTTTTAGAAAGATCTTCACATTCAACTACAGCATACAGCTGTAGCCCATCCTCAAACTAATGATGACTACCAAATGGACTATACTAAAAAAAATGCATCTCGAAATGTATTGAAAAGCTCTCTAGTATTCTTTGGGCTTACAGCACTACTTCGCGAACTCTGACTAGTGAGACACCATATAATTTATGTTTCGGTACAGAGGTTATTATACCAGTAGATATCAAAATTCTAAATCTAAGAGTTCATTCATTCAGTCATAACAGCAATGAAGAAAAACTCCGAAAAAACTTGGACCTACTCCCCGAAACTCGTGACATGGCCCTACTTCAAACTACTTCCTACCACTAAAGAGTAGCTCATCACTTCAATAGAAGAGTGAAACCCATCCCATCTCTGTCGATGACTTGGTCCTGCGAAGTCTTGAAGCTACTAACAAAGGCCCTCAATGCAATAAGCTCTCACCTCTTTGGGATGACCCTTATGTGGTTACAACTATGGTCAAGCCATGAACATTTAAGCTCAAGGATCCAAAGAGAAAAACCTTGCCTCGAATATGGAACATAGAGAATCTCCAAAACTATTATCAGTGATTCTTACTGCATAAATATTACAGCATTTATTTTATCTTATTTGTCATCTTCACCCCATATCTTTGTTAAGTTATCTTATGATAATATTGTATATCTTATCAAAGTAATAAGTTTATGGCTTTTTCTTTCAAGCTTATTGCACATAAATAATCTTCTTCATTTAATCCTCCCACTTGAGAAATGCATAACTCACATTGTGTCTCAGTCGGGGTATAATCAATCCCAAGGGGATTTGATCGGACCTCTTCCATACACGTAAGAAGTCAAGTAACACTTTGAGTAATACCTAGGATAGGTCAAAAAGTCATTGGTAGAGATCTCATGACTTCTTCCATACATGTAAGAAGTTAAGTAACACTTTGACTAATACCTAGGATAGGTCAAAAAATCATTGGTATTTTAACTAATACCTAGGATAGGTCAAAAAAATTCTTGGTGGACTTCCCATGACTTCTTCCATACAGGTTAGTGTCATCAAATAATATTCTAACCAATCACCTCAGATAGATAAAAAATAAGAGTGCAAATCACCCAAAACATTTTAGTTTACTAATGTCATTAATAGGTTTAATATGATGATATAAGAAACAATTAAAATTTTGGATACAAGAGAAATAAAAAAATAAAAGGGAAAGAAATGAATCCTCAAGTGATACTGCATGATATCAACATCTTCCTCACTGCTGGAAGATGCTCCCTTAAACTCACTTTCAACCCCTTCATCTCCTGAATCTGGCAAAGAGTCTTAAGATACTCGGGAGACATTCTCAATACTAGCCCTAATTTTGTGATGTACTATGAATTCCTTTAAGAATCAAATAAAGCCTTCCTCTAAACATTAGCCCAAGTCCTTCACTTCAACATCAAGAATATGATTATGATCTTCTTGGATATGATCCTCGATAGCATCACAATAAGTTATGGAGTTCTTAAAGTCTTTCACTGCCTTCAAATATATGACATTTAATTTAGCTTCTAACATAATAAGCTCATTCTCCAAAAGATAATCCTGTAATACTTTCTTCTCTGTATCTCTCACCTCTTTCACCGCAGTCACTAAATTCTTTCCTCTCTTTTGCCTTTCATCCTTCCCTCACTCAAGTATTTTACCTTCACAATTTTAGTATTCTAATCTCCCTAAGCTAATATTTGGGTTACCTATAAAAAAAATCATAAATATTACACAAAAAAGAGAATGAGAGAAGAAAAAAAAAAGAGAAAGAGAAGATGGCATACTAATTCGTCTGCTTGTTGACGCTCAGTGCATAAGTGCTTTAACACCTCTTCATGAATATGCGACTTCAAGAGATGAATGCCCCCATTATGAGTTGAGATAGCTAAACTCTCATAGGCCAACTGGGGGAGAACATCTTCTCCGTAACCTCAACAATTATTTGACATAATTACTCCAGCACATGTCTTCTTTTTTTTAAAGAAGAAGCATTGTTGTCACCATGACTTTGAAATGAGCTTCTTGAAAGAATTCTGTGAATATGAAGAGACCTTTCATTACCTTTACTTGATTTCTTCAGTAGAAGAACATGAGATCTTTCTGCCTGAATGGAAAGGCCAACCTTGAATATTCTATCTTCAATTATATAGTTTCCAATGTGACATAACTCATGCTGCAAGCTTCCTACATCAAGAACATTGAGAGTTGTTAGAATTTCATTTTTTTCAATCAGTAATGGATCGGGAAGGTCATTCAATCTTCCCCATCTCTCAGGGAGACCCACTCATTTTCACAAAAAAGAACCCATTAGACCAACTTCTAGATGGATTCCGTGCTAAAAATTCTATCCAATTTTGTATACCTCGATGTAAACCAGTTCTGAGCATCACACGTGAACATATACATTTTGTCACTAAAGAATGTATATTTTAAAAACACGGTCAAACCAACAATGATCATTAGAGCTCTAAATAAAAATTGTGACAAAGCTGCACCGTATATTTTAAAAACCTCAATCAATTTGGGAGCCAAAGGGAATCGCAGTCCTGCATGAAGAACTTCTCAAAAATAGTAATATATCCTTTATGCCCAATCGATTTTTTTGGCAACAAGAGTCCAACTCAGAAATAAAATTTCCAACGGAGCACCATTAAACTGTTAACATTGATAGTGGATGATATTTCATCTCAGAGTCATTATATTAGTTTTCTCATCATCATCCTATGAAAATGCATAATAAATATGAAACAAAAAAGAGGAGAGAAAGACAAAGGTATGTGAAATGTGTGAAGTAACTCACTTATCTCAATACTTGGGTACATCCTTTCCTAACTTTGTTGCTCACGGATAGTTTTGGATATAATCTTTTTCCTATGATCTGACAAAAAATATATGCATATGTATGAGTTTACGAAAGAAGCTATTTCTCTCTAATAATACTCTGAAATTACCTGCTATATTTTTTGATTTTTTTTTGAGGAATAGTTCCTAATCGATGCTTCCCCACCACCTTAGCAGTTGTCAACTGCTGAGCCATCCATTGGAGTTTCAAGAAAATCAATTTTCTACAAGAAAAAGTAGAAAATGCAAGCCTTGATCCTCCAAACCCTCGATAATGATGATGATGCCTCTCTCGAGGAAAAATCAGAGCCTCGTCGTATGAACTACGGGTCTTGATTGCCTCCAAATCCGGTCGATCCGACGAGAACAGTTGACGCCTCTCTCGAGGGAAAATTGGAGTCTCGCCATATGAACTACGGATCTTGATCACCTCCAAACCCGATCGGTCCGATGAAAATAGTTGACACCTCTATCGAGGGAAAATCGGAGCCTCGCCATATGAACTACAGGCCTTGATCGCCTCCAAACCTCCAGGATGATGCCTCTCTCTCGAGAAAATTGAGCCTCACATGAACTACGTCTTAATCAACAAAGCAAATAACCTTCTTTCGTAAGAAAGTTAGACCTTGCAAAAAAGAAAAAAAATTACTACCCTTAGCCCCTGAACTTCTGCTGGATAATTTCTCATCCAATGTAGAACAACATTCGAGCATGTGGGAGAAAATTATGTCTACTTACTTGACCCAAAGGGGGGGTTTTATAGATCCACAATAGGGCCAAAAAGGGAATAAATTTTGGAAAGAAATTTGGAAATATTTAAATAGATTTTGAAATTTCTGCACTCAAATATATCTTTCCTTTTATAAAATTGAAAAAAGAAGAAAAAAAAACCTGAGAAAATATCAAAAATAAAAAATAAAAAAAACCTAAAATTTCTATCATTTGCACCATCGGTGTTTAGCACGATTCTGCTCTCGCCTTCGGAGGCCGGCCATCAATGGCCGCCTTGTGCCCACCCCCATGGCTTGTGCTCTGGCTTTCACGCCCTTCACTTCCGTGATCATAGACTTGTGCACCCATGAAAATCTATTCTCTCAAACTATATCTCACGCAAAGGTTAATAAACCTGCAAATTTCATTAACATTGAAGAAGTTGTTATTTTTAATTATTTAACATATAATTTTGAATGATAGAGATGATCTCATCCAAAATAGGGGCAACTATGTCACAAAACTATAGTTAAAGCTAAAGCTAATCTTGATATCTAAAGCAATGTGACTAGCCTGTGATCAAGCACTTAAAATATCATTGAAAACTTTGGGATATCAGTCGGATCCTTAAATAGCTCCTAAATATGGAGTGTTTATAGTCAAATCGAGCGTCTCGACAAGCCTGATCTAACAAGCCTATGATCTCATAATTCTGACTTCATTTGTGCATTCAAATACTTAAAATACATCAGATGATCGTAGGAATCATTTTGAGTCATCCGATGGAGTGGTTTTGCTTGTATTTACAAAATGTCACTCCTTAATCTATAAATAGCCCCTCATTCTTCACATGAGGGGGACCCAAAGCAAAGAGAGAGAACTGAGACTCGAAGAAACTCAAAGCATAATTAGCCACCGCCGACCGTCACTGGATCATCACCGACCACGGTATCGCGATCATCGCACCGCCACCACCGCCAACCATCGCTATCGCACCACCGGTTATCATCACCGCCGTCAATTATCACCGCCGTCATACACACCACCACCGCTGCGGATAACCCGCCATCGCCGCCAACCACCGATCATGGATCACCGCTCGCCGCTCTGACCACCACTATTGGTCACCGCAACCACCTCACCACTACCGCCACCGCCAAGGCCATCTTTACGTAGTTTTCATCATCATCGACTACCACTCAAAAGGCATTCGCCATTCATCCAGCGAAACTTGTCACATAACTTATTCTTATAAGCTATCCTTCTCCTACTTTGGAGAAAGGGTAAATAACAACAAAAGCTGATATAGTGAAATTATTTCAAAGTTGGCTAGGCCCCGTGATTTTTCCCTTTTTTGGATTTTCTATGTAAAAAATTTGATGTAACTCAATCTTTTTTGTTGTGTGTGCGGAACTTTTGTGCAATACTAAAATATTGAATTCTCTCTACCAATCTCTTCCCACATAACAATACTTTTATTTAGTAGGTAGGATTTTGAGCTCAACACCAAAATAGCTTAATGATAAGATGAACCATAGTAGATCTTTATTGATAGCTCAATGGTCACCATTATCATCAATGAATGCTTTCTTTAAAGGCTAAGTAAAATGATGGCATCCATCATGATTTGGACATAATTCTAGCAATTTATCAAAATCTTCTAGTAAATATGAGCTATCAAAACGATAATATTTTCTTGGAATGGAGTTAGACATCATTCTTTATGATGAATAATTCAATGTACAACACATTAGTTGTATTGAATTGATTGATTAAACTCATCCTTATTATGATCTATCTCAATATATTTAAGCTGAACAACTATATTTTTTTGTTAAGTTTTCCAACTTAGAATTGATTCATTTGAAAGAAGGGTTAATAGAACAATTATGGTTAATTTTTATATTTAGATGAATTGCCTTGAGGTACTAATTCACTTGTGGATATGTTGTGACCACGCCTTTAATAGCTGCATTAATGATTTCACCTATTTCTTTTTAAGAAAAATCTCATGAAGATACTTTCTATGGTTAATTTGACCACGTGAAATTTTTTTCTTGCCAATTAGCAAATATGTACTTTGATAGTAAATTTTTCAATCTTTTTAAATAAATTTTACTGCTAATTGAATTAATTCTTCTACTGTTTATAAACAATCTATCTGTACTAAAAAAATTTGTTCAGATTATCCTGATATTTAGAAAAAAATTTAAAAATAGATTTTATTTTATTTTAATTGTGTTCGTACCTTCAAGGTGTGATCTGAATTAATTCTTCATTATGTTCTTTATGAATTATTCCATAGCCAAGATTTGAAGCATCAATTTTAGCTATTTTTAAATTGTTTAGAATGAAAATATTCATAGGATATATTTACACTTTATTTATTTTTAAAAAATATGTTGATAAAATTATTTTGGTGAATTTTATTTAATCTATCAAATAGACTTTAGAAAATTTATTTAAAGTGCCTAAAAGTCTAAAATTATTGTTTGTCTAGAATTATAGTTCAAATTTATTTGAAAATTCAATACTTCTATTGAAGAACAATAAAGATATGTGACATGTTATTCTAAAAAATCTTATTTCTTATTAAAATAATTTTATTTTGGAGCAAAAAAGGTAAATTCATTTGTTGGATTAACCATTTAAAAGTTTTAAGATTGTAGATTAAAATGTAAGGACACCATACTAATCTTAGGGATTCTTATTTATGTGATCAAATATGGTATCGAGGAATAATATATATCCCTAGAGGAAGAGATATATCACCCTATGATGAATTCAATCATTTAATAAGAACTTAAAACTAATGAGTCTACATGTAGTAGATTATTGAACCTCACATGGATGAAGTAAGACATATTTTATTTTACTAAGGTTCCAAGTAAAAGGAGCAAATTTAGTTAATACATCTTGTAAGACTGAATCTCCTAAGAAAACTCTCTATTAAAATAATCATTATTCCATAACAAAAATTTATGTCAAGACTACTAAATATGAAAGTCAAGAAAACTCAAATAAGAATAGTTCTTAATGGATTCCAAAGAAGATTAAATCTTATATTAAATATTAAGCACTGCCTATCCTATAAGGCTTTATATTTTTGAGTTTTGAGTTAACATTTCATTATAATGTTGAGGCTTAGGTCGAATAACACAAGACTATGGGAATGCCAAAGAGTTGAGGACTTATACCCAAAAGAAGAAATAAGTAGCTGAATCATAAAACTGATAATTCACAAGTTTTAAGAGCCTAATCTAACCAAGGAAAATTGATGTATGGGTTCATTTCTATTAAGAAAAATGAACCAATCCCACCACTTTTGACTTACAAACCGCCCAAAGTAGATACCATCTTTCAAAAAATCATGTGGTTGGTAATGCAACTAAGTCATATAAAGTAAAAATTTAAGCTAGAATTACTCTTAAGCCAAGATTTTTTTAATACTTGGTGATGCATTAATATTCTAATATTTTAAGAAATTTATTTGATAAGGCTGATATGAAACCTTAACTTATGGAAATGAGATGTAGAAAAAATGTAAATTTTTTTGGAAGCAAAAAGATGTTTATCTACTGGAATAGGTACTTTTGTATGAAATGCTAACAATGATGATGTTATGTTAAGGCAAAGAAAGTTCTACAAGTAACCGACAAAAGTTATTTTTACTGTTTAAATTTTATAGTTGTTGATTATTCTATTTTTGGTATCTCAACAAAAAAAGGTTTGAAACACTTTTCTCATCTAGAAAGAATGGTCATCTTAAAGCTTACTAACCTCCTCGATCAAATAAAAGGGATCCGCTAATCAAAGTCTCTTAACAACCCGACATTGAAGCATTATGTTAGTTTGATTCCACCGTAGACTAGCAATGATGGAACCAAGTGATTTTGATTTGATTTGTCACTCAAATCTCAATCATACAAAAATTAAACCAAGCATTATGTACAAAAAATTTAGAGGACTTGAGATGCCCTTAATTGAGAGTGCTCTATAAGCTATAGCTAACCATAGAATTTATTCTTATTGAAAACCTTAATTCTCTATGTATAACATAAATCGATATGCAATTGTCACTTTAGGTAATTTCTAGGAAAATAATAGTTTGCTATTGAAGACTCCTTGCTATTCAAAGTTTGATCATATGGACAACCAAATAAGTAGTCAAGATAATCTAAAAGATATGAAAAAATTCAAAATTTTGATCCTTTAATAGAAATTCATCATGCAATTTGTAATCTATAGTCAATAAAATTTGTTTATCTTTCATACCAAGATAAATTCAATAAGCATTAGCATACCGTGATACTCAACATTTATTTTATCAAACTATGGTACCTTTAAAGTTATAAAACTAGGTAATATATAAAAAAAACCATACATAATTTTTTAGTAACTTTATTCTCAATACCATAATGATTTTTAAGAATAAAAGAATATTGTGACACAAATGCAATCCAATTTCTTTTTCTTTTTTTCTTTTTTTCTTTTTTCTTTTTCTTTTTCTTTTTCTTTGATGGTTTGATGGTGGGTGGTTGTTGAATTTAGGCTCTTATTCAAGAAGATAATAATTCTAATATAATAAGGCTGGCCATCATAAAACTTCTTATCGTAAATGGAAATTGAATGATGTAAAAGATCGATGGATAATAGGCATTAGATGTTATCAGCCATTAAATGATGGTGTACAGGGAATATCAAATGCCAAAATGGTGATGGTCTACTTAATCTTCCTCTTTATGCAATGTAAATTAGAGACCAAGAATGTGATATCAATAATCATGTCTAGTATAAGATGGGATCAACTATGTGTGTCCGCGCTCGATCTCGGGCCAAGGGTTTTCTACTTCTCCTCGCCTCTTTTTCCTCTCGCCCGCCATCGTCCCTCCCTCACATTTTCTTTCTTTTTTTTTCGTGGTTCCGATCGACTCGATATCAAACCGAGGTCTTGTAGTTTGCTATGCATTACTCATGGATTCAACCGGTTCTGGGGAATCCCTCCTTACCTCGTCGCTAAGGACTCTTGGGAACTGCTAATTCTACCATGGCTACTAAACCTTTAGGGATGTGCTTATGGGTAAATAATAACGCAGTGAGTCTTTCTGGAGTACCCCATTATGTGTTCCAATTTTGTGGTGGAAAAATTGGCTAAACCATATCAATTTGCTTTGGTTGGTAAATTTGCCCTTCGCCATCTGTCTATGGAGAATATCCGAAGTTTTTTTCATTCGCTTAAAATGACAGGAATTTTTTCAGTGGGATTGATTGATTCTAGGCATGTTTTGATTCAATTAGCTAACGATCTGGATTACTCTCTTGTTTTTCCAAGACGTTCATATTTTGTTTTTAATTGCCAAATGCGGTTATTGAAATGGACCCCTTTTTTACATTAAGGAGGAATTTCCTAGTGTTCCAGTTTGGCTATCTATCCCTAACCTTCTGTGCACTTCTTTAATCAATTTCTATATGCGTGGCTCTTCGGCTCCTCTCCAATTGGACCAAGCAACCGCTTCTAGCTCTAGACCTTATGTTGCTCGTGTCCTAGTGGAATTGGATATCACTAAAAAATATTCTAAGGAAATTTGGATTGGATCAAAAAAATATGGATATTTACAAAAAGTAGAGTTTGAAAACTTTCCTATATTTTGCTCACATTGTAAAATTCATGGACATGGATTTGTTGATTGTTTTGTAGCTCATCCGCATTTAAAGAAGATCCCTATGGTCTCCAAAGTCGCCCAACCATTAAGGCCACTTTGAATGAAACATCACAGATATGGCTACTAATATAATCCAATACATGATAAAAATGAGCCCCAAACTCATATTACAACCTCAACCCAAGATGGATACATAGGGCACAACTCCTTTTAAGGATCAGATTCCTCATGTTGGAAACTATTTACAAAACCAAAATATTGATATTAATGCTTCAAATACCAGCTCAGTGATCTCCTCTTGTTACTGAGTCCCTTACTAATGCTAATATTCTTGCTCTTTCATCTCCAAGAGCTAAAGATCATGAATGATAAGGTCGTTGGATGAGGTGTAGTATTTAGAGATAACTTCCACCCTTGATCTAGGGGTTTGTGTTCTGCCTAATTCTAACCCATCTTCTAATTCTTCTTCTAACTCGGATCAAAACCTAAAACCTAAGCTGCATCAAGTTATCAACAATGAGTTGGAAGAAGGAGAATTGATCTCTCCTACTGGCAACAAACAATTAATTGGATTTTTCCTATCTGATGGGGAGGCTATTGGTTTGGAAAATGATTTTCACATTATTTCTAAAAAGAGAAACAAATCAAATAAATCTACATTCCCTAACTTTGCCAGAGTACTAGATCTTGCTCATCTCATCCCAAGTAATGGTATCTTTCTTGATCTAGAATACGAGAGGGATAGCTCCTCTGTAATAGACTTAGTTTGCATCCATAACATTTCTTTTCCGCAATTTTGGAACCATTTATCCTTCCTTCCAGATTCAATCTATTGCTAATGAATGATTTTAGTAGTTTTTTTCATGAACTCAGTAATAAAATCGATCTTTGGAAAAATCCTTTGCATATTATTAGACCTTCAAGGCTAAAATCTAGCAATTGGTCCCTTTGGATCTTTATCTATGCCTCCTGTAATAGGTATGGTAGAAGGAACCTTGGGAAGATCTGTTAATTTCTACCTGCTAATGCTCCCGGTTTGTGGGTGGGGATTTTAACATTATTTCTTCCCTGTGGAAAGAAGGGGTGGAAATCCTAACCTTTTATCTATGGAGGAATTTAATAATATGGCCTGATTGCCACTTGACCGATTTGGGCTTCATTGGCTCCCAATACACTTGGAATAATCACTAATGTGGCAAAGACTTGATAGGATTTTGTTTAAAGATCTATGGATCAACTCTTTCTAGCCTGAACACCTTAGTAGAACCCTATCCCATCATTCCCTTGCTTATTTTGTTAAGGTTAATATGAGTCCCCTTCGTATTCCTTTCATTTCAAAATATGTGGCTTCGGATACTAGATTTGTGGAGGTGGTTGCCACTAACCGGGAGATCCTCTTTATCCCGATGATTCTGGGGATGAAGAGATTATGGCTCAAATTAAAAGGCTTAAATAATTCCTTAAATGGTGGAACAAACATTGCTTCAAAAATCTTTTCACTAACATAAAAGAATTAGAACAAGAGGTCATATCACTAGAAGAAGAGGTTATCCTAGATACCTCTAAATCAATTTTATTAAATCAAGATAAAGATAGATGAACAAGTTATCAAGACATGGAGGAAACTTACTGGAGTCAAAAGGCTTCTCCTAAAAAATTATTGGAGGGAGATAGGAACACCAAATATTTTCATGCTCAATAAGAAAAGGCCTTAAATCACATTAAGAAAATCAAAAATATAATAGTTGGATTGATGAAAAGGATCTTGTTGATGGTGTTTCCTTCTTCAACAACCTACTTAATAAGGTGAACTATGAGGAATTAGCATGTCCCGAGGCTATCCCCAAAATCATCACCGAGAAGATAACATAATGCTTACATCCTTACCCTCTATAGTTGAAATTACATCCACCCTTCGAGTATGAATACGATTGTGGCTCGATGGATTCACACCACTTTTCTTTCAAAAATGTTGGAATATTATCAAAGAATAGTGGTTAAAGCTCGATTTTTTTAGAGGAACATCCTCCCCAAATTCTTTTCGTACTTCCATTGTTCTAATTTCTAAAATCAAAACCCCAAACTTTGGAATCATTTTAGACCTATAAGTCTATGTACATTTTTAATAAGCTCATATCAAGATCCTAGCCAAAAGATTATTTTACTTCCTAAAATCATTTCCCTAATCAAACTGGCTTTGTCAAAGATCTATCTTTGATAATGTATTATTGGCTCAAGAAATTGTCCATGATTTAAACACCAAAGTTTGATGTGGGAATCTTATTTTAAGTTAGACATATCTAAATCCTGATATATTATTGGTTGGACTTTCTACAAAATTTTATCTATATTGGCTTTTCCGACTCATTCATTATATTAATCAAGAATGGCATTGAAAACTCTAGCTTTTCTTTACTTATTAATGCAAGGTTCATGGCTTCTTTTCTTCATCCCATGGTATCGTGGGATCCCTTTCTCCACCCTTTCATTATCAAGTGGAATATCTTTCTCAAAATCTTGAACTTATGTTTATCAAAATGCCTAACATGTGCTACAAGACTAGGGGTGGTTTTCCTATCTCTCACCTCTACTTTGCGGATGATTTCATTATTTTCTACAATGGGTCTACCTGTTACATTAAGAAATTGTATAAGTTTCTTATTCATTTTGGTAGAGTGGCTTAAAATTAATCCGATAAAAGTGGCTTCATTGCTAGTAAATCGATTCTTATTCTAGATTAATAAGAGTATCACGGGCTTTGCCCAATATACTCTCCCTATTAAATACCTGGGTACTCTTTTATACCGTGGTGCTAAGAGATCTTTCCATTTTGATGAGGTGATTCAAAAAATCTATAACAAAATTTTGCTCCTCGGAGTTCCATCTTCTTCTTTGGAGTAAAACCGATTAAAAGTATTCTCTCCCTTACCCCTCTATCTACTTTTCACTATTGTCCCTAGCACTTCTATCATTAATAAGATTAATATTGTTCAATAAATTCTGGGTTCTACTTCATCATCCAAAAAAAACTCATTTGAAGTTGGTATAACTATTGTGGCCCTTTGAATGAAGGTGGTTTAGGTTGTAAAACCTTACAAGATTCTATTAAATGCTTTTCCTATAAAATGTGGTGGAACCTTAGGAGTAATCATGCCTTCGGTCTAAATTTATCCTTGTTAAATACTATAAGGGTAATCACCCCCTCATTTGCATTTTCAAAATGGGAGATTACCTGTGGGAGAAGACTTTGAAACATCAAGTGGGTCATCCAAGAGCCTCTTTACTCAACACTCATTCTATTGAGAGGCTCAAAATTAGTCATTTCATTACTCAAAATTATTGGAATATAGCTCGCTTAGGTTCCTATGTCCCAAATTTTATCATCAACAAAATCTCAATATTAATCATACAACTAGTAAAATGGATCAAATTCTATTCAACAATTCATCCGGTGATTTTGTTTTAAGGACGTGCTATTAGATTCAAAAATCAAGAATCTCTAATCTTCCCCAAAATCTGGAGTAATTCTATTCTTGCTTCGTTTTCGATTCTTACATGGAGAATTCTTAAATAATACATTCCTGGGATGCCATTCTCTTGAAAAAAGGCTTTCATCTTCCTTCTAAGTGTCAATGTTGCTTTCTCATAGAAACGCCTAACCATGTCTTTGTTAATGGCCCCATTGCAACTAAAGTTTGGCACTGGTATGATAGTTTATTTAATACTTTACTGTTTGACGGATCCATTTCTATCACGGGCCTTTTAAATAATTTCCTACCCTATGCCCCAAAGGTCATGTCAAATGTGTTCGCTATTACTCTATTGTGGTATATCCGGTTGGAAAAAATGATGCTAAACACAATGATATTCCCATGAATTTTCACGCATCATTGCTAAAACCAAAGGCAAAATTTTCTCCCTTTACAAAGCTAAACTTCTTCATCCGAGTTTCAAAGATGTTAAGCATCTAGCTCATTACTTGGGATTTCTCTCCGTCAAATGAAATTGATTATATCTAAGACTATATATTGGATTAAACCTAAAAAAATCATATTATGGTTAATAATGATAGATCTGCTAATGGGATGTATGATTGTGGGGTATTTTAAGAGACTTTAAGTAATGATGATTGTCGCTTTGCTATTCCTTTAAGATCCTGCTCGTTTCTTTTGTTGAACTTTATGGCCTACATTATGGGATATTACTATGCATTCAGAAAGACTTTTAGAAAATCTGGTTTGAAATTGATGCTCTCCTGCTTCTGAATTTATTAAACTCCGGAGCTCTTGGTATTGCCGAAGTCTACTATACTCTCAACCACACAAGAAGGCTTCTTGCTTCTCTTGATTATCATATCTCTCATATTTATCGAGAAGGGAATTTTTGTGTGGATTTTCTTGCAAATTTGGATGCAAAGTCCTCTATGGTTAATATATTTTTTTTGTGATAATATCCCCCTTTATTAAGGTGGTTGGTTAATTTAGATAAAAGTGGTTTACCTTATGTTAGAATTTGTGTCGTCATTTTGTATTTTGCTATATCTTTGACCGAGGAGGTTTTCCATCTTCTTGAGCTATGGTAGTATTATTTCAAGTTTTCTTGATTTCTAGGGGCTTTTATCGTGAATGTTGGAGAACTTATAGATGGTTTTGGATGAAAATTTTATCATTCTATGTGTTTTGTGTTTTACTAAACTTGCCTATGTAGAATGTTTCTTAAGGCGAATTTGAGACTAACTGCTACAATATTTGGTGTCACACCCCTTACCTTGCATTCCGAATCGCATACCCAACCTCGTTCCTTTGCCTAGCACTGCAGTGTGCCGCAAAATATGTTAGAACATGTGGGGATTTGTGAATGTGAATATATACATATGCTTGTATTTCTTTGCAGGTTTGAAGACCTCGTTATGCTCAGGCAACGAGATGAAAATAGGATGGTCGCGACATCGCCACACCCAGGCACCACAGACCAGTTGATGTCCCCTAGATGAAATGTCGCTAAAATTTTGAGACTTAGAAAATAAAATGCGAGGGGAGGGAGATGATTATATATTGCATTGTATATATTCTTTGTAAAGCGTGTTGCTCAGCAGTATGACAAGATAAAATTAAATGTGGTGTCTCAAGACACCACTATCTACTGAAAGGCAGCAAGCCAAATACCCCTCTACACGGGATGACGGAGGCTACCGAAATTTTGTCAAATCTTTTGACTTAGAAAAATGGGAGAATGAAATGGGCTAATTTAGGAGCACTAAGTTGGAAAACTTGCAGCTAATTTTATTGCATAAAAAAAAAAAAAAAAGAGGGAGCCTTTAAAACAAACCTTGGAAAGAATAGAATATTCATTTAAAATCTAAGTAAAATTTGGGAGAGGCTAATATTAAACTCACAAACTCTAATAGCTATTCTATATGGCTTAAAGAGAAGTAATGAGAGAGTTCTCTTTTCTTATAAATTTGTCAAAATCAGGCAAGCTTTAATTGAAATTTAGGGTGGACTAATGCCAAACACATAACAAACTTGCTATAAATTCAAAATATGAGGATGAATCCAAATTGGGTTTAATAATTTTATAATGAATGTGGAGGTGATTACTATGCTACCGATAAGATGAGTAAAAGCAACAAATACAAATAAATTAACTTATCAAAATTGATATAAATTGAGCATAATCAAATTGGGAGAAATTTTAAAACTCAATAAGTAAACTAAGTGATAGTAGTGTATTAAACGCAATCTAAACCAAAATGCTTTTTTTTGCCGGATCTACTACCCTTTTGTATGTGAGGCATACTAAATCAAAATCTACAAAAATCATCCTCCTTTAATCAAAAATTAACAAATTTCATCCTAATTATAATTTTCAAGAGTGATAATTTTATTAATTAGATGGCATTAGCTAAGCTATAAAATTCATGTGCTTGAACATAGAGATTTCCGCAAATTTTAATGTCTGAAGTGAAAAGCTAAAATTGAATTAAATGAAAATGCAAAATTAATTTCATAATTTAAAAAATAAAACTACCTAAGTTCTTAAATACACCAAGATGTGCCCCACACTGCTAAATGCTTAAATTCAAGTGTTTAAGGATGGCGGGTTATTTCGCTTAGTCTTAGACTAGTTAACAAAACCTAAAAACCTATAATAAGAGTTTTAAATTAGTGAAATATCTGAAAAATTGATTCTGTCAGGTGAAAGTAAATCTAATCTTCTATTAGTAGCTAAACAGAGTGGACAGGATCTAAAACTCTTAAACATATTCTAATCAATCAATTTTTAAGTAATAATCTGAAAATGCTTAAATGGAATTCTATTATTAAAAGCTCAAATCAAACTCAATCAATTCACCTTCCGCAATTATTTGTTGGGGGTGACAAATTAAGCAAACTCTAGCTCACAAAAGAGTCAATATCAAATCAAGTATTCTGTTATGTTCACTCTCAATAAATCTTATGCCAGTAAGGACGTGGCCCATGTCCTTAACTGTAGTTGCTCCAGATGAGGCGTTATGATTAGTCCTCTGACGTAGTAGTACCCTACATTATATTATGATCAATGATCGTAGCTATGTTCTCCAATGGCTCGCCTATGAGTTGTAGTCATGGGTATACTTGATGGAAAATAGCCCCTCTTAAGGTACACTTAAGATTGTCTCCTTAGATAAATAATATTATAAACACCGCATGTGCCCCACACTATACTAAATGCCTAAATTCAAGGGTCTGAGGATGCTGCGTGGGTTATTTCTTAGTTTAGTCTTAGGACTGGGTTCGGGTTAACAAAATCTAAAAATATATAATAAGAGTTTCAAATTAATAGAATATCTAGAAAATTGATTCTATCATGTGACAGTAGATCTAATCCTCTATTAGCAATTAAACAAAGTTAACATGATCTAAAACTCTTAAATATATTCTAATTAATCAATTTTAAGAATCAAAAATTGCTTAAATGAAATTATATCATTAAAAACATAAAGAAAACTCAATCTATCCACCTTCCACAACTACTTGTCGAGATGAAAAATTAAGAAACTTATAGTTCACAAAAGAGTCAATGTCAAATTAAGGTATGTTCACTCTCAATCAATCTCACTAGTGATGTGGCTCGTGTCCTTTAACCGCTGGGGCCATTGACTCCACCTGATGAAGCGCTATGACCGAGTTCTCCGATTGGATGGTTTGGCCGCCGCTCCATTATATTACAATCACCAATGCACGCTTTGAGTTGTGAATCATAGGGTATATTTGAAAGGGTAAAATCTTATCGCTAAGGTGGACTTAAGATTGTCTCCTTACAAACACTACCTGTGTCTACAAGATTTCTTTAAACGTAACCCATGTGTGTTGATGAGATCCTTCACGTTGGGTTGATTACCTCCTAACTAAGTAGACTAGGACCGGACGCCGAGATGATGAACCATGGATCTATATTGGGCATGTCATCATTCTCCCAACCATCTAGTTTAATCTATAATGATGAATTTTATATCTTAAATCCTAAAACTCCATATACTATTACTATACGTTACGCATTCAGCGACCTAATGACTAGCCTTAATCGAAAGTTCTCTCTCACTTATTGAGAGGGGTAATTAACTATAGGGGCTTGCGCCTATAGGAAACTTGGAACTAGATCTAAAGTCCTCATCAAATGAGGATGAAATATAAGGGTAGTGTCTTATCTACTATCTCATCTGCCTTCTGAAAATTATGCCGACACCTTTAAACCACTCTTTTCATCGAAGAGGTAAGTGGAAAATTTTCGAAGCTCATAGACTTCTGGAGACTCCACTGGGGACGGTTTCCCTTTCCATCTTCGGTTAGTCAAATTTAAGCTATAGTAGCAGCAGAGCATGAAAAAAAAATTGAAATTTAAAACAATTATCATTAAAATTAAAGTTAAATCATTCATTTTATTATGTCATCTGCTTTTCTATATCGATGGATCTTTCGATACAAATTACTGCCAAAATGTAGTAATTTTAAACAACTGCATATTCTACCATACCAACTTGTGCAAAGGAGGAAGATAATTGGAATGGCTACCACGCTAAGGTTCCTCAAAAGATAGCATTTGTACTTAAAATATTGATTCATTTTGAGGCCATGAAGAACCTTCACAGAAAAGTTTCATTCCTGAATGCGAACCTTTCACACTAGGAAGGTATGACAAGCCTCTTATTCTAGAGGAAAATTGAGTAGAAGGCAAAGGAGAAGAAACACTAAACTGTGAGCTCAGTAGTTATTGTCTGAATCACAAGTCATACAACTGACCTTGCAACCATAAGAGAGTATTTCCACCCTATAATAAATTTTAAAATTTTGAGATGGGTGAAAAGGAATAGCTCATTGGTGATGTTAAATAGTATTTTGGGCTCAAAGAAGTTGGCCAACCTTTTGAAGAACAACATGAAACTCTATCTACTCGAGCACATAGAGTTTTGAAGGTTGTTAAGAGAAAATGTCTTATGAAGAATAGGTATCAAATGTCAATTATCAAAGAAGCTAAAAATGCTCCACTATAAAAGCTACAATCAAGTAAGAGCTCAAGACCATTCTAAGAAATTACCTGAGCATTGGTGACACATGAACCATGTTCAGAACTGCTAGAAAGGTCCCAGATAAATAAAAAAATAAATATAGGCCAAAGCCTCGAGAAATAAAAGACAAAAAGCTTCTTCATCTGGAAGCAAGCTAACCCAAAGATAATGGAGAAAGAGAAATGCTTAACTACGCGTTCAACAGCCATTGTTCAAGTAAAAATTGTACAACTAGTGGAACGTAAGCAGTGTTCCAACCCATAAAAGGTTTGACAACCTAAGATGAGTAAAGCGTAATTCTACTAATCAAATCAAATAGTCATTGAACTAGATAACATCATATTCCTTATCTAGTGAAGAAACTTGAAATCAGATATGCAAAGTACAAGGTTCTCTCAAAGTTGCTAAAAAAGAAATGGATGAAAAGAAAATATGAATGTCCTATCATTGGGAGGCTAGTTTGCTCCTCCAAAGAAACCTCCTCCTACAACCCCGGAAAAATGTCTACTAATTCAAGTCTCAAGATGGTGACATCGATGTGACACTTGGACCACATGTCCAAGAATCGCCATCAAAAGGTCCTAGTAAGTGAGCAAATTTGAAGCCAAAATCTCAAGTGAAATTCCCTTACAAATAAACACACAACTTGACATCTCAGTACTCTCACAAAATCCACCTCATGCTAAAGTATTTGGAGCTAAAGAAGTCTTGCCACTTGAAGTTTGTCATTATATGTTATCTCACAAGATTGCCTCTCGAGGATCAATCCAATCAAGTACTTGATGACAAGACCGCTGATAGGTCGCAAAGATGGGCGATTTCTTTCACAATTTGATATCACATACGTTCCGCAGAAAGTAGTGAAGGAACAAGTCTTAGCAGATTTTCTAGTTGTACATCCTAGCTTTTAAAGTAGATACCAAATATCACACTAACTCGAGTCTCTCGATCAGAATAAAAGCCGCTAAAAACTAGCTAAGAAATGACAAGTATGAATGGTGATTATGTCATGATCGGCATATTTACTGATGCATTCTTGATGATAAAGTATCAATCCACGTGTAGGGGTTACCAAATCTAACCGCCAGGATGCACCTAGGTTGCTCCTCATACTCCCCAAAATCAACAAGAAGTTATACCAAGAAAAGCTAAGAATGACATTGCCTCAGAAAAGCAGTATGAAGCCTTTGTTGTAAAAGTGTCACATGATTAGAGGCAAGCCTTCATCGACTACTTTAAAGAAGGCAAATTACTATGTAATAAATCACCGGCAAAATAAATCGAAGAGAATGTTATGCTATGCTTTCCAACAACACGTATATCATAGATCCTTTGAACAAATATGGCTATGATGCCTCGATGAAGAAGAAAAGTGATGGTCAAGTTAAAGAAGGATTTTGGTGCACATCAGTCCCAAGATGGTAGTAAAGATCGGGATGGGTTATTATTGGCCATCTATGGTGAGAGACTATTAATCACGCTAAGAAGTGTCATGAGTGTCAAGTATAGGCATCTCATCCATCAACCTCCAAATCCATTACACCCAACAATAGCATCCCGCCATTTGAATGTATATAATTGGACCAATTGATCCACCTCATCGCTAGACATCGCTTCATCCTAACAAATCGATTATTTCTCTAAGTAAAGCTACCCCATTTAAAGAAGTTACCGCCGACAGTAATTAACTTCTTTACACATAATGTAGTCTATAGATTTGGAGTGTCATGCCAAAAATTTTTGATAATGCCTTCAAAAGTGCAAAGATTTATATTCGTCGATCGACATAAAATTGATTGGTGATACTCTTCAATATACAACCAAGAGAAAATGGTTTGGCAGAGGCCTTCAACAAGACATTAGTCAAGTCGCCAAGAAGATTCTCACTAGAGAATGACATACCAAGCTAGAGAGGCTCTAGCATATCAACTACCTACAAGACACCGACTAAAGTAACTCTCTATTCATTAGTATTCGAACAAGCGCTTCTTCCGCTTGAAGTTGAGTTTCACTTAGAGTAGCCATCCATAATCTAACTAAATATCAAAATGCTAGAATGTTGAACTCAATGCGCTTGATGAAGTTAGATTGCAAGCTCATTAAAATCTAAAAGTCTATCGAACAAAGATATCCGACCATATATGGTAACATTTCAAAAAGGCGAATTGGTCCTGGTGCTGAAAAGACTAATTATCCTCAATCAAAAATTTGGTGGCAAATTTGAGCCTAATTGGGTAGGACCTTTTGTCATTGAAAATCTATACCAAGGAGGGGCATACCAACTCATTGACCTAAAGGGTGAAAGACCTATGCCGCTAATTAATGATCGATACTTGAAAAAGTACTATACTTTATGACTATGTTCGACATAGAAATCCCCCTGCAAGACAAGGGGCATTTTTTAGTGCATCTATGTAGGTTGACATCATACTTCATGCTGAGATCCCCAAATAAACATACTCCATATGAAGAACTTTTTGGTGAAAATTCTCTTGTTACATAGGGGGCATTTTTAGATTTTTTATGAAATCAATGTTGTATGTTAAAATCTCGAGAATATATCAATTCAAATATGGATGTATTTGTATATTTTCATCTTGAAAATTCTCCTAAATGTACTTTAGAATTTCCGCAAGACATACATGTTTTTAGTTTATATCAAGTTTATTTGAGTTGACATCGCCATAAGACAAGATCCTCAAATATATTCTTATGTTGACATCGAAGCTTTACAAAAAAATCCACGAATATATCCATAATTGTTTTGTTAAAGTCATGCGAATAAAAGAATATATTTCTACATGAAAAGATAATCATAAATATAAAAAATTTATCTCCCATATTTGCCAAAGGAGATCAAGTCAAGAACTCTTGATTTGAAGCTTCAATCAACCAAGTTGGAGAAATATCAACCTCTACATCCTCAAGTCAAAGATGCATACGAGTTCTAAAGTTTGAACTCAACAAGCCCATAAATGGCCGAGTTGGTGACGTTCTCCTCACTCAACAAGCCGCAATAATAGGCCGCAGTGAAAGAGCCCACATTCATTAGTCTGATGACAAAACCACCAATCCACTATAGCTTAAGTTGAAGACTCGAGTAGGTTCTAAAAGTCGAACTCAATAAGCCCAAATATGGTCGAGTTGCTGATGCTCTCCTCACTCAACAAGCCGCAAGAAAAGGTCGCAGTGAAAGAGCCCCTACTCGTCAATTCAATGATGATAATTATTCAATCTCAAACTAGATCCAACTTAGTGATTATAAGCAATCAGGATCCAGGAGATCTCTCTACGTGATTGATAGATCAAGGCAAACTAAGGAAATGCTCAATTCAGGGCTACCTCAAATCAATCTTCATATTACTTGCAAGAAAGCATAGGACCGAGGAAGCAATTTCATAGTTCAAACAAAGCTAATGGCTAGACTAAATGAATTTTGTGGTTATTTAGTCTGTTAAAGCACACATTGCTAGACTAATAACTCAACATTGATCCTATATGTTTGGAAATATCATCTCAGATGTATCCTTCAATGAATTCATCAAAGCGACAGTTCATTGAGTGCATACACTTCCTGATAAGTCAATATTGACAAATCAGGTCAATCCTTCATTCAGTCCGTCAAGCTCAAAGTTAGGATAGAAAGAATTGCAAATCCATTCAAGCACAGATAAACTGATTCCCCAATGGAGTCATTTATCAAAACAAGCAAATCAATTTCTCCATCAAACCCCACCAAGCATGAAGCTAGGGTTGGAGGAAACTCAAAAATGCAATAACATAAAAGAAAGATATCTTCAATAAAGTCATTGAAGCAGATAGTAGATGGTATAAGAACTCTTATCTATCCGACCACTCAATTTTGACAAGTTAGTCAATCCCGCCATTTAGGGCAATAAACATACTAATGATAAATCGCCAAAGTTCCATAAGCTATTGCAAGTTAAAATGATCCAAGCTCTATGGATCCAAATGGTCCAATTTTAACAAATGTGACCGCATATGCACTAATCACATTTGTTGGGGACATTTGTTGACCTCCATATGTGTGTCACAATCAAGACAAGCCCACAAGTCAAATTGATGGACTTCAAAGCGCGTTTCAAATCAAGGTTCAAAATACACCGACATCAAAATCAACTCAAATGACCTCGAGATGAACGAGACTTTGCCATTGTGTTCAAAGCATTGAAATTGATCAGATATAAATATTGCATGACTTGATGAGCAATATCGCGCCGAAGTCATCAACATATCTGCACGTATATCAAGATCAGAAGGTGCCAACAAGGATCAAATGACCTGTGTTCATGAAATTGAACATGTCATTGGCTTCTAAACATCAAAATTTATCAAATGATACTGTTCACATTCAATTCGGATCAGTCTATGCAAAAATCGAGCAGTCGAAAGTGACAATGTGCATTTTGAGCTGAAATAGACCCAATTTAGCATCGACTCGATCCAAACAGCCTCCAATCGTGAAACGAACTGAGCCATTGCATTCAGAACAATGGAATTATCCTAAATCAATATATATTGACTATGTGCATTTATCGTGAAAACCAAATTAAAACTTGAATTAATTAATTTAAAATTCCCAAATTACCCTGCCAACCATTCCCTCCCATTTTCAATTTTCAAATAAAAATAATTCAAAAAAATATTTGAAACCACTCCCCATTTCCTCAACTACTCCTCTCATTCTCCCAGCTCCTCATTCGGTGACCTTTTTTTTTCTCTAGAATTTCTCCTCTCTCCATGGAAAACGAAAAGAAAAGCCAAAAAAGGTAAAAATTCTCCTCTTGTTGAAACTTTTCGATTTTTGTCTCACCTGTCATCTGACACAAGTCATGTCCCATGGACGGTCCGCTCAGCTCCCTCTTCTTCAGATTCCAAGAAGCCCATCGGATGCACAATTCGACTGTCAGGCGTGTCTCTCATGGCAAGTCTGTCCACTCTCGTGGATGCCAAAGATGAGACTCCTCTGGGCCCCTGTCTGCTCCATGCGCAACCAGGAAGCGCGCCACGAGCTCCACTGCTCAGGTGACCCAACTCCGCCGAATTGCCAGACCTAGCTGCCACTAAATCAGCCTAGACGGGCCTCTTCCTTCCTAAGGCCACCTTCAATAGCTCTTCAAGCTCGGCTGCCACAGCTCCTTCCCTCCACAAGGCCCACAACTCTTCCCTACAACCCACTAGCCCACTGTTAGAGCCCATCTCCTCCTTACAGTCCACAAATCCTTCCATTTTCGCTGCGAGATGAACCGGGGAAGAAAATCATTAGCAGGAGAATTCTTCCTTCGATTTTCAGCATCGTGCGCCCCGTAACCCTTCCACTTTTTGCTGCACAGCAAATCGAGGAAGAACATCATCAGCAGGCAAATTCTTCCTTCAATTTTTGGCATCCCACCCCACGCTTTAGCTGTCCCGTTTCCATTGTGCCGCAAATCGGAGAAGAAAATTATCAGCAGGCGAATTATTCCTTTCAATTTTTGACGTCGTGTACCCCGTAACCCTTCCACTTTTCGATTCGCCGCATGCGGGAGAAGAACATCGTCAGCAGGTGAATTCTTCCTTTGATTTTCGACGACTCCTCACTAGCTATCCCTCTTCTGCTATGCCGCAAATCAGGGAAGAACATCATCAACAGGCAAATTCTTCTTTTGATTTTTAGCGTCGCACCCCTTACATTGCATTCTCAATCGCATACCCAACCCCATTCCTTTTCCTAGCACTGCATCACGCCACAAAATATGTCAGAACATGTGGGGATTTATTAATGTGAATATATATACATATGCTTATGTTACTTTGTAGGTTTGAAGACCTCATTGTGCTCAACAGGGCTCGAAGAGATGAAAAAATAGGCTGTAGTGCTTGCTATGCTCAGTAGGGCATACCGTGTAAGCCACCACAGGTTGTTAGATGTCACTCAGATGAAATCGCCAAAATTTTGTCTAATTTCTAGACTTAGAAAAAAAAAAGGGATGATTATATATTGCATTGTATGTATTCTTTGCAGGTTTGAAGGCCTTGTTGTGCTCAGTGGCTGACGAGATGAAAACCGATTTGGTGTCGCGAAGATACCACTGTGCTCAGGCATACCGAGCAAGCTAAAACACACCCTCCTTCACTGAATGATGGGAGTCAAATTTCATCAAATATTTTAACTTAGAAAAATGGGAGAATGAAATGGCTAATTTACTAAGTAGGAAAACCGCACTAAATAAAAAAAAAAAAGGGGAGTCTTTAAAATAAACCTTGGAAAGAATAGAATATTCATTTAAAATCTAAGTAAAATTTGGGAGAGTCTAATATTAAACTCACAAACTCTAGCTATTATGTCTAGCTTAAAGTAAAGTAATGAGTGAGTTCTCTTTTCTTGAAAATTTCTCAAAATTAGGCAAGCTTTAATTGGAATTTGGGGGGGGGGGTAATGCCAAACTCATAACAAACTTGCAATAAACTCAAAATCAGAATGAATCCAAATTAGGTTTAATTATTTTATACTAATGTGAGGTGATTACTATGCTAGCTAATAAGCATGAGTAAAAAGCAACAAATACTGAAATCGACATAACTTATCAAAATTGATATAAATTGAGCATAATCAAATTGGGAGAAATGTAAAAACTCAACAAGTAAACTAAGTGTGAGTAGTGTGTTAAACAATCTAAACTAAAACGCTTTTTTTCGCCAGATCTACAACCTTTGTACAGCATAAGGCATACTAAATCAAAATCTACAAAAATCATAGGCCTCCTTTAATCAAAAAATTATTGAATTTCATCCTAATTATGATTTTCAAGAGTGATAATTTCATTACTTAGATGAAATGAACTAAGCTATAAATTCATGTGTGTCTGCATTGATATTTCAAGTGCAAATTTTAATGTCTGAAAAGACTGCACAGGCAAAAATTGGAATTAAATGAAAATACAAATCAATTTCATAATTCAAAATAATAAAAACTACCTAAGTTCTTAAATACACCCACATGTGCCCCGACACTATGTTAAATGCTTAAATTCAAGTGTCTGAGGATGGAGTTGTTTCCGGTTTAGTCTTAGACTGGTCGTTAACAAAACCTAAAATCCTATAATAAGAGTTTTAAATCGTGAAATATCTCGAGAAACCGATCACATGACAGAGATCTAATCATCTATTAGCGCTAAATAGTCGGATCTAAAACTCTTAAACATATTCTAATCAATCAGTTTTTAAGTAGCAATCTGAAAGTGCTTAAATAGAATTCTATTATTAAAAGCTTAAATCAAGCTAAATATATCCACTTTCTGTAATTGTTTATCGGGATTGACAAATTAAGCAAACTCTAGCTCACAAAAGAGCCAATATCAAATTAAGTGTTCTGTTAAGTTCACTATTAATAAATCTCACGCTAGTAAGGATGTTGCCCGTGTCCTCTGACTGCGTGGCTTGGCCAGTAGGCTCCATTGATGAAGCAATTTTGACCAGAGTCCTCTGATCAGGTAGTTTGGCCAGTCCGACTCCATTATATTACGATCATGACCGTAGCTCGTATGCTCCCCAATGGCTCGCCTTTGTGTTGTGGAATCATGGGTATACTTGATAGGGCAAATAGCCATATGTTAGCTAAGGTAGACTTAAGATTGTCTCCTTAGATAAATAATTAATCTATAAACACCCACATGTGCCCCGACACTATGCTGAATCCCTAAATTCAAGGGTCTGAGGATGTTGCGCAGGTTGTTTCCCGATTTAGTCTTAGGACTGGATCCGGGTTAACAAAATCTAAAATTATATAATAAGAGTTTCAAATCAATGAAATATCTAAGAAACTGATTCTATCATATGATAGTAAATATAATCCTCTATTAGCAGCTAAACAGAGTTAACAGGATCTAAAACTCTTAAACATATTCTAACTAATCAATTTTTAAGTAGTAATCTAAAAACTGCTTAGATGAAATTCTATCATTAAAAATTTAAAGCAAAACTCAATCTATCCACCTTCCGCAACTATTTATCGAGGGTGATAAATTAAGAAAACTATAGCTCACAAAAGAGTCAATGTCAAATCAAGTGTTCTGTTATGTTCACTCTCAATCAATCTCTCGTTAGTAAGGACGTGGCCCGTGTCCTCCGAATCGGCCAAGAGCTCCACGATGAAGTGCTTATAACCGAGTCCTCGATGATTGGCCCCGCTCCATTATATTATGATCACGATTGTAGCTCAGATGCTCTCCAATGGCTCGCTTTGAGTTGTGAATCATGGGGTATACTTGATAGAAAAATAGCCCCTGGGTGGAGTTAAGATTGTCTCCTTAGACAAACACCACCCTAGATCTACAAGGATTTCTTGGGCGACGTAACCCATGTGCTACTGATGAGGATCCTTCTGTCAGGTTGGGTCGACTACCTCCTTTGACTAAGTAGACTAGGGATCGCAACTGCCCGAGATCACGAAACCATGAGATCTAGATCGCACGTATCATTCCCCAACCATCCGGTTTAAGCTCTAATGATGAATTTCATATCTTAAATCCTAAAACTCCATATCGCTACTATACGCATATTCAGACTAATGACTAGCCTTAATCGAAAGTTCTCTCTCACTTATTGAGAGGGTTAATTAACTATAAGGGCTTGCGCTTATAGGAAACCTGGAACCACATCTAAAGTCCTCATCAAATGAGGATGAAATCTCTAGGTAGTGTCTTATCTTCTATCTCATCTATCTTTGAAAATTACACCGACACCTTTAAACCACCCTTTTCATCGAAGAGGTCGGTGGCGAATTTTCGGAGCCCACAAATACTTTAAATTATGAACAAGTTTATTGTGATATGCTTAGTGTGTTGTAAAGTACTTTCATTTGATTTGTTAATTTTTACTCCACCATCGTTCTCCATTGAGATTTGAGTATAATTACCTACAGATTCGCTACAGTTTATTTTGAAATATGCACTTCTCTTTATTTGGTTTATTGCTAGTGTGACTATGAGAATGATAAATCTTCTTTTTTTCATTATGAATCCCTGATTTGATTCAAATTTATTTTGGATGATTCAAGTGAATGGATCATGAGAGGATTATCATTTCCTTTTTGTAAACCATAGGTTGAGTATATATAGTTCTCACCCTAATGAAGTAATCCTCTCATATATCTTTCTCTGTTTCTCTGGCAACTTCTGTTCCTTGCTAAAAGCAACAAATTGTTGTATTTCTTTCTCCTCCCTCTCTCTATCTCTCTCTTTCTCTTCTTTTTCTTGGAGACCTTTCATCTTTTGTTTTGAGGGGTGTGAGGGCGGGCATGACTCAACTACAAGCTCTACTCAGCCATGCTTAGAGAAGAAAACTGATGGCAAAGAACGAGTGAGAAAATTGAAGATTTTGCTTGTACTCTTTAATTTTCTTTCTTCTTCATGCAGAAAAGCTCTCAACTATATTCCCAGAGAGGATTTTCAGATCCCAGGGAGTGATAAAGCTTTCAACTTTGAGCTGTTTTTGTTTGGAGTGCTTCCACTGAATGGATGGTATTGAAAGTTATAGTATTTGAAAATTATTTTGTTCGCTTTCTTTGTGCTATTTTCTTTTATTTTTTCTATTTTTTATTATTATAATAATTATGTGTTGTATTTAACACCGGCTAATGAGTTCTCCTGTACCATTTTTTCTTGTAAATGGCCTTGTATGGGCCTACATTCACATGCTTCAATAAGGCCGATTAGCGTTGTCCTCTTCTTTTTTAATGTTTTTAATAATATGGCATAATTTCAGATTTTTTTCATGAGGTGTTTGTAAAACTATAGAAAATCTATAAGTAATTACCAAAAGTGATCAATATGAAAGTTGTAGAGAAGTTTTTAGGTTTCCAACGATGACATTTCATCCAATTCGATAAGAAAAGAGTGAGATATGTGCGAAAAGCAGAACATATTTTTTCTGAATTTCAGATTTTTTTAATACGGTGTTTGTGATAACTGTATCGAATCCATAGGTAATTACCAAAAGCAATCAACATAAAAGTTGTAGATATGTTCATTATCTTTCCAATGATGCCTATTTCATCCAATTTGAATAAGAAACGAGTGAGATATATGCGGAAAACCGGAGCAGGGCATATTTTTTCTGAATTTCAGATTTTTTTTATACAGTGTTTGTGAGAACTGTAACGAAGCCATTGGTAATTATCATAAGTTATCCATATGAAAGAGAAGTTTGTTAGCTTTCCAACGATGCTTATTTCATCTAATTTGGATAAGAAATGAGTGAGTTATGTGCAAAAATGACTGAGTATTTTTTTCTAAATTTCAGATTTTTTTTCATATGATGTTATGTGAAGGTAAATCCGTAGGTAATTTTAAAAGTAATCAAGATGAAAGTTGTAGAGAAATTCTTTAGCTTTCTAACGATAACTATTTCATCCAATGGAATGAATATGTGCAAAACAGTCTATCATCGCAACTCATTTCAAACTCGTCTCTCACGACATCTATTTCCAAATTGTAGAGGACTGCACTCTGTTGAAACTGCTAGAACAGAGCAAGAAAATATGCCAACACATTGTTTGGAGGAAAGCCCATGTCCATCATCCTGCTCTTCTTGAGAAACTATCTTTAATGTACTCATCATGCAACAACATTGAGGTAGCTCACTTCATTTTTGATGAAATTCCTAAGCCAAGCATTTTTCAACGTAATGCAATGATCAGGGCTTATGCTTGGAAGGGACCCTTTGATCAAGCAATAGATCTACATTACCATTTGATTGGTTCGGCATAAAACCAAACAAGTACACTTTTACATTTGTTCGATGGCCTGCTACCCACCTAGCATTAGAGGAAGGTGCAAATTAATAATCATGCAAAGAGAATGGGCTTGGATTGTGATGCATACATTTCAACTTCTTTGATAGACATGTACATGAAATGTGGACGAGTGGATGATGCTTGCCTCATTTTTTTTTCTTTCTTCAAACTAATTGCGTCAAAAAACTTTTACTGTTGCATAATATTCATGTTTTTATAGTTTATGTGAGCACTAGGTTGTGAATAATTTGGATAGATCAAAAGACAAAATGATAGATTACTTGTTCAATTTGGTTTAGCTAAGGATTGGTTTGATAAGGGTTCCATTTCCTTGGTTACCTTGTTATTCATTTATCAGTATCGTGTAGTTTAGCCCATTTTCAATTGAACCGCCATTAATTGACTGAAAAAAAAAAAGAGCTAACCTTTTAAATCGTTGAAGAACATCTTTATTTTGCACTTGCAGAAGTCCTAATCTCATTTCAGACTTCTCACTTTGCAGCCAATTAATGCAGGGTCCACCATCCATTATCAATTGGTTCATAGACTAGATGTAGCTCTATCTTTGCCTCCTTCACTTCAAAATTGTGACAAATGAATGAAACTTCTTTTTTTCAAGAGTGTGTCATGAATTGCTTTTGGCATAAATATTTGATCTTTTGTTATTGTTTTTAACTGTGTTACTCTTGTAGGCCATGAATCTTCTCTCACGTGATGAATTAATTGATTTATCTACTAGTTGCTGCTGTAAAATCCTTGTTGATTGCTTTTATTGACTTGTTTGTGGAAGGAGACTCTCCTACTATGCTCCAAAGCAAGGTAAGCTACTATTCATTTTTTTTAGAGGTAGGTGATTCCAATTCTATAACCCATGTAATTGAAATGTCATTATTAGGAGACATGTTTTGGGATTTAAACATAAAATAAAATTGAAGATAAACTATTTTTCATTTTACGGAGCATGTGATTTAATTTGACGACATGGAAGGAATTTGGCAAGCCGATGCCATTCATGCTGATATTTTTATGTTTTTTTCAAGCTGATGAGTACAAATCTCCTCAATCCTAGGCACTTGTTTAGGCATTTGTTGAAGTTTTCAATTGTTTTGAGTTGGCTCTTTCTTAAAGTGTTTGAAGCCTATCTATGGTTACATATTGCTTTATGATTTCAACATAAAATCTTGATTGTAATGCATACATTTTTGTCTATTTAATCATAAATTCCTGATAATGCAAACAAACTATTTGTTGTTAAAGAATGTGGTCATTACATTAATAACCATTTGTTGTTAAAGCTACTACTTGTTTTACCTTGAAATTAATGTAGTATCATACATAGTATATAGGCCATTTAGTTTCTTCATTGTCCGAGGACTTGCCAGACCTTTACCATGATTATCTACTAATGTGATAAAGTACTTCTATGGATTATCAACTAAACTACATGAAGCATGTAGGCCTCCTTGATTCTAGATATGGCACTTAAAATACTACTAAGTACAAATCTTTATGTCAAAAGCAAGTTGATCCTAAGTTGAAACTAGCCGAGATCAAGTACTTAAAATATCATTGAAAACTTTGGGATATCGTTAAATCCCTAAATAGCTCCATGGAGTGTTTATAGTAAAATTGAGCATCTCAACATGCCAGATCTAACAAGCCCAAGATCTCATAATTCTGACTTCATTTGGGCATTCAAATACTTAAAATACATCAAGTGATCAAGGTTTTGCATGTATTTATAGAAATGTCACTCCTCCAATCTATAAATAGCCCCTCATTCTTCATATCAGGGGGGCCAAGCTAGATAGAGGAGAGAGCTCTAAAGCTTGAAAATCCTCCAAGCATAATCACCACTCGACGGACCACACGGCCGAACCACGTCGACCGCCAGCCGTCATCACTGCTGCTGATCATCACCGCTGACTATCGCTGCCATTACCATGGGCCGCACCATCATCGGCCATCTCCCAGGTACCACCATCTCGTCATCTCGCTGACTACCGATGTTGCCACTGCCGACCATTGCCGCTCGCTGCTGACCATCGCTAACCGCATCGCCGCCCATTACCATCAATCTCATCATCGTTAATCATTGCCGCTGGTATCCCCGCTGACCACCATCGCTGGCCACTCGCCGACCATTGTTCCGATATCGTTGCCGTTGACACCATTGCCGATCACCGCCGACCACGGCCATCATCATCGAGGCATTGACCATTTCGCCGGTCACCATCACGACGACCTTCATCATTAGTCGCTGACCCCCGTTGTTCACCATTATCTACTAGAAATTGTTACAACCTGAACATGACTATATAGCTGTTGTTGTCTGATTATGGGATTCTCATTGTCAGCCCTTCTCATATACAATTCTATAATCCCGTAACGGGAAAACTTTGTACTCTAAAATAGATACATGGTGGAAGATTTTTACGGCTAGGCCTCATGGTTTTTTCCCTCTTTTTGAGATTTTTTCACATAAAAATTCTGGAGTTTTATTATTAATTCTTCAAACATCTGTGTGTGTATTGGACTCCACAACAAAGCTAAGCGAACTTTTACTCTACCGAACGGTTCTCTCTAGCACAACGCTTTCATGGGAAACTGATTCCCATTATTTCATCTTGTGTGGCGACCAAGTTCCCCAACAAGATCAAAACCACCATCGAGGTAGAGCATTTCAAGCTTTTAAGGAGCACAAACAAAGAATAAAGATTCATCAAACTTTGTTCCTTCAAATTTTGTCAGAAAGTGAGGGGCAACTCTTAATCTCAGAAGATCGCCCATGTTAATATGTTAAGCATCTAATCGACATAATCCCAAGAAACAAGTCAAAGTTTGAGAATATTTCAACATTGAGAAGAGATATAGCTTTGGAAATTATGATTTGTCAATCATACTCATGGAAAAACAAAACCAAGGTTAATGAGCAACTTTGGCTAAAACCATAAACGAATGTTTTGATTTGACCTCTTTCACACAGGTTAACATCATCGAGCAAAGACTCACAACCCGGATAGATCAAAGACCTACTGCATGTAAGAAGTCAAATAATACTTTGGCTAATACCTAGGATAGGTCAAAAGGTCCTTGGTGGACTTCCCACCTCTTCTATACAGTTAACATCAAAGTAACACTCGACAAACAACCTCGATAGGTCAAAATCCTCGATTCAATTCGACCTCTTCCATACAGCTTAACGTCATCAGGTAACACTCTAACAAACAACCTCGGATAGGTCAAAAATCCTCAGTGGATTCAATTCAACCTCTTCCATACAGGCTAACGGCATCGGGTAATACTCTGACAAACAACCTTGGATAGGTCAAAATTTCTCAGCGGATCCAATTCGACCTCTTCCACACAAGTTAATGTCATCGAGTAAAGACTCTGATAAACAACTTCGGATAGGTCAAAACATCGCACCTACTCCACATAGGTTAACGTCATCGGGTAGCACTCTGACAAACAACCTCAGATAGGTCAAAAATCTCCAGCGGATTCGATTCAACCTCTTCCACAAGTTAACATCGCAACACTCGACAAACAACTCGGATATGTCAAAATCCCAATGGATTCAATTGACCCTTCCATACATGTTAACATCAAGTAACACTTTGACAAACAACCTCGGATGGGTCAAAATCCTCGGATTCAATTAGATCTCTTCCATGGTTAACGCCATCGAAGTCACACTCGACAAACAACCTCAAAGGTCATAAATCGTGGATTCAATTCAACCTCTTCTCTACAGGTTAATGTCATCGAGTCACTCCGTGACAAATAACCTCTGATAGGTCATAATTGCTCAATGGATTCAATTCAACCTCTTCCATACAGGTTAACTTCATCAAGTCACACTCTGACAAACAACCTCGGATAGGTCATAAATCCTCAAGCATATTCAATTCAACCTCTTCCATACAGGTTAATGTCATCGAGTAACACTCTAACAAACAACCTCAAAAGGTCAAAAATCTTTAGCGGATTCCATTCGACCTCTTCCATAAGTTAACGCCATCGTAACACTCGACAAACAACCTCGGATAGGTCAAAAATTCTCATCGGATCCAATTCAACCTCTTCCATACAGGTTAATGTCATCGAGTAATGCTCTGACAAACAACCAGATAGGTCAAAATCCTCCGATTTAATTTGACATCTTCCATACGTTAACGTAATGTAACACTCTAACAAACAACCTCGATGGGTCAAAATCGCCGGATTTAATTCGACCTCTCGGTTAATGTGTCATGTAACATTTGACAAACAACCGGATGGGTAAAAAATCTTCAGCGGATTCGATTTTATCCCTCACATGCAAGTTAATGGCATCAGTTATCAACTGTTGAACCATCCATTGAAGTTTCAAGAAATCTAATTTCCTACAAGAAGTAGGAACTACGGACCGTCGCCAGTTGCCGCTACAGACCACCCCCGTCGACCGTCAACCACCGCCGTCGGCTGCCACCGTCAGTCTCCGCCGCCGACTACCATCGCCGGTCACCGCCACCGACTATCATTGCCGGTCACTGCCGCCGACCATCACCGGCCATCTCTACCGGTCACCATCATCGTCGTCGGTCATCCCCATCGACTAACGACGCCAGTACCATCGTTGACTACCATCGCTTCATGCAAACCACCGCCGGCCGCAACCACCATCGCCGCCATCACCGCCACCGTCATTACCATCGGTCATCATCGCCGCGATCATCACCTCTAAACGCCGGTCCGACGAGGCCGCTTAACTCTTTGGGAAAATTGGAGCCACGCCTTATGCACCATGGGCCTTGATCGCCTAAAACTCCGATGAGGTTAACGCCTCTTCGAGAGAAAATTGGAGCCACGACATATGTAGCACGGGCTTTGATCACCTCCAAACCCGGTTGATCCGACGAGGCTAGTTGATGCCTCTTTCGAGAAAAAATTGAAACCACGATGTATATACTATGGGCCTTGATCATCTCAACCCGGTCAATCCGACGAGACCAGTTGACTCCTCTTTCGAGGGAAAACTGGAGCCACGACATATGTACCGGGCCTTGATCACCTCCAAACCCGGTCGGTCTGACGAGGTCAGTTGACTCCTCCTTTGAGGGAAAACTGGAACCACGACGTATGTACCGCGGGCCTTGTTCCCCTCCAAACCTGGTCGGTCCGACAAGGCCTATTGACGTCTCTTTTGAGAGTAAATCCGAGCCACGATGTATGTATCGCAGGCCTTGATCGCCTCCAAACCCGGTCGGTCTGATGAGACCAGTAGACGCCTCTTTCGAGGGACAACCGGAAGCACGACGTATGTACCGCAGGCCTTGATCACCAATGACCTTCTCCTAAGAATAAGAGAAACACTCCAGCATATGAGGAGTGTGCCTTCTCCCTTAGCCCTAGGGAGGTTTTTATAGACCCCCTATAGGGGAAAAATGGTAAAAAATTGTTGAAAACACAAAATTGCAGAAAACCGCTCATCTAATTTTGGTCTCTCTCTCTCTCTCTCTCTCTCTCTCTCTCTCTCTCTCTTAAGTTCATTTTAGATTTCAAAATGGATTTTTATTAGGTCATTCTCATGATTATCAAGAGTGAAGCTGATACAAAGTTCTAATTTGTTGGTATATACACACCATCATCAAGTTTACCAAGATTTTTTAAAAGGATTTAGTATAAATCATTCACTTATCAATAATTTCTTCTATCTTTCAAGGATTCACAAAAATAAAGTAAAATACCTTAAGGATTACTTTTGAAGAATCTTTTGGAGTCTTATTAAATTTTGGAATAGATTATGGGCAACTACAAGATGTTTTTCTTGAAGTTCATTGCCTTGGATCTTTTTACTTCTCAATAATGCAAGAGATTGATCACTCTTATGCTATAAAAATTCATAATAACAAATAATCATAAGAATAGTAAATAATAGAAAATATTAAAATTAATAAATAATAAAATAAAAAATATATGATAATAAAAATAATAATAATAAATAATTAGCTTTCCCCACAAGGTAACTAAAAGAAGGCAAGAGACTAGATTCTCCTTTTCCACCAAAATAAATACTCTTAACAAGCATAAGTCACATCATTAAACTCCTTTAAATATATTTAGTGCTTATGCCAAAAAAATGATTCAATGGATACTAGTCCGATTATTTTTTTCATCATTGAAGAGGGAATTTAATTGAATGATATCCCTATTTGAAAGAAGAGATTAAATATTTGATCCATTAAGGGCATTTTTGTTAGTTTGTATAAGAGAAATCTTTAGATCTTTAGCCTCTTTATAATGGAAATCCTAAGATCCACGATAAACAAATCATTGAAACTATTAATATTATTAGTAGAATATCACCGTAATCTATTTATTATACACACAAAGATATGCCCCAAATTAATTAATTTGTATTTAATAATTCTTATATTTAAGAAATATATTATTTATATTAAGATTCTATCATTTTTCTCACTTAGAATTGCAATATATAATTGTGGTATATCTAGTATTAATATCATCAAAGTTTTGTTTGACATATTAATTTAGTGAAAATTTTATTTGTCTTTGCTGCCTTCATAAATCTTAAATTAACCTATCTTGAGCTTGAACTTTATTTCATTATATTTTTAATTTTAAGGAACACCTACGTAAGTTTTCTATTTAATTATCCTTCACTCATATTAGGTGTACAATCATTATAATTAATTCATCTAATTTATTTTATTATTCTAGATAATAACTCATTCTATGATATAATATTTGGTTAACCACAATTATATAATTCCATAACGATTACATCTATTCCTTAAGTTGAATTTACACCAATAGGTTTTATATAAATAAGAGAAAATAAATTTTTGGATGCATAAATTATATTTAACAAATCTAATAGGAAGATCTCATTCTTATTTTAACTCAAACGCAACTTTTATTATGAATATTTCATAAAAGTCATTGTCATTCTTGTTGAATGATTAATATACTTGCCTAAAGGAAAAAATTAAGCTCCTTTTCCCCTTTAGTTCATCGTCTTATTAAGATTTTAGGGGAATTTATAAGCTATATCAACTAAAAACTAAGGAATTATATTTTTCAAGTATATATATATATATATATATATATATATATATATATATATATATATATATATATATATATATATATATATTTCTAGTTAAACTATCATGTATGCATGTATGCAATATTAGATATTAATGAAATTTTTTATTATAAATAATATTTCATCTAATTTTTTCATCTAAAATTTACCAAATGACTAAGGTTTAGAAATTAGCAGACAGATAGAATTCTAATTTGCAAGTACCCACTCCACTCTTTTAAAAATTTTAAAAAAGTACATGTTCATCGCTCATCTAGCATACACTTAACGTAATCTACATGCATTAGGAATAAAATTTTTGGAATCAACTTTACTCTTGTTTGCAATTTAATGACAATAAACTAATTTAAGTCCATCTATAATTAAAATCTCATGGATTCATAGTTGGCTTCTTTTTCACTCTCTTTTGGCATTTATGTTTCAGAGCTAGCCAAACTTTATGGTTCTTGAATGTACATTTCTTTCACATAGCTGTAGTTTTCACATCAGTTTAGTTATGTTAAGCTGCTTAATTCGATTGCAAAGCTATTCTCAATTTTGTACTATTTCATTGAAATGATGTTACCATTCGCCTTCTATATAATACTAATTATGCTTTACTAAAGTTTTATTTGTCTTCGCAATTTTATGTCAATTAAGATTTTGACTCTATGCTATATGATCATCACAAGTTTTTGTTGGTGAAATGTTGAATGTGGGGCTCAAATCATATCTCTTTGATTGAACTTTAGTTTGCATAAAATTCTATAGGAGCTTGATAAAGTAAGAATTAGTTTGTTTATCATTAAAAATTTTAAAAAGATATCTAATTTTAGCACGCTAATCCAAAACAAATTGAAGAATTGGGCTACAAATGAATGAACTGCATTAATTTTAACTATCATTGCAATATTATTCAAAGATGACAAAATTTTCTATTATTTATACTTTTACTAAATTTGCTAGATTTAATTATCTTTATGTCAAATTTGAAACTTGAATTTTTTATGAGTTTCACTTGCTTTAGTTAGATATTACTCGTACAAAAATTGAAGGTTTCTGTCATTGGATTGATCTTATTATAGACTTTATATTGCAATCCGTTTGCTCTTTTCCTTATAAAGTCTCTTGTGAAAAATTATAAATACCTCACGTCTTTGTAGAAGGAATGAAATTCTTCTTTGAATTGGCCATATGTGCCCACACTCTTTGCTTGTAATCTTTTCTATATATAGTGAATTTTTCTAATCTACCCATGATTTTTTCCAACCTTAGTTTTTCACATAAAATCTATGCAATTCTTTTTTTACTGTTTCTTTTATTATTCATCATTCTTATCTCATAATACATTATTTTATGATCTTATATTTAAATTTAAAGATTTTTTAATATTAAAGTAATAAGCAAAATTATGCTAAAAATATAAATTGCATATATAGGTATGCTTAAGATTTACTCATATGCATGATATACATGATGGAAAGAAATGAATGAATGTGTGTTATGTGATAGTAATCTATTTTAATTAATCTTAAGATGCCTTTCTTGAATGGGTCGTTTAAATATAAACCTAAACTTAGGGTTAATTAAAATACATAATAAGTTATTCACTAAAGAGAACTAAGCTAATTAATTTGCCAGAAATAATTTAAGGTAGGGATGAAAGAGAAAATCCCTCTCTTTCTTCTCTTTATAACACTTAGTTGCTAAGTGTAAGGTATATGAAACAAAAGAAAACACAAAGTAAAATTTTCAAATCACTTAAATCACTTAAAGAGAAGTCAACTCTTTATAAATTAAATCCCTCACACTTAGAAAATCATAACTCTAAAGCCTAGTTAGGACATACCACACAAGCCTTAACACATACACATTAGATTAAGTCATAATTTCTAGCTTAATGTTAGACTGCATGGTTTGGTGTATGTTGGGTTTTGTGATGTATTATTTTAGACTGGATGTTAGGGTGTATGCAGAATGGATGTTAGCCAATATTAGCCTAATCATGTTTTATGTGAGGTCGTGCTTAAGGGGCCACTATAATAAAAATATAAATAATTTTGTTGTGCAGGTTGCTCATACCCCTAAGCAGAGCCTAGGTTAGGATAGGTGGGCTTGGTTACCCATTTGTGAGGTGCTAAGTCCAAATTATTCATATAATTTCTTGGGTTGTATGGTGTATTTAGCTAACATTTATTTTGTAGGTGTAACTAGATTTACTTTCCTTCTTTTTTTATAAAATTTTTCACTAGATTAGAATTAAGATGAGCATTGGTTATAAAACCAAGTCTTATACACCATGTGATTCCTTTGGAGAAAACAACATCCCAATCAAGCCAAAAGAAAGAAAGAAATGGTGCAAATCAAAATTAAGAAATGAAAGATAAAGAGTGAAGAATGAAGGATGAAGAATGAAGACCCCCATAACACTTATCATTTTATAATTGTAATTATTCTTTCATTATGCTGGGATGTATAAGGGTAGAGCTCGGCTACCCACATTTCTTTTGGGTTGTACGACGGTACCCGACCGCATCGACCTCTTATTCTTTCGGTAGCTTTAGAGAATTATTTGATGTTCTGTTTAGCTTGTGCATTAGAAATAACATGTCTTTTCATAGTTTCTTTATGATTGGTGATTGTGTGTGACGGATGCTTAGAATGAGGATGAAAAATAAATTTCTACCTTACTAACAACTCATAACTAAAATTTTATAATAATTCATAACCCATAAAAAATGCCTAGCCATTAAATCAAGATAATAAAATATTTAGCAACCCCATTTGGATGATTGTATGTTGAACATCATGCATAACCATCTTGTTTCACTCTTGCTAAGAGAGGGCTTCCATCTTTGACAGATAAAATTAACTTAACCTTTAAGAGCCTGTGATGGAAGAACACCTCTTTCCCTCTTGATTTGGCCCATAATCAATTTCTCACACATTTAGGCATACAAATCCCATAGCATGTGTCAAAATGAAGAGTCCCAAATTAAATAAAATTTGATAAAAATTTGCATTAAATTTAAGCCATTATTCATACCCCTCATGCCCTAGTCTCTTAAGGAGTGGGTTTAAGGACTTAGTTTCTCTTCTAAATAAATAACAGTTTAACCATCTTGCAAAGCATATGACTTACCTACATGGATTTAAAGCGTAGGAGAAGTTAGCTGGCTATCACTCCAAGTGGTAATAAGTCCAGCAATCGGGTGATTTATTCTCTCTTGTGGAGGTAAACCATATACCCACTTTCACCTTAGATTTATGTTATGTTTTGGCCCTCACCAAAGCTCCCTAGATTTAGGATCTGAGGTTATTTTTCCCTTTGCAGGATACAAGCATAAATCCTTACCTCTTAGGCATTTTCACAATCTTGTATTGTGGAATTATAAGTCCTAGATTTCTAGTAAAATTTCAACTCAAATAAATAAATAAATCCACTCAATTTCAAATTTATAAAGCCCAACCATAGGATAAATAGGAGTGCTCACTAGGTCTCCTAGTATCATGAGCACTTCTTACTCATCTCCTTTGATTTTGATAATAACTCTCCTCTTTTAACATATCCCACTTGATTTTCTAAAATATAACCAATTTGTTGATAGTCCTATATTTGAATTCTTTAGAGACAACAATCTCTTACTTTAATCAAGAGTATTCTTAAGGGATTTACTTTCCTTAAGATGTAATTAGCTATGAAGGCTTTCCTCAATAGGGAACTTAACAAACCCTGTTTAAATAAACCCTGCATTACTTTTTTATGTAAAGTAGGGGAAAATTCTCTAGTATATTCGAAGACACATCATGCCTTAGGGGTCCTTATTAGGTGATTATAGGGGTAGTGACTTCTATCTCTTGAGATAGTACACTATTCTTTAATGTCATACTCGATCACCTCAATAAGTACATCCTCGAATCTATGTGGTGTTCCCTCATATATGCACACACAACACATGAACCAAAAATAAACACCATAGTGATGTATAAGCAATATTCATCATCATCTACTAGCCTTATTTAGCCAAATCCTAATACTAGTCTTAGTTGAACCATCTTGTTGCATTGTTCTCTCAAAGTTTCTCATAATAGTTAGATTAATGTTTTGACCAGTAAGTGGACTTGTTTCTAATTTGCTAGTTTCTAAACACAAGGTGATAGCCAATTAAATTATTTTGTTTTTAAAATGACTTACCATCAAGTTCTATATTCACTCATAAACTTGAATATGATATACTAAGATGAAACATCTGAGGCTTATAGTTCATACTCAATTGTAATTGTGGTATAACTATTGTCCTCTTTTTTCGATAATGTTGACATTATCATTAATCTCAATCTTAGATTAAGAGCTTCCTAATTAGAAACATAGGAAATTATTCTTATGACTAGGTGCACATATAAATTAAATTTAAATATAAATTTAAAATCAAAAATTGAATTCAAAATCAAAATCAAACTTAATGCCCTAAATTGAATACTTAGATAATCCTAATGAATCTTTATAGGACTTGACCTAACCCAATTATATTAGGTGAACCCAAATTAAAATTAAATTGATAATATTTAATAATAAAATAAAACAAATACATTTGAATTAAAATTTAAATATAATTGAGCTTAGATTGAGGTAGTTGTGATATTTGATGTAATTGACCCATTTAAGCTCAAAATCACCTAAGTCTAAAAAAATTCAAATAAAATCAAAATAAATCAAAATTAGATAAAAAAATAGAATCAATGCACAAACTAAAGTGAACCTAAATGTAAATCCAAGTGAAGTTCAAAAAAGTCAAATAAGTCATTTGACCTAGAATTGACCTATGTGGGCCCCACCTAGTCAAAGGTTAACTTCTCAAATTACACTACATTGAGTCATCTTAAAGGCTCAAAACCATCAAATGAGCATGCTTAAATATAAATCTAAATAAATTTAAATGCAATAGGGATTTAATTGGGTTAATTTGACCACTTAATTCAAATAATCCCAAATGCACCTTATTAGACCTAAATTCAAAATAAGTTAAAAATAATTCAGATTAAATATTCAAAAATTATTTGAAAATTATAATTAAAGATAGCTCAACCAATCATTGAGATTAATTTGATCAATTTAGCCATTTAACCGAAATGAACTCACGTATCCATTAAGGCTAATTTGGGTCAAAATGGGTTCAAATCAAAATCAACTTCAAATAAATTAAAACCAACTGATCCAAATCATTCCAAACACTTAATTGGATAAAATTAAAGTCCAAATCCATTTCAATTCAAGTCAAATTGGTTATTTAAGTCAAGTCACCTTAACCCATTTGAATAAAAAATATATGTTAAAGAGAAGTTTAACCAAAATTGAACTTAAAATAATTAACATAGGTAAAATTACTTCTTATTATCATAGATGTTGAATTATGAATAATTGAATAAATATCCAACTTCTAAAGTGGCTATGTTTTCTAGAAAACTCAACTCCACCTATTTTGGTTGAGTGGGTTAAAAATAGTCTAAACCAAGTCTAAACATTACTAAGACTAATTAATTCATAAATTCCACAATGGACAATATCTTAATTGCAAATATAAACTCAAAGAAAAGATACAATTAAGCATAAGTCAAACCAATTCACCAAATCCAAACCTAAAGCACTTAATCCTAAATGCAATACAATTGAGCTGGATTTCACTTGGACTCATCTTAGGGATGGATCTAAGAAGCTACCAACCAATTTTAAGAGTCCAAGAAGCTATCAATCAGTGGGGAGAGGTGGAGTGCCATGCCAGAAGGAGAATCTATGGGAAACTAAAATTGAGCTACCTCACTTCATCCAAACCTCATAATGCTTGATGCATCGGTCCCTAAGGGATTCAAACATTATTTTTGACCTTCCCATTGCCTTCCCTATTATCATGAGACCATCATTCCAATGGCTGACCATCTCGTACCAATTCCAAAAATGGTAAACCTCATGGACAAGTATAAAGAGAGATGGCAAGACTAAATGAGGGACTTTTTCTCACTCCATCACCTTCCTTAAGTGAAATTGACACTGAATAAACATTTCCCTCCTCCCAAACCTCTCTTATCATCCTTCACACCATGCTTTGGCGAGCAGTGGCAAGTGTTGACCTCCACTTCAATCCAGAGGGAGGCAAGTCATGTTTCTTCTCCATAAGCTTCATCCAATCCCCTTAAGTGTTTTCGAAACCCGAAGGACCGTTGAGACCCAATGCCGATGATGTATGACAAAATCAATCTCGCTTTCAATTCACATTGATCTTTTATGAAATGAAATTAGTCTTTAGTAAGAATCAAGTAGTATGGATTGATTACAAATTGATCAGTGATCATTTTGCAATCAAAAAGGTCAATTTTCACTAGCTAGCCGATGATCAAGCCTTTTGATGACGATGCTCCATCTTTGCCTCAAATGAGGAGATGAAATCACTGTCATCTATTCCTTATATTTGGAACGGATAACCATGATCTAGAAGAATAATGATTTAGATTCCCTTAAGAAAAATGGGATTAAATATGTGCCATTCGATCCATAATCAGACATCCCCCATTAATCTCACATCCCAAAAGCCATCATACATGGGATCCACATGGATCCCATATGACCCAATCACATGGTGCCACATGTAAAATGATGCCACATCAATACCCAAGGCTAGGTTAAGGAAAATTTGAGCTCTTTGAATTAAATAAATCTATAAAATAACTAGAATTTCAAAACTCATAGAAAATAAAATATAACCAAAAATACAAATATTAGCTCTATGGATTCAACTCGAGAGAATTCCATTAAACTTAAAATATCTAATTTTAATTGAGTAGTTGAGGTTAATTAAGTTTAATTAAAATTAGAATCTTTAAATATAAAATATTAATACAATTAACTTGAAACTTTTGGAAATTAAAATTAAAGTTGAAATACATCTTAGGTCAAATTTTTTAGATTTATGAGGGATTGAATTAAAAGATATAAAATTTTCAATCTCTAAATCTTAATTTAATGAAATAAATTAATAATAATTCAACAAAATTAAGAAAAAATATAGAATTAACTTAAAGCGTCATAATAAACATTAATGAGCCTAAAAAAATAAGAAAGCTTGCTAAAACCTATTAATCCTCAAAATGACTTAATTAGTAAATTAAATGAATTAATTAATTTATTTAATTAACTTGATCTTTGAAAAATCATCATCAACTAAAAAACCTAAAATTCTAAATGAACCTTTCAAGATTTATCTTCTAAAGAGGAATCAAAGAAAAATAAATCCCAAAGTATTTTCTATAATTTTAAGCTTGATTTAAGTTTTATTAAAATCAATACAATCTTAATTAGTCTTAAAATATACATCTAATCAAGATAAAACTTTAGTCAAATGAAATTGGCAAGAAACCTCATCTGCCATAATAATTTCAAACCAAAATGACTTGAATCGAAGTTATGAAATTTTCAATTCTAAATTAATTTAAATGAAATAATAAATCCAAAAATTATAAAAATTATAGAAATTAATGTAACCAATTCAAAACATTTTAATTAACATTAGAGGACTTAAGAAAAACTTCTTAGTCTTCTGAAGTTAAGAATTCCTAAAAAATGTGCATTTAAGTCTTAAAGGAAATTAATTAACTTCTAAGTTTTTAAATTGATAAATCTAATAATCATATGAAAAGTATGATTAATCAATCTCCAAGTTCCATGTCCAAATAAGAATTGATTAACTTTGAAATCATCTTAAATCCATTTAATATCGAGTGAAAAATTGAATTTTTAATTAAACATAAATAATTAATTAAACCATCTAATCTAAATAACTTAAAATCTTAGGATGGCCTAGGTTAGGCTATGAACTTAAGTAGTTCATTCCTTTTGGTTTCTTAGGCTAAAATCAATAATTAAGTATTAATGAACAAAACCATTATAAGAAATTCAATAAATAAACACTTAAATAATTAAATAGTTCTTAAATTAAATTAAATAACAAATTGAACAACTAAATCAATAAGGATCCAAGATCTCTAAATAAGAAAAGTATCTAAACAATGAAATTAAAAGATCTTTTAATTAAGTTTAAATTGAAATCAATTTTGAATCTTAATTTAAATTAACTAAATTAATGAACTCAAAGCACCTAAGTTTAACAAACATTCTCATCAACAAAATGAAAATTGAATTGCAAAAAAATAGTTAATCAAACTAACTGATCTAAATTATTTGAAATTAAAACATCATAATATATGAAATGAATCAAATCAAAGAAATATGTCATGAAATCATATTCATTAACTATTTGTCTAAAATAATATCAAAGTAAACTAATCGACATATAATTTAAATAAACAAAAATGGTTAAATTAGATTAAAAGATCAAATTGAACCAAAAAATCATTAAATTAAAGTCATCACAAAAATCAAACAATTAAAATTCAATAAACCAAATGTTTAAACTTTTAATTAAAAGTTTAAATAAGAGATCATTTTAAATTATAATCAAAATTATAAACAGGTTGAATTAAAATACATTAATTAAATCAAATCAAATTAAATGAAAAGATGGAATTATTGAATTTAAACAACATCTAAAATTGTTTAATCATATAAGCCATATTTAATAAAAACCTATAAAAACTTAAAAGAAGTAATTAAATAATAATTAAATTATTAAAATTAAATTAAATTAAATCGAAACCTAACAAATTTAAAGTAAATAATCAAGATACATGAAATAAAATAAACTCAATAAACTTAACTTTTGAAAATCTTAATTAAATCAAATGAACACATCAATCAAATAAAACCTAATTCAACTAACCATTCAAATAAATTCAAAAGTTAATTAAGATACATAAGTTCTTAGTTTGACCCTTAGAATGGATTTTATCTTAGGTGAATATTCTATTGTACTAAGATTGATATTGAATAGAATAGGTTCGTCCAAAATTTATTTATTTTATTTTTTATTTTTTAAAAGATAAATTTAACTTTAATAGAAAAAGCTAAACCTCAAAATAAAATGAAATAAAAAATTTAAACTTAATCATTTAAATTGAAACCATCTGATGGTAAAATTTGAACAAACCTTGAACTCAAATCAAAACTTGAACTTAAAAATGCTTAGTGTAGTTATACCACACAAGATCTTCCTTTCACACACTAAATTATTAAGTTATCGACCCTAGACTTAGGTCAAGCCGATGTTCTATAATGCCTTGTGTTGTGAAATAATATTTTCCTTATTTTTTGGTGTAATATTTTAAACTGGATGGCTATGAATTATTTGCTCGCTAGTCTAGATTTTAGGGCATTTTTTTAGGCTAATATTGTTATCTATAGGAGGTTATGCTTAAAGTAAGTGTTGTAATAAATATAAAATAAATGCAATTTTCTTACAAGTGCTGCTTAAGTCCCTAATCGTAGCCTAATAAAATAAAGCGGCTTAGTGCTAAGCCCGTATGATTGAGATATCTTTGCTTATTTTTCTTGACATTTATTTAGTAGGGTTTAGAATTTTATTTTGAAATTTTGAATATAATTTGATCCTAAAATTAGTTTAGAATCTATGGGTCTAGGAATAGCGGGAGCTGACTTTGCATGTTGGTGGTCTTCTATGGAGCCTGAGAAGGTCCCTAAAAAATATGAGGATCCTAGATGAAGACCCCCATAGATAGAGACTTTAGTTTTAGGCGGGCAGTATAAGAGCTTAGCTTAGCTATCTATTTTCCATTTCTTCCAGGGTGTATAGCGGTACCTGGTCACATTGGCCTATTTTATTTAATATAAAATTAGCTTGAATTATTTTGGGTGCGTAATAGAACAATATGCTTTTCATAAGTTTTTTTTTATGATTATAGTGCTCTATGATGAAGCTTAGATATGTTAGGTTCTTAGAAAAATTAAATTTTCTACCCCATTAAACTAATCAAACTCAAAAGTAAAATGAAAATCCATAACCTTACCATAATTAAAAGAAGCTTAAAAAACTATAAACAACTAGTAATAATTAAAATTTGTGAACCATGTGAACATATTCTTCATAATTCTTGAATTGGGCATTTCACCCATTGCACATAAGGAGGCATCTGACCTATAAAGATGACCACCCTTCTTAGAAAGTGTGTCTTCTTGTATTAATTTGGCTCATGACTCTTTTCTAATTTGCATCTTATTTTAGGCATGAACTTGCGTACATAAAGCCTTAAATAAAATTATGAGTCAAAATACATAAAAAAAGTAAAAATTATTGCATTAATTAGGTGCATAACATACAAGTCATTATTATAAGGTTAGATAGTGAGTTTAGGTTCTTAACTTCCTTTTCAAAATACAACAACTCAGTCATCTTGCATTCATAAGATTGAACTCCTGATTTTATAATTTCTTAGGTAGTGCTAGTTGGCAACCCTTCTAGATGGAAAATAAGTCCAGAAGAGTTAGGGATGTGTTAATTTTGTCCAGTGTGATAAGATAACGAATAATTTCTGAAAATTGGATTAGTTCGAGCCTTTAAATTATGTTAAAAGCACTTGTAGACTTAGATTCTAAAGCATCTTATTGGAATATGTCTTCAATCACTAAACACTTATGCTCTTATACTGTCAGAATTTAAGTCCCAGATTTCTAATAAAATACCAACTCAAAATCTCAATAATTTCAAATTTAAAAATGTAAAACCTTGATAGAATATTTGAATTGCTTGGTTGTTGCCAATATCTAAAAGCATTTCCTACTTATTTTCAATTGGCTTCTGAAAAGAACTCTTCCTATTTGGAGCATTCTCTATTGAAATTTATAATTAATAATTTTTTTAGATAAGCTTTGAAATCCATAAAGATAAATGTAAGTCTCTTTAATATAGAATATTCTTAGGAGGTTTCCCTTCCTTTTAAGATTTAATTAACTATAAGGCCTTGCCCCTATAAGGAACTACAAACCATACAATAAATAAACCTGTTATACTTTTCCATATAGTTTAGTGAAAATTTTCTTTTCTTGAAATCCATCAACTTTAGCTATCTTAATTAAGTAATCAAGTCTATTATATAATAATATAGTTATCTTTCAAGATAATATATTTATCCTTTGATGACGTATTTGATTACTTAAATTTGTAAAATCTGCTCATATACCAATTAATCTATTCAAGTAAAGTTAATTTAGACACATCATTTCCATGATTGAGGGCCTTGTCTTCATTACTATTTTGTTCTAGTGTCACCTCTAACTTTGTCTTTAACTCAACTATAGTGATTGGTGCTTGATCACATATGACTCATCTATCAAACTAAATTCTAATTTTAGGTATATTAGAGACCTCTAGTGAATGATAGAAACATTGGCCTCTGACTTTTCATATATGGTCACTTATCCTCATTAGAATATTGAGGTAAGATGTTATTAGATGATTATTTTTAGACCTTCCTCCTGCCAAAGTATTCTTCCCTCTATTTTTCACTTTCTCTTTTTCTTTTATTTCCTCTTTTTATTTATTTTATTATTTTCTTTCCATTTTATTGATTATTCTTTTTTCCTTGATATTTCTTTGATCACCTCTAGAGTAAATTACTTTTTTTGTTGGAAAGCGTAGTTAGGCATCTTCAAGAATTCTGATCTCAAGCCTAGATCTCTTTGATGAAGTGTTCCATACTATTGCACATGAATTTGATGCATTGATAGGTAGAGATGGGACAATTTTGTTTTCATGGGTATAAGACCTTCATAATAAGGCATTGAAGAACATATCTAAATTTTTGATATGGAGTTTTACCTTAGTCTTGAAGCATGAAATTACAATAGCGGTGATTGAACTTGAGGCCCACTTGGCTAACTTGTGAATCCTCAATATCATTTTTGTTAGAACTAAGTCTGCTAATAATGTTCTCAAGTAGGCAAGAGTTCTTAGGCTCATTGTGTTGATTAATGCACCTAGGTCAAGTACTTTTAAAACTAAAGTTTCTACATTTTTGGAGATGCAAAGTAGACAATTGTATATATGGTTTCTAGAGTAGATCCTCATCTAAAAATTTGATTCCTAAGACTTCTTTAAGAAAGTAGGCTTCTTTTTTTAGTTTAGATGTAGCTACCAATTAGGACAAGCATATCTCAAGTTCTAATAAAGCTTTGATTAGTGACTCCCTCATCTCTTTGAAAGCTGAAAACTTTTTGAGATGAGCTACGATATTGTAATCAATTTTGAGCTAATTATCCATAGTGTGTAGGGATTACACCGTGGTGGGACTATTGTTTTCTTAAACTAATGACTTTTTTTTGTCTTTGGGTGCCATCTAAGAAGTAAGACTCTGCATTAGAAAGGTTGACTTTTATGATCTTTTCTGATGGCGAGGTCATAATGGTGTCTACCTATTCTTGGAGGCACCTTGCCTAAAGGATTCTCTATCAAAGACTCTAGCTTTTCTCGATGGTGACACCTTGAAGATTCAACATAGGGACATCACCATTAGAGTAAAAATCATCTTGAAGAAGAGATATATCATAATCATTTTGGAATTTATTTTAAATATTATGATTAAGAGCTATTATTATAGAGATTATTTAAGCTTAAATATTAATCATTTGAATCATTGGAATTGTCCTTATTATAAAGAGATAAGATATACATGGAATTCTTCTTCATTGATTTTTTAGTTCTTGGGGGAATAGAATAAAAGTCATACAAGGTAAGTGGCCTACATGGCATGATGTCCCCAACCATAAAATGGCATTCCTCATGTTAATGCGGTGGTTTGGCTACCCTTTCATGGGCTCACATTATAGGTTTTAGTTTGATATCCTCTTTCTCTAAGTTGTCCTGAATCATGTAGACCTATTGGTGGGATGGAGGTCTGAGCTTATTTAGGTACTGATAAAATTTCTTGATTTTTTTGTGATGTTTTTAGAGGTTTTGGATAAGAAAATATTTCAACCTTCTTTTATCTTTAAGGGATCAAATGGTTCCTCAAAGATTACTTTAACGATTCTATTGTAAGTTCCACTAAGTATTCTTTGGGAATCAATATAGCTTTAGATTTGTAGTTCTTTTATAAAAAATCATTAAAGTTAACACAATCCTCTATAATAATAATGGACATCAGGCAATGATAATGATGATAGTAACTTATGGTTGTAATTGATGGTGATAGTGGTGACAGTTAAAGGTGATGACCAATGATAGTGGCGGCAATAATGGGCAATTTTAGGTGCTAGGCAACTGTTATTTTTAAAAATATTCAAAGTATCAAAAAATTATTTTAAATATTTTTTAAATAATGTGATTTATTTTTAAAAATAAAAAATATAGCAAATAAGAATGTTTTTTAGAATAAGATAAAAATAAAATTAAAAACACAACACAATTGACTCTAAATAGGTTGTATTGGGTTATAGGATGATAGTCTCTACAAGGATATGAAGTTGTTTAGGATGGCGACAAGAGGCTATAGAGTTATGTTAAGGTGAAGATTATGAATGATAGATTATAGGCACAACAAGTTTAGAGCATAAAATTTGAAGGATTGTGAGTGAATAATGATTTTTTTTAGGGAACCCCATATAGGGGAATTTATTGCTCAAATGAAAAGGATTACAAGATCCTTAAAGTGAGGTTAAACTCTGAGTCTACCTCTCAAAGAGCTACAATCAACCTAAAGAGTAAAATCCCTATTTAAGTACAAAACTCACACAACAAAAGCAAATACAATACCCAATTACAAAGAAACAAACCTATGCACGCAGCAATTTCTGCCACCATCCTAATGGGAGGAGTAGAAGAGCTTTTGATCCAATGAAAATTGTCTGTTGGAACCTGCATTAAGAGAAGAAACCTGCAAACCATCTTGGATTCCAGTTAGTACCCATAAAAAGAAAATAATTATACTGGGAAACCATAAGACAGAGAAAAAAGGGGTGCAACAAAAATCCACACTAGTTTGTGGCTGCCACATACATTTGCATCCCACCAGGGGTACCACACATATGCTACTACCATCCAAATTAGCGAATTAATTTGCCACCCGTCAGAACAACCAAACCTGAGATGATCGTCCATCCGAAGTAAAATTATAAAGCTCAACAACATGATATAATCACTAAAGAGAAAATTATTGCTATCCACTGAATGGAGCCAAATCACCTTTCAACTCTAAACCATCAATTATGATTAGAGAGCATAGCATAATAGAATTAAGAAAAAAGAAAGGTGAGATGACAATAAACAACAACCACCATATAACAAAATAAGATAAGCATATAGAGATCTCCGATGAATATGCAATTTGTAAGTTTACCATCAACCCACTTATCCGAAAAATGCAACATGCGACCAATCGAAATTCCCAATCCAAAGGGAAACAAAAACATTACCAAAAAGCCATGTAAGTCCAACCTCTATCAATAAATAAACCCACCAATCCACCCATAATCCGTATGAACATAACCAGAAATAGCCAAATAAACGAAAGAAGGCACTCATTTAAGAAATACTACCCAAATCAGCCTCAAATTCCCAATCCAAAGGGAAACATATCCAACACTAAAGAAACATAAAATGCCAACCTTTATCAATAAAAGACCCCACCACTCAACCCAAAAACCATATAAGCAGAGCAAGAACAATAGGCCTAAATGAACCATAAAGGCATTAGAGCAATCAGCATTCACCCAAAATTCCAGGACAAAAGAAACAACTCATTCTAGCATAGAATAATGCAACAACCACAACATCACAGAGTAACAAAATGATATCCAACTTCCAGCATAATTTGAAATGACAGGAGATAAATTTTTTCTCGCAGACAAGGTAACCAAAATACCCTAAAAATCTAGTCTAAATCATGGGATGCTATAGCAGTTAGTTATATCACCCAAAGGAGTATTAGGAAGCACTCCTAATAGCAGCAATGGTCAGTATATTGCCAGCAAAGGCACACCAAGCATGATGAAAAAACCCTCCCCAACCATCAAAAGAATTCTCCCTACAACATCCTGAGATAAGCCGCTCAAAATCGAGAAAAAAATTGAGTGGATCCAGCACCATAAGAATGAATAGGAGATGGAAAATCTCCACCAATCAGCACAATATCCAACTGCCAAACATAAAAGCTTACATTTTCCTAACATAAGGTAGACCAGTTCTATCTAAATTTAAAAATCCCCTTAATAAAGGGGGACTATTATCATAAAAAAATATCTTAACCATAGAGGACTTTGCACCCAAGTTAGCCAAAAAATCTGCACAAGAATTCCCTTCCCGATAAATATGAGGGATGTGATAATCAAGAGAAGCAAGAAGCCTTCTAGTATGATTGAGAGTATAGTAGACTTCAGCATTACCATGAGCTCCGGAGTTTAATAAATTTAGGAGCAATAAAGCACCTGTTTCAAACCAAATTTTTTTAAAGCCTTTTTGAATGCATAGTAATATGCCATAGTGAAGGTCATAAAGTTCAGCAAAAAGAATAAAATAGGGTTTTAAAGGAATAACAAAAGCAGCAATCATCTTACCTCTAAAATCCCTTAAGATACCCCACACCCATAGAACCCGTTAGCAACAAACCATCTGTATTAACCTTAATAGTATGGTTTTGAGGTTTAGTCCAATAAATAGTCTTACAGATATAACCTAATTCAGTAGATAGTAGAAAAATCCCAAAATAGTGAGCCAAATGTTTAATGTCTTTGAAACTCGATGGATGAAGAAGTTTAGCTTTGTAAATGGAGGAAATTTATCTTTAGCTTTAGCAATGATGCGGTGAAAATTCATGGGAATGTCATTATGTTTAGCCTCATTTCTTTCCATCCAGATGTACCACAATAGAGTAATAGCTAGCACACATTTGACATGACCTTTTGGAGCATAGGATAGGAAGTTATTTAATAGGAAAGAAATGGTAAAGTATTCAATGAGACTATCATACCAATGCCAAACTTTAGCCAATGGGGCCATTAACAAAACATGATCCAAAGTTTCTATGTGAAAGCAACATTGACACTTAGAAGGGAGGTGAAATCCTTTTTTTTAGAGAATGGTATCCAGAATGTAATGTTTAAGAATACCATGTGAGAACCAAAATGAAGGTGAATATAGCGTTACTCTGATTTTGGAAAATATTGGTGAGTCTTGATTGTTAGATCTAATAGTTTGCCACACATCCTTAAAAAACAAAGTCCTAGATACTTGTTGAATAGAATTTGATCCATTTTATTGG
>CM038220.1:16917102-17116618 GCA_021442155.1 Cymbidium sinense | reverse complement strand
TTATTTTTGATATTTTCTCTGATTTTTTTATTTTCTTCCTTTTTCAATTTTATAAAAGGAAAGATATATTTGAGTGCAGAAATTTCAAAATCTATTTAAATATTTCCAAATTTCTTTCCAAAATTTATTCCTTTTTTACCCCTATTGTGGATCTATAAAACCCTCCCTTTGGGTCAAGTAAGTAGACATAATTTTCTCCCACATGCTCTAATGTTGTTCTACATTGGATGAGAAATTATCCAGCAGAAGTTCAGGGGCTAAGGGTAGTAAATTTTTTTTCTTTTGTCAGCAAGGTCCTAACTTTCTTCTGAAAAGAAGGTTATTTTCTTTGTTGATTAAGATCCGTAGTTCACAAGAGAGGCGTCAACTGTCCTCATTGGGCCGACTGAGTTTGGAGGTAATCAAGGCCTGTAGTTCATGGCGAGGTTCAATTTTCCTCGATAGAGGTGTCAACTATTTTCATCGGACCGATCGGGTTTGGAGGTGATCAAGATCCGTAGTTCATACGGCGAGACTCCAATTTTTCCTCGAGAGAGGCGTCAACTGTTCTCGTCGGACCGACCGGGTTTGGAGGAGATCAAGGCCCGTAGTTCATACGACGAGGCTCTGATTTTTCCTCGAGAGAGGCATCAACTGTCATCTTCGTACCGACCGGGTTTGGAGGCAATCAAGGCCTGCATTTTTCTACTTTTTCTTGTAGGAAATTGATTTTCTTGAAACTCCAATGGATGGCTCAGCAGTTGACAACTGCTAAGGTGGTGGGGAAGCATCGATTAGGAACTATTCCTCAAAAAACTCAAAAAATATAGCAGGTAATTTCAGAGTATCATTAGAGAGAAATAGCTTCTTTCATAAACTCATACATATGCATATATTTTTTGTTAGATCAGGTAAAAGATTATATCCAAAACTATCCGTGAGCAACAAAGTTAGGAAAGGATGTACCCAAGTATTAAGGTAAGTGAGTTACTTCACACATTTCACAGACCTTTGTCTTTCTCTCCTCTTTTTTATTTCATATTTATTATGCATTTTCACAGGATGATGATGAGAAGAAAACTAATAACGTGACAGCTACAGATGAAATATCATCCACTATCAATATTAACAGTTTAATGGTGCTCCGTTGGAAATTTTATTTCCAAAATGAGTTGGTGGCTCTTGTTGCCAAAAAATCTGATCGGGCATGTTTTTATCCATAAGGATATATTACTATTTTTGAGAAGATTCTTCGTGTGGGACTGCGATTCCCTTTGGCTCCCAAATTGATTGAGGTTTTTAAAATATACGGTGCAGCTTTGTCACAATTTTCATTTCGAGCTCTAGTGATTATTGTTGGTTTGACCATGTTCTTTAGAGAGCGTAGTGTGACTTTGAACATCAAGTACTTATACATAATGTATAGGTTCACGTGTGATGCTCAGAACATGGTTTATATCGAGGTATACAAAATTGGATAAAATTTTTAGCACGGGATCCGTCTAGAAGTTGGTCTAATGGGTTCCTTTTTGTGAAAATGAGTGGGTCTCCCTGAGAGATGGGGAAGATTGAATGACCTTACCGATCCATTACGGATTGAAAAAATGAAATTCTAACAACTCTCAATGTTCTTGATGTAGGAAGCTTGCAGCATGAGTTATGTCACATTGGAAACTATATAATTGAAGATAGAATATTTAAGGTTGGCCTTTCCATTCAGGCAAGAAGATCTCATGCTCTTCTACTGAAGAAATCAAATAAAGGTAATGAAAGGTCTCTTCATATTCATAGAATTCTTTCAAGAAGCTCATTTCAAAGTCATGGTGACAACAATGTTTCTTCTTTAAAAAAAAGAAGACATGTGCTGGAGTAATTATGTCAAATAATTATTGAGGTTACGGAGAAGATGTTCTCCCCCAGTTGGCCTATGAGAGTTTAGCTATCTCAACTCATAATAGGGGCATTCATCTCTTGAAGTCACATATTCATGAAGAGGTGTTAAAGCACTTATGCACTGAGTGTCAACGAGTAGACGAATTAGTATGCTATCTTCTCTTTCTCTTTTTTTTCTTCTCTCATTCTCTTTTTTGCATAATATTTATGATTTTTTGATTATAGGTAACCCAAATATTAGGGCTTATGGCTCATTTGAGTGTCACTCTAGATGAGTGGAATACTAAAATTGTGAAGGTAAAATACTTGCAAGCGAGGGAAGGATGAGTGCTAAGGCCAAAGAAGTGATAGCTCTGGAGGATCAACTAATTGGGTGTAGAACTGAGCTGATAACATGTCAACTTCTCCTTCTCTCCAGCATTAGGAGGTGGAGCATACTCGTGATGAGCTGATTGAGGTGAGGGCAGAGACTTGCTTGAAAGAGAAAAGACACTTGGTATTTGCAGTAGAGAAGAATGCTCTTGAACTAGAGAAGAAAGTATTACAGGATTATCTTTTTGAGAAAGAGCATATTATGTTAGAAGCATAAGTAAATGTCATATATTTGAAGGCAGTGGAAGACTTTAAGAATTACCTAACTTATCGTGATGCTATCGAGGATCATATCCAAGAAGATCATAATCATATTCTTGATGTTGAAGTGAAGGACTTGGAGCGCTAATGTTTAGAGGAAGGCTTTATTTGAGGATTCTTAAAAGGAATTCACATAGTACATCGCAAAATTAGGGCTAGTATTGAGAATCTGTCTCCCAGCCAAGTATCTTAAGACTCTTCGCCAGATTTAGGAGATGAAGGGGTTGAAAGTGAGTTTAAGGGAGCATCTTCCAGCGGTGAGGAAGATGTTGATATCATGCAGTATCACTTGAGGATTCATTTCTTTCCCTTTTATTTTTTTATTTCTCTTGTATCCAAAATTTTAATTATTTCTTATATCATCATATTAAACCTATTAATGACATTAGTAAACTAAAATGTTTTGGGTGATTTGCACTCTTATTTTTTATCTATCTGAGGTGATTGGTTAGAATAAGTCATGGGAAGTCCACCAAGAATTTTTTTTGACCTATCCTAGGTATTAGTTAAAATATTATTTGATGTCTTACCTGTATGGAAGAGGTCGTGAGATGTCCACCAATGATTTTTTGACCTATCCTAGGTATTAGTCAAAGTGTTACTTCTTACATGTATGGAAGAAGTCATGAGATCTCTACCAATGAATTTTTGACCTATCCTAGGTATTAGTCAAAGTATTACTTGATTTCTTACGTGTTTCGAAGAGGTCCGATCAAATCCCCTTGGGATTGATTATGCCCCTGAGACACAATGTGAGTTATGCATTTCTCAAGTGGGAGGATTAAATGAAGAAGATTATTTATGTGCAATAAGCTTGAAAGAAAAAGCCATAAACTTATTACTTTGATAAAATCAGTGATACAATATTATCATAAGATAACTTAACAAAGATATGGGGTGAAGTGGAAATGACAAATAAGATAAAATAAATGCTGTAATATTTATGCAGTAAGAATCACTGATAATAGTTTTGGAGATTCTCTATGTTCCATATTTGAGGCAAGGTTTTTCTCTTTGGATCCTTGAGCTTAAATGTTCATGGCTTAACCATAGTTGTAACCACATAAGGGCCATCCCAAAGAGGTGAGAGCTTATTGCGTTGAGGGCCTTTGTTAGTAGCTTCAAGACTTCGCAGGACCAAGTCACCGAGAGATGGGACGGGGTTTCACTCTTCTATTGAAGTGACGAGCTACTCTTTAGTGGTAGGAAGTAGTTCGAAGTAGGGCCATGTCACGAGTTTCGGGGAGTAGGTCCAAGTTTTATCAGAGTTTTTCTTCATTATTGTTATGACTGAATGAATGAACTCTTAGATTTAGAATTTTGATATCTACTGGTATAATAACCTCTGTACTGAAACACAAATTATATGGTGTCTCACTAGTCGAGTTAGGTAAGTAGTCAAAGAATACTAGAGAGCTCTTCAACCCATTGCCCCAACCTTCTCGAGATGCATTTTAATCCTTTAAGTATAGTCCTGTTGGTAGTTTCAGTCTGTCCATTAGTTTGAGGATGGGCTACAGCTGTATGCAGTAGTTGAATGTGAAGATCTTTCTAAAAAGTCGTAAAGACTTTTTCAGTAAATTGGGTTCTATTATCGGTGATGATCTTTGCAGGTTGACCAAATTATATTCTTACAAACAAATTATTTTGCATTTGCCTCCATAATTTTAGTGTGGTTCAGCCTCCACCCATTTAGTGAAGTAGTCGACAGTTAAAATGAAAAACTTTCATTGCCTTGATGCTACTGGAAAGGGTCCCATGATATCAATTCCCCATTGAGCAAAAAGTCATGGGCTTTGAAGGGGTGAGAGCTCTGTAAGTGGTGTATGAGAGAGGTTAGAGTGCAATTGATAACTCACACATTTTTTTATGAAATTCAAGGCATCTTGCCTCATCGTAGGCCAATAGAACCCATTCCTCATAAATTTTAGCTAGCCCTTCCTCCTAGGTGTTCTCCACATATTCCAAAGTGAACCTCTCTTAATGCATAATCGGCCTTTGATGGTGAGAGGCATTTAAGGTATGACCTAGAAAAAGCTCGTTTATGTAGTTCACCTCCAATAATAATAAAGTTTGTTGCTTGTCTTCGGAGATGAGTTGCAGCAGTTGGTTCTTCAGGAAGGGTCCCTTTTTGTATAAAGGATAGGATGGGGTCCATCCATGAAGGTTCGTTCATCTCATTAATTGCTTGTATTACCCATGACCCTTGGATACTAGGAAAATATATTTCCTCAACACACATTCTCTTAAATAGATCTCCAATAGTAGAGATAATGAGCTTAGCAAGAGCATCAACTTGAGTGTTCTTCTCTCGAAGTATGTGAATGATTTGATGTGGGCAAGAAGTGAGCACCAAGCGAGATATTATGCTAGCTGGGGATTATGAGCATTAAAGTCTCCCTCAACTTGGGGGGCAACAAGATGAGAGTCAGTGTAGATCATTAAGTTTTGAGCTTCACAATTGATGATAAATCTTAACCCTGCAATAAGAGCCTCATATTCAGCCATATTATTAGCTGAAAAAAAAAATTTTGAAGTCCATACTCTAATGAGTCCTGTTGGGGGGGGGAATAAGTAAGATTCCTGCTCTGGCAACAACATTTCCTGAAGCTCCATCAACATAGAGGGTCCATTGAGGAGATGAAAGGGGTGTAATAGATAACTCATTTGGAGTAGGGACAGTACACTCAACTATAAAGTCTACGAGTACTTAAGACTTTATGTTCGGCCTAGGTAAAAAATGAATATCAAACTCTCACAATTCTACGAACCACTTGATTAATCTTCCAAATGCCTCTGATTTCTGTAGAATAGCCCTCGATAAATGGGTATAAACACTGATGGTGTGAGCTTGGAAGTATGAATGCAATTTTTGTGCTAAGAAAACTAAAGCCAAAGCCATCTTATCTGCTAGTGGATAACGACTTTCTATATTAGAGAGAATTTTACTAACATAGCAGATTGGTTATTGTATCACATTTTTCTCTCACACTAAAACTTAGCTTATTGTGGGAGGTGACTACGAGATATAAATATAACATCTCTCCTTGGATAGGTTTGGATAGTAAGGGTGGAGATGTTAAATATTCCTTTAGTTGCTCAAAAGTAGCTTGACATTCATCAATCCACTAAAATTATTATTTTTAGCTCCCTTTAATATCTTAAAGAATGACAAGTATTTATCTTCAGAATGAGCTAAGAAGTGGGATAAGACATCAATTCATCCATTCAAGCATTTAGCTTCCTTGATATTTTTTGGAGGAGCCATATCTTTGAGCGCTCTGATTTACTTGGGATTAGCTTCAATCCCATGATGGATGACCATGAACCAAAAAAATTTTCCTGACGTAATCCAAAAAGCACACTTGGTTGGGTTGAGTCACATGTTATAACATCAAAGAAGGTTAAAGCATATTTCTAAGTCAGAAATATATTGTGATTCTTCCAAGCTTTTTACTAACATGCCATCCATATATATCTTTATTGTGTGACCTAAGAGGTTTTTAAAAACCTTATTCATGAGGCATTGATAGGTAGCATCAGCATTCTTTAACCTAAACAACATAACTTGATAATAATATAAACCTTTATCTATTTGAAAAGATGCAGCTTCTTCATTCGTTGGGTCCATTTTTATTTGGTTGTAAACTGAGTAAGCATCTAAGAAACTGAGCATTTTATGCCCAGATGTAGCATCAACCAATTGATCAATTTGGGGGAGGGAAAAACTATATTTGGGCAAGCTTTATTGAGATCAGTGTAATCAATACACATTCTCCAAGTTCCATTTGCTTTCTTAACCATGAAAATATTTATTAACCATGTAGGGTAATGTACTTCTCGTATGAATCATGCTTCTAAGAGCTTGTTAACTTCTTGTTCAATAGCTAGGAGGTGATCAAGTGCAAAACTCTGCTTCTTTTGGATGACCAGTTTGAATGTTAGATCAATCTTGAGGGAGTGCATGATTACATTAGGGTCGACTCTAGGCTTATCTATCGAACTCCAAGCAAAGATGTCATGATTCTTGCATAAGAAGTCTATATATTTTACCCTTTATTCATCTAAGAGTAGCGATCCAACTTGCACTATTCGTAGAGGTTGGTCATCTGATAATGAAACAAGGAGCAAGTCTTCTACAAGCAAAGCCCTTTGAGGTACTTCTTCATGTCAAAAGTTAAAAATTTTGATATTGAAGATCATCAAAGGACGTGGTTGAGCTTGTCTGAGGTAACATGATTGTGCTATTTTTTAATTTTCACAGACCACTCCAACCCCAACGTGGATTGGAAATTTCATCTTAAGATGAGGTACCAAAGTAACAATACCAAAGATTGATTGGAGGAGCCTTCCGAAGATAACATTGTATGTTGAATCTAACTTGACCACTATGAACTGAATTGAATGAGACACTTGTCAAGAAATTCTCCGAGAACAACAAGAAGGGTGATTGCCCCCTCTGCTTGCTCAGGGCGATTATCAAACCTATATAATGGTCTTGTAGCGGGTTAGAACTTTTCCCTAACCAGGCCCATGCTAAGAAATGCAGAATTAAATAAAATATCAACAGAACTCCCGTTATCAATCAAAATTCTCTTAACATTATAACATGGGTCACCAATCCCCGCACCGATAATAAGTAGATCTTGATGTTGAACTTAGACTCCTTCTAAGTCTGAGTCATTAAAAGTGATGGAATGATCAATATGATATTTCTGTAACTCCGGCTCTTTGGAGGTGGCGATGAAGACTTTATTAGATAATAGTGGTCCTCCTGTAATTGTTTCAATTTCTCCAACTATTTGGTGACTATTTTGTTGTTTCTATGATGATTGTCCCTGTTGTCCCCCAATTGGAGTTATGTTTGCTTGAGTTGATTGATTCTAGATAAATTGACCTAGATATCCTTGCCGAATGAGCCTCTCAATCTCATCTTTGAGTTGTTTACATGCCTCTATAGTATGTCCATGACTTTGATGGAAGTGACAATATTGCTTATGATTTTCTGAATCTGCTTACAGTGGATGCGGCCACTTAATGGTCTCTTCATCTCGAATAACCATCAAGACGTTAACATGAGATGTGTTCAGTGGTGTGTATTCTTTTTTTGTTCATGGTTCACTTCGTTAGTGTGCGAGTCATGGAGGGAGATGATGACTTCCTTATTGCTTCTTTTGATGGGATTATTGATCAGTGTTTTCTAGGGCACTCTTACATTTTCCTATGGATTGTTTAAACTATTTTCGATGAGAATTAATAGCCTCATCAGAAGAAATTTGGACTTTCACATGATGAACCAAGTCACCATATGAGCGGACCGTACCATGCAATAGTGATGAGTAGAAAGGCCCAAGATGGAGCCCTCCAAGGAAAACTCATCTTAGTATTTCAGGGTCCACCCCTAGTATTTGGTGAACTTCTAAGGAAAACCTCTGGAAGTACTCCTGAAGTGATTCACCTTCATTTTGATGAATGCCTAGGAGATGAGAGGAATCTTTAATGATCCTCTAGTTCACAATAAACTGTTCTACAAAATCCTGACGAGTTCATCAAAGGTATGGATATATCCCCTTGGAAGGGAGTAGAATCAAGTGCGAGCCTGACCCTTGAGGGTGACTAGAAAGACCTGACAAAGCAGTGTGTCAGGAGCTCGTTGGATGTGCATGATGGTTCTGTAATGGTCGATGTGTTCATATGGGTCTGTTGCCCCATCATAGGAATCGATGCTTGGAAGCTTGAAACCTACAGGAATAGAATGTTGAAGAGTTTCTTCAGCCAAAGGTGAAGACTCCTAATAGTCGTGGTGAGAGGGAAGATGATTTCTATCTTTAAGGTGAAATTTTTCTAGCATTAAGCATTATAATTTTGCACGTATAACATGACGGGTGGAATCAACAGGACAAAAATGTGCTAAGCCACCGACAATAATCTGGGTTAGCAATTGATTGAGTTGCAAGTGTTGGATGAGTAGAACTAGCAGTGTCACGGAGGTCAGCATCATGGTCTGGAAGTGGAGGAACTTTAGCCTGATGACGAGAAGGCTCCGTATCAGCATTTTGACCTTCCCTGGCTGATGATCGATCTTGGGAGAGATGCATTTGTCGCAGTAGTGGCTGTCATGTTTTTTGTAAAAGTTTAATTATCTCATTTTGAGACTTTCCATTGACGAACTCGATCTTTTAGAGAGGTTCTTATTGCACCTTCACCGATAAGGTCTATCGAGGAAGTGAGAGGCGGCTTGGCGTCCTTGGTTTAAGGATTTTGAGTGATGAGTTGAGCGAGAGGCTCCATTATTGCGAGTATTGTGCTTGTTGGCCATAATGCAGGTGTTCGCAGAGATTATGATTGTGGGATTCACTTCCCACAGACAGTGCCAAACTGTTGCGTGCAAAAATATTTGGGTCGGTGGAGTAGGATAATTTGATGTATTAGCATTGCATAAAAGTTCCTCACACAACAAAAAGTTTGAGAGACCTCAAGATTTTTACATGGAAAACCCAAACAAGGAAAAAACCATGGGGCCTAGCCCACTTAGGAATAATTTCACTATATCAGCTTATGTTATAATTATAACCCTTTTTGCAAAGTAGGAGAAGGATAGCTTACAAGAATAAGTTTTGTGATAAGCTTGACTAGATTAATCGAATGCCTTGCTTGAGGTGGTAGTCTGATGATCCGATGAAAACTACTGAAAGATGGTCGATTATCGGGCGGTGGCGTTGGCGTGGTGGTGGTGGTGGGAGGTATTCTGGTAATGGCAAATAAGCAGTGTTTGACCAGCGGATCGGTGGATTTGATGTAATGACCAGCGGTGGTGGTCGGCAACCGGCTGGCCGATGATGGTTGGCAGCGATGTGGCAAAGTGATGACCAATGCTGAGTGGTGTCATAGTAAGGCAGCGGTGGTAGTGCGGTGGCGATGATGGTTGGCGACGGTGATCGATGGTGGTGGTTGGCAGTGATGACCGGTTGTGGTGGCTGACGGTGGTGATCGACGTCGACGATGACCGGCGGTGGTGGCCTCATGGTGGTTGGCGGTGGTCGTTGATGATCTAGTGACGGTCGGCTTGTGGCCTGATTATGCTTTGAGATTCTTCTAGTATTAGAGCTCTCTTATCTCTTTAGCTTGGGGTCCCCCTCATGTGAAGAATGAGAGACTATTTATAGATTAGGGGAGTGACATTTCAATAAATACATGCAAATCCAAACCACTCCATCGGATGGCTCAAAATGATTCCTTCGATCATCTGAGTATTTTAAATATTTGAATGCTCAAATGAAGTCAGAAATATGAGAGCTTAGGCTTGTTAGATCCGGATCATTGAGATGCTCAATTTGACTATAAACACTCCATAATTAGGAGCTATTTAGGGATCCGACTGATATCCCAAAGTTTTCATTGATATTTTAAGTGCTTGATCTAGGCTAATCTCAACTTAGAATCAGATTGCTTTCGATATCAAGATTTGTGCTTCAACTAGTAGAGTTTTTAATGACATATCATGTATAATGCTTGGATAAAATTATCATCCTATAGTTGTTAATTTCAAAACAAATTGATTCAAGGATAAAGTTAGGCTCATTTTTTACAGAATGTTAAAGTCCATTAAATTTGTCTTAGTCGGTTGCATTTAAAAAAGGTTCCATCGATTAATTATGCTTACCAAGGTAGTTCCTCATTAATTGGTGTAACCAAATTATAGTTAATGAAAAGTTAAAGTAAATTAATACCATCCTTAAAACTTATGAGGAACTGATAATTCTAATTAAGAATAAAGGTTCTTATTTTTTTTGTTTAAGTGGTGCTTGAGAGCCTATGAAGAAAAGATTCACATAAACCCAAGGAAAAAAAAACTCTTATAGCATTATGAAGACCAATTCAATCAAAATTTCTAAACTCCCATATTCATTTACAAATGTGATGACAGCATTTCCCAAGGTAAAGATTCTATCCAAAACAATGGAGATGAGAGAAAGTGGGTTTCAATTGAAACAAAGATTCAACATTGATAGTCGATATTACGCCCATCGACAAAAAAAAGATGTTAAGAAAGAATAAGTTGAATTAAGAGTGATAATTCTATCCACTAATTAATGTTAATTCCCATAACTTTTGACAAATCATTCACTTTTCTTAAACATATTCCTTTTAAATGAAGTATTCACTTTCTTTTCTTAAAATTACTTTGTAAGAATAATTTTGATACTTTCTTAGCTATAAAGTAAAACTTTCTTAGTTACAAAATAATGGAATTAAAATGTATTATAAAATATTTGGAGTCTAACCTCAATTATAAATAATAGTGGCTTTGTATGCTAGAGGGTGTGCGAGAAATTTAATCTTGAGTGTCTATATAAAGGGGGTGCTTGAGTCTTCATGTTGATGTAATCATGTAAGTTATATATTTATAAGAGATTATTTTAATTAGTCATGCTTTGTCATTCTATATCACTACATTTTTATTATCACATCCCTTAGGCCTCTCTGATATCAGAGCAATGATGGTCTGAATTTTCCTTTAAGAAATCAATTGAATGAAGTTTTATTGGTAATGAACTAAGTATACTATAAAGTAGTGATGTAATAATAAAGTTATGTCATAGCTACATAGATTTTATAAATCATTAACTAATTACCATGTTAGATTGAAAAATAAACTCAGGAAATTTTAATATAAAAAATCTGGTTTATTAGTTTTGAGACTTTGTCATATATAGCAGTATGTTTCATGTGTAGTGGTCATAAGACTTGAATAATATTGACTATCTTGACATACTTATAGAACCCATTATATGCTTTATAGTATTAATCATATTGTTGATCTATTTTTCATTTATCCAAACCTATTCATTTGAGTTCTCTACTTGCATAAATACTACTTTTGGTTAAGACTCGAGTGCATTTATTATATCTTCCTTAAAATAATTTAAAATTTTTATTTGAACTTTTATTCAGTATTGAGTAAACCCCAAAGAAACTACTATATCACCCTATCACTTTTACTTTACCATCTTTCCCTAATTATAATTGCTTGATCACATTTACTTGATTATCATCACTCAATTGTTACTATTTGACCACCACTATCCACCCATCATAACTTGATTGTCATTGTCTAATTATTTTCTAATTGCCAACATTATTCTACAACATTAACATCTACTTGACTAAAATATTCTTCGTAATGCACATCCCCTCTTTTATAAGAGATCAAGATAATAATCTTTACTTTATAAATATTAAATTACTTTTTTAAAAAGAAGTATAAAGTTTTATCATTTTATATAGTAAATTATTTTAACTGGTTTAGGCCTCATATTTGTTTTCTCTTTTTAAGTTTTATATAAAAATTTTGGTGTTTCACTTGAATATTTTTTAATATGTTTTTGTGATCTCTATATAATACTTAAATGATAATCTCCTTGTAGAAATAAATATTTTTACCACATAAGAATTTGTTATAATTTATGAGAAAACTTCCATTTATTCTACAAAAAATTATTTAATTGCAAACATGCATAATTCTTATAATAAAGAATTATCCCACTCCAAAATTCAACAATCTAAGAATTAATCCATTAGTTAAGAATACCACAACCAACCTGATGAAGATCCCTCAAGCTTGACTTTGTAAGATAGTATTTCTATGATAAAGAATTATTATGCATAAATCATTCAACTTTTAAAGCAGGCTAACCAAAGGAGAGTACCATTGTAGCATAATTGACATAACTATCATAAATCAACAAGTCAATATTTTTCATTTTAAATGTACTTGTGTAGAGGCTTCTATTGATATAAAAATGTCAATATGACATAATTTGATATCCTCCTCAAACATTAAAAGCTTTAGTAGAACCTAACCCATTAAGTTGGCCTTATTAAATCCTTAAGATAAGCCAATGTATGATGACCATTTATTAATGTTTCCTAAATTATAGGTTTAACTCTAGCTAGTATAGGATAGATCTCTTTCACTATTTGGGATCAACCATTCCCTAGTGGATGTAATTGCTAATTACAAATAATTAATCCATCTCACTAAATTAATTAATTATATAATTGATCATGAGACTTGGAATTGTCTTGACCATTATTAAAATAAATTTGAGAGATTTGACCCATGATTGAGTCAAAGGTGCTCAACTATTGTTTTCCTATTTATTTCTTAACATGGGTGGCCATTCTACTCAACCCTATTAATCAATTATCCTAGATATTTAATCTTGGGATGTTCATAACATGATTACTAGTTAGTGAATCAATAAAACTTTTAAACACATGCCTAGTTAACCATGGGATAGGAGAGTTAGACTAGCCTGTTAGCATTAAGCTCAAATTGAACTCAAATTTCATGGACCTTTTATTGACAACTCCAAATTTGTTAATAATTTTATTCATATAATAAAAATATTCTAATGTGAGGTCCATCAAATGGGTCCCAAATCAACGCAATTGAGTTAATATGACCACTTTATCATTAATCATTAAATTAACTAGATCAATTAAACAAGTGTGCTCTAAGTGTTTTGATCATTATTCAAATATCACTTGATCCATTTGACTTACAACCTAAGCTTAAATGAGGTTTTTTTCACTCATTAAAGCTAACACTTATCTTTTGTGGTTGATTAAACCAAACTAATTTGTAGTTAAGGATGTCATTAATAAATACTTAGTTCATTGAATTAGACCTATTTAAAGTGGTTATTTTGACAAAAGTGGCCAATGGGGTCCACCTTTGGGTCTGAATTAGAACACACATATTTATGATGGAAGTGATTCCATCACATTAGTGATTTACTTCAAACCAATAGTGATATTATAGATGTCTCTTAGGAAAATTTCCCATGTCAAGCCAAATTGGTTTGACCACTCTAAATTCTCATCATCATGTTGAAGTTTCTCCTTAGCTATAGCCTTAAAAGCACTCTTTGATAGTTATAACAAACTTGATTTAACTTTGACTTATTATTTCAGTTTATGTTATCATAAGAGATGAACTTTGATGAAATATTTAAAAAAATTTCTTTTGATGGATTGAAGTAAGCTTACCCCTCACAAAAGTTTTCAATAGTCTTTGCCTTTAAATGATATAATTCTTTGCCATCCCATTTTAAAAGTACCATTGTTTCTTATTTTGGACATTTTAATCCTTATGAGCATATTGACTACTATAGGATCATCTTAATATTTAGTATGCCTCTCATATGTTCACCATTATCAAAGGCCAAACCCACACATAGTTCTATTTTTTTGGTAGAACTATCCATACCATCGTTAGTCTTTACCAACATTTTTAAAGGGTTTATTACAAAAATGTTTGATTATCAATGACTTCTCCAATATTTCTAGGATTCACCCGAATAATTTTAAATCCCTTAAAGAATATTTTTGAGATTTTTTTAGAGGCTTATCAAATTTTGGAAATAGATCTTGGGAAGCTATTAGGTGTTTTTCTTAGAGTTGATTTCATTGGATCTATTTCACTTCTCAATAATGTAAGAGATTTATCACTCTTATGTTTTAAACATTCATAATAAGAAATTAATTAGCTATCCTAACAAAGGAGTTACACTTTCCATAAAAATAGATAGTCTTAACAAGCATGGGTCACATCATCAAACTCCATTAAGTACATTTAAAGCATAAGCCACTAAAATTTTTTTTAATGGATACTAGTCCTAATAGAAAGATATTTCTATTTGAAAGAAGAGATTAAATATTTGATTCAATAAGAATATTTGTGTTAATATTCTTAAGTGCACAATTTAGATTATTATCTCTTGTGATAAAGGTGATCATAAGATTCATGATAAAAAAATCATTGAAACAATTAATATTATTAGTAGAATATCACCATAATCTATTTATCCACATACATAAGAATATGTGACCAAGATTAATCAAATTATATTTTATAATTCTTACATGGAAGAACTATATTATTCACATTAAGATTCACTCATGTTATGGGTTAAAATTGAGATATATAATTGAGTTATTTAATATTAATATTATTAAAATTTTGGTTGACATAGTAATTTAGTGAAGATTCTTTCTTTGCTTTCATAAATCTTAGATTAACAAATCTTGAGCTCTAACCTTATTTTCATTATATTTTTGATTTTAAAATTTTTGGTAATTACCCTACACTCATATTTGGTGCACAACATTGTAATTAATTCATTCAATTTGTTTTATTATACTAGATAATAACTTGATCTATGATATAATATTTGATTAACTTAGCTATATTATCTCATAACATTAGTATCTATTCCTCTGTTGAAAATTAATTTCTTTTCACACAAATGTGTATTATAGAAATAAGAACAAATAAATTATTAGCTTGTTTAAATTATTTTCAACAAATCTAACAAGTAGATGCCATCCTTAAAGTAACTCAACTTTTATTTATATGAAGACTCTACTTAGTACAAATTTATCATTATTGATTCATTCTATTATACAAGATAAAGAATCAAAGTAAGGAATAGAATTTCAATAACTACATGTTGTTTGTAACAGTTTCTATTATAAAATTTAAAATAGAATTATGAAAAAAAAAATAAAAATAAAAGTTCTTCATGATTAGGGAAAATAATACTCTGATAATAAGCTTAATTATGTCAAATAAATATTTAACATTAATAATTTTCAAATTCAACTATATCTAAAATAAATTTTCTACTCATTTTAGCAACAAAAATTATCATTTATTTAAATTAATAAAACAATACATGGAACTAATATCTAACCCATTTCAACAAATTTTCATATAAATATGAATTTAAATTAAAATTTAATTTGCATTTTTTTTGCTTTCAATAAAAATTTATAATTTTATTATAAAAATAATGAGTTTAAGTTTTTAAATAAATTTTGTGTGTGTATATAGGTATGATAAACAATTATTATTAGAACTTTGTTAAATGATTGCTTGATCATAAGAATCAAACATTATATTAGCATTTGATTAATTTAGTAGTTTTGTTATATTTACTAATTGTTGTTATGTTTGTAATAAAGATATTTAAATGTGAAGATTTATTTTTAGTTATCATTTTAGATAAGAAAAAGAAATCATATAATCTGAACAAAAATAAGAGATTATTTGTTGATCTTCTTTACTTTCATTTTGGTTGTTGTCAAGAGAAATATTGAATGAAGTGTTTACTTCTACAAAGTAAGTTTTTGTAAATGATTTATATTTTTGTATTTGAATTTTTGAAACACTTTATACATATTTTATAATTGTCAATTATTATTTTAATTATCATTTTTAGAATATCATTTAATGGAGAGATACTCAAAAATTTTTTTGAGTATAACAATCAATAGACATCAGGAGCTACATATATTAAAAAAGTGATACAAATTAAAACAAAGTTGTTTAGAAAGCATATTAGAGGACTTACTAGTAGACCCTAGATTAAGAAAAAATATTTAGTTTATCATCAAGATCATATAAATTAGAGCTTATTTACAAAAGAGCCTAAATTGGACCATATTTCAAGCACAAGTTGGAAATAAAATGTGTAGATTTAATCCAAATTGGTTTCATGAATTTAAGATTGTTTGAATATAGTATTGTAGAAATCAACATATTACTTATTTTGTTATATTATACTTATGTTAGAGAACAATGATGATATTTTGATAAAAAGGAATTAGAAATTAAAAAAAAAAAAAAGACATATTTGGTAATGTTGACAAGAAATAGTGCTCATAATATTATTTGAAAAAAATAATGATTTAATGAATCAAGATCAACATAAATTTGTTTTACAAAAGTGAATGCAGTGATTACAAACATGATTAAAGAAGTCTTATTGTAGATTTCTTATGAAATTTTAAGGTCATGATGAATTTTAATTCTGAAAAATCAAAGATTTTTTTTTAGCATTGTTGCTTTTTAAGAGACCACAATGAAGATATTAAAAGTTTATGAAAAAATAAATTCAAAAATTAATAAAAATTATTTGACATTCGAAGAATACAAAACATGTTGTTGTAGACAACAATGATATTATAGTGAATCAAAAGAGTTATTTAAAAATTGTCAATCTAGATGTTTTAGTCAAAAGAATAAGTAACAATTATTTCTTGATAAAAAGATGTGTTATCTTTAGGATAGTATATGTTGAGGAATTTTTTAACGCTTTTATTTACATTATTACACTATATTGCACGATTAAAATAGATATGCATGATGAAGTTTAGTAGATTCAAGACTTTAATTGAAAGAAAATTGTTCAAAGTTATATATACAATATTTTGATAAGTGCTTTGATTTAAATATTTTAAAAATCATATTATTTTTTTTAATGAAATGTCAATTTGATTAATGTTGTTAGTATTCATGCAAAGAAGAGATATATTATGGGAGAAACAATTATATACTTATTGCTACAAAATGAGAATTAGTATGTATAAATCAGAAATTTTTTTAATTGTGATATACATTGGGGTTCACTATAGTTCACATTAATTTACTATTGTTATATGATTTTATTCTTGAGCTATATACAAGAGCTAGAAAGGAACAAAATGAGAAATATGTTTATTTGATTCTTGTTTTTGATTTTTTTTATTTTGTTGCATTTGATGAAAATATTTGAACATCATAAAATGAATTTCTCAAGATTATAAAGAAGGACCAAAATATATAAATGCAATGAGTTTGGTTAAAGAAGCAAAGATTTCAAAATATGAGAGATGAATGACAATTTAATTGAAATAGTTAACTATTATGTGCAAAACAATGATATAGTTATTCCAAATATGATTGAGATATTTGTAATGCATATCATAAGGTATGAAAGAATCTAAATTTATACTATCAAGTAGAATTATTTTTTATTTTTATAGACAATTTCAAGATTAATGATAGATTAAATGAGAAAAATAGATTTTGATTTGCATACCATTTTAAATCTTATGATGCAATATCTTTTGAAAGTTAAATTTTAAAATTTTATCATATGATTTAAAAATAGATCTAAGATGTTGTAATCTTGAAAATTTTATAATTATAAATCCATGATGCATTTTAATTAAAAAAGTAATTTAGGCTTGCTTAAAAAATTCATAAGAAAAATGATATTTACCACTTTATTTACTTTAATTTTGCATTGATAACAAGCAACAATTTGAACGAAGCTTTTTCTACTATGAAGTTTCATTTATTAATCTATAAGAATGATTATGAATGATTGTTTTATTACATATATTAAAGATGTATTTAATATGTTAATCAAAAAGATTATATAAATTTATTTCAAATATAAGACTCAAACAACAATTGTAGTTTTTATTATAAATTTTGATTATATTTATTTTATATGCTAACTTTGTTAGAAATGTTAAAGTGGGTTCAAACCATATCCCATTGAATGAATTTTTTTTAAAAAAAAAATTTTTTGTGATGAAAATTTTTTTAGTTATTAATAAAAAAAAAATAAAATTTTTATATTACAGTTCAAAAGAAAAAGAATTAAAAAAAATTAAAATCTTTGATCTAATTTGGTTTCATTTTTATTTTTTATTATTTTGATTTTATGTATTATCTTTAGTGCTTAATTTTGTAATCATGTTTTAATTATAGCACTATTTCATGTATGAGTTATATTTTTATAACACAAAATACTTACTATCTTTTTGACTTTTAGTTTATTTGTGATTTTGATTATATGCCATATGATCATCGAAGCTTTTGTTAGTGAAATGTGTGGGTTTCAAACCATATCTTGAATGAACTTTTGAGTTGTATAAATTTTTATAGGAACTTGATAAAGTAGAAATTATTTAGTTTATACCCAAATAAAAAAAATTTAGCAGGCTAATTCAAAAGAAATTGAAGAATTGGGCTACAAATGAATTGAATCATATTAAAATTCAATCTTTTTGGGAATCTTATCTAAATAAGTCAAAATTTTATGTTGCTTTTTAAGTTTGCTTAATTTATTAGATTTAATTATCTTTATGTTAAATTTGCAACCCAAATTTTTATGTTTTCACTGGCTTTAATAAGAAATTAAGCACGGATTAAAGACCTCTATCTTTGGATTGATCTTATTATAGCTTAGATTGTAATTTTTAGCTTTGTTGGAATTTCATGAATAGTTTCTTATATGGGGTCTTGTAAAATTATAAATACCTCTCTTTGTATAAAGAAGCAACCTCTTATATCTTATATGTTAGATGCATTGCAAATTTTTATTTATTGCATTGCTTCTTCATAAATTTGTGCTATTCTTTTTATTTTATTTTATTGTTCTATACTTATTTCATAACACTTTCATATTTTATAATATTGATTTTATCTATTACTATTAAAATTAATTATATTGGCTTTTAAATTTTCTTTATCCTTATAATGTTATTTCTATAAATAAGACTATAAATTTTAATTAATTATTATATATATATATATATATATATATATATAAACTTTTTCTTTAGCAGCCAATTACTCACTGAATGCGAGCTCTTGTCTCACACATCAAGCTCACATTCTCACCACACACCAATAGATCATTCTCAACCTTGTTCATATATCTTGTGCCGCATGATCTAATCAAGTAAATTATTTCATTTGCTCTGTTACATTTCTCTCGAGCCGGTTTCTCTCTTCTTCTCCTTTCTCTTGCTTCTTATGCTATCCGACTTTTGCACCCTCCTCGATTTTCTGCTCTATTTTCATTGCGATATAGAGTGCTTTTTGTATGCTATACTTTTAACTATGGATTCAACTGGCTCATGGGGAATCCACTGTCCTGTCATGGCAGAAAAGGATTCGTCAGGGAAAAATGGTACTAATCCTATCATAGCTTCTAAATCATTTAGGGATGTGCTTGCGGGTAAAGCAAATAATGCCGGTGAGTCTTTTGATTTCATTTCTACTACAATTCAGGGTGTACCCGCTGCTATGTGTTCTGATGTTGTGGTGGAAAAATTGGCTAAGCCTTATGAGTTTGCTTTGGTTGGTAAATTTGCTCTTCGTCGCCCGTCTATGGAGAATATCCGAAGTTTTTCATTCTAAATTGACAGTGTGTTTTTGGGTTTAATTGATTCTCGACATATTTTGATTCAATTGTCTAACGATTTGGATTACCCTCATGTTTTTGCAAAATGTTATTATTATGTGTTCAACTACCAAATGCGTTTATTGAAATGGACTCGACATTAAAGAGGAACCTCCTATTGTTCCAATTTGGTTGTCTATCCCTAACTTTCGTGTGCATTTCTTTAACCAATTCTATATGGGTGGCACTGGTCGACCCTCTCCAATTGGATCAAGCTACGCTTCTAGCTCTAGACCTTTGCTGCATGTTCTTGTGGAAGTGGATATTACTAAAAGATATCTAAGGAAATTTGGATAGGATCAAAAAATATGGATATTTACAAAAGTAGAATTTGAAAATTTTCATATATTTTGTTCACATTGCAAAATTCATGGACATGGCTTTGCTGAGTGTTTTGTAGCTCATCCGCATTTAAAAAAATTCTTTGGTCTCCAAATCTACTCTTGGTACTAAGGACATTTTGAATGAAACATCAAAGGAGATGGCCACCCAAATAAGACAAAAAATGAGCCCCAAACTCTTAGGCATAAAATTGATCCCAAGGCGAATATGGTGACCAATCCCTCATAGGCACAAATCTAATGAAGGATCAATTTCCTCATGGTGGATCCAAGTCTCAAATCCAAAATAGCGATATTAATGTTTCCATTCGGATCTCCTCTTGTTGATTCTCTTAATAATGCTAATTGTATTGCTATGTCATCTCCAATAGCCCAAGATTTGAATGATAAGGTTGGTTTGGAGGAGGTGATTTAGAGATAACTTCCACCCCAAATCTAGGGTTTGTGTGTTCGCTCATTCTAACCATCCAATTCTGCTAATGTGGACCAAAATCTAGAACCTAAGATGCATCAGGAGATGAACAATGAGTTGGAAGAAGGAGAACTGATAGTTAATCTTCAGGCATCTACAGGTAATAAACAATTAATTGGAATTTCCTTATGGGATGGTGAGGCTGTTGGTTTGGAAAATGATTTTTGTATTGTCTCAAATAGGAAAAACAAATCACATAAATTTAAATCTCCTATCTATGCCAGAATTACTAGATCTGGCTCTTCTCATCCTAAGTAATGGTCTCTTTCTTGATTTGGAATGCGAGAGGGATACTCTCTGCTCATAATAGACTTAGCAATTTAGTTCACATTCATAACATTTTTTTTTGGCAATTTTGGAACCCTTTATCCTTCCTTCTAACTTCCAATCTATTGCTAGAATGATTGGCTTTAGTAGTTTTTTCATGAACTAAAGTAATAAAATTTGGATATTTCAAAAAAATCCTTTTGCATTCCATATTATTGGACCTTCACTGTCGTGAATACTAAAATCTCCTTTGGCAATTGGTCTGCTTTGGATCTTTCTATGCTTCATGCAAATGTATGGTAGAAGGAACTGGGATGATCGAATTTCTAATCGACATTAATGCTCCCACGGTTTGTGGGGATTTTAATATTATTGCTTCCTCGAGAATGAAGGGTGGAAATCCTCCAAGCCTTTATCTATGGAGGAATTTAATAATATGGCTCTTGATTGTCACTTGAGATCTGGCTTCATGGCTCCCAATTCACTGGAACAACCAGAATGTGGCAAAGACTTGATAGGATCTGTTAATGATCTATGGATAAACTCCTTTAAATACATCGGTTGAACATCTTAGTAGAACCCTATCGATCACTCTCCTTTGCTTATTTCTATAAGGTTAATAGTCCCCATCCCTCTGTACTCCTTTTCATTTTCAAAATATGTGGTTGCTAGATACCAGATTTGTGGAGGTGGTGGCTACTAATTGGGGAGACCCTCTTTATCCTGATGATTCTGTTTCAGGGATGAAGAGACTTTGGTTGAAATTAAAAAGGCTTAAACAGTTGCTCAAATGGTGGAACAAAAATTGCTTCAAAAACATTTTCACTAACTTAAAAGAATTAGAACAAGAGGTCATATTGTTAGAGGAAGAGGTTATCCCGGATACTTCTAAAATTATTTTATTAAACCAAGCCAAAGATAAATTAACCAACTATCAAGATATGGAGGAAACTTTGAGGCAAAAGGCTTGCTAAAAAAACTATCAGAGGGAGATAGGAACACCAAATATTTTCATGCATTATTCAATAAGAGAAAGGCCTTAAATCGCATTAAGAAAATTAAAAATTCTGATAATAGTTGGATTTCTGATGAAAATGAACTTGCTGATTCGGGTGTTTCTTACTTCAATAACATGCTTAATAATCATGTGATGTATGAGGAATTGGCAAGTCCTGAGGTTATCCCTAAAATCATCACCGAAGATGACAACACAATGCTTACATCCTTACTCTCTGAAGCAGAAATTACATCGACCCTTCAGAGTATGAATTCAAATTTTATGGCTGGCCCTGATGGATTCACTCTCTCTTTTTTCAAAAATGTTGGAATATTATCAAAGATGATGTGGTTAAAGCGGTTCTTGATTTTTTTAGAGGGACCACCCTCCCCAAATTCTTCTCTAGTACTTCCATTGTACTAATTCCTAAAATCAAAAACCCCAAACATTGGAATCAATTTAGGCCCACAAGTCTTTGTACTTTTCAATAAGCTCATTTCAAGATCTAGCCAAAAGATTAGGTATGCTACTTCCCAAAATCATTTCTCCTAATCAATGGCTTTGTTAAAGGTGTTTCTATTTCGATAATGTATTATTGGCTCAAGAAATTGTCCACGATCTAAACACTAAAGTTGAGGTGGGAACCTTGTCCTTAAGTTAGACATATCTAAAGCCTATGATAACATTAGTTGGTCATTCATCTACAAATTTTATCTTTATCTCATTCATTCATTAATTTAATAAAAATGATATTGAAAATTTTGGGTTTTCTTTACTTATTAACAGCAAGATGCAGGCTTCTTTTCTTCATTGCATGGTATCAGGCAGGGGGACCCCCTTTCTCCGACCCTTTTCATTATTGCAGTGGAATATCTTTCTTGAAATCTTAAATTTATGTTTCTCAAAATGCCCAACATGTGCTATAAGACTAGGGGTGGTTTTCCTATTTCTCACCTTTGCTTTTGGATGATTTCATTATCTTTGCAATGGGTCTACATTACATTAAGAAATTGTATAAATTTCTTATTCAATTTGGGAGAGTGGACTTAAAATTAATCATGACAAAGTGGCTTCATTGCTAGTAATTTGATCCCTATCCCTAGGATTAATAATATTAAGAATATCATGGCTTTGCCCATTATACTCTCCCTATCAAATACTTGCACCTTTATATCGTGGTGCTAAAGATCTTTCCTTTTGATGAAGTAATTCAAAAATCTATAAGAAAATCTCCTCGGAGTTCCCTTCTTTCTTTTAGAGCTAGATTAGTCCTTATTAAAGTATTCTCTTGCTCCTTACATTCACGCTTTCCACTATTGTCCCTACCACGGTATTATTAATAAAATTAATTGGCTTCAATAAATTCTTCTAGGGCTCAAACTCATCATCTAAAAAAATGCACTGGACCATTTGGTACAAGTGTTGTGGCCCTTTGAATGAAGGTGGCATAGGTTGTAAAACTTTACAAGATTCCATCAAATGCTTTTCCTATAAAATGTGGTGGAACCTTGTAATCACAGCCTATGGTCGAATTTTATCCTTGCTAAATATTGTAAGGGTAACCATCCCCTAATTTGCAACTTCAAAATGGGAGACTCCCCTGTGTGGAAAAGAGACATTAAGTGGGAAGGCGAAGAGCTTATAACTTGGGGTGTTAATTCCAGTTCATCATTTTTTTGGCAAGATAATTGGCTGGGTGCGGGTTCTATAGACGCCTTACTAAACACCCATTCGATAGAAAGGATCAAAGTAAATTATTTCATTACTCAGAATTCTTGGAATATAGCAACTAGGTGTCCCTAATACTATCATTAACAAAATCACGAATTTCACCCTACAACCAATAAAATGGATCAAATTCTATTCAACAAGTTCTAGAGACTTTGTTTTTTAAGGATGTGTGGCAAATTATTAGATCTAACAATCAAGACTCACCAATATTTTCCAAAATCTAGATGCTATTCTCTTCATTTTCGGTTCTCACATGGCGTATTCTTAAACATTACATTCTTGTGGACACCATTCTCAAAAAAAAAAGGATTTCACCTCCCTTCTAAGTGTCAATGTTGCTTTCACATAGAAACTTTGGATCATGTTTTTGTTAATGGCCCCATTGCAGCTAAAGTTTGGCATTGGTATGATAGTCTGTTGAATACTTTACTATTTGATGGATCCCTTTCTATCATACACCTATTAAATAACTTCCTATCCTATGCTCTGAAAGGTCATGTCAAATGTGTGCTGGCTATTACTCTATTGTGGTACATCTGGATGGAAAGAAATGAGGCTAAACATAATGACATTCCCATGAATTTTCACCGCATCATTGCTAAAGCTAAAGGTAAAATTTCCTCCATTTACAAAGCTAAACTTCTTCATCCGTCGAGTTTCAAAGACATTAAACATTTGGCTCATTGTTTTGGGATTTTTCTACTATCTACTGAATTAGATTATATCTGTAAGACTATTTATTGGACTAAACCTCAAAACCATACTATTAAGGTTAATACGGATGGTTCTGTTGCTAACGGGTTCTATGGGTGTGGGGGTATCTTAAGGGATTTTAGAGATAAGATGATTGCTGCTTTTCCTATTCCTTTAAGACCCTGTTCTGTTCTTTTTGCTGAACTTTATGGCCTTCACTATGGGATATTACTATGCATTCAGAAAGGCTTTTAAAAAAATCTGGTTTTGGATGCTTTCTTGCTCCTAAATTTATTAAACTCCGGAGCTCATGGTAATGCTGAAGTCTACTATACTCTCAATCATACTAGAAGGCTTATTGCTTCTCTTGATTATCACATCTCTCATATTTATCGGGAAGGGAATTCTTATGATTTTGGCTAATGTGCAAAGTCCTCTATGGTTAAGATATTTTTTATGATAATAGTCCCCTTTATTAAGGGGATTTTAAATTTAGATAGAACGGTCTACCTTATGTTAGGAAAATGTAAGCTTTTATGTTTGGCAGTTGGATATTGTGCTGATTGGTGGAGATTTTCCATCTCCTATTCATTCTTATGGTGCTGGATCCACTCAATTTTTTTCTCGATTTTGAGGGGCTTGTCTCAGGATGTTGTAGGGAGAATTCTTTTGATGGTTGGGAAGGGTTTTTTCATCATGCTTGGTGTGCCTTTGCTGGCAGTATACCGGCCATTGCTGCTATTAGGAGTGCTTCCTAATACTCCTTTGGGCGATATAACTAACTGCTATAGCATCCCATGGTTTAGACTAGATTTTTAGGGTATTTTGGTTACCTTGTCTGCGAGAAAAATTTATCTCCTGTCATTTCAAATTATGCTGGAAGTTGGATATCATTTTGTTACTCTGTGATGTTGTGGTTGTTGCATTATTCTATGTGAGAATGGGTTGTTTCTTTTGTCCTGGAATTTTGGGTGAATGCTGATTGCTCTAATGCCTTTCTGGTTCATTTAGGCCGGTTGTTCCTACTCTGCTTATATGGTTTTTGGGTTGAGTGGTGGGGTCTTTTATTGATAAAGGTTGGCATTTTATGTTTCTTTGGTGCTGGATATGTTTCCCTTTGGATTGGGAATTTGAGGCTGCTTGATGTGGGTAGTATTTCTTAAATCGTGCCTTTCATTTCAATTTATTTGGCTATTTTAGGTTATGTTCATGATTATGGGTGGATTGGTGGGTTTATTTATTGATAGAGGTTGGACTTACATGGCTTTTTTGGTATTGTTTTTGTTTCCCTTTTTTGGAATTTGGGCGGTTATGCATGTTGCATTTTTCGGATAAGTGGGTTGATGGTAAAATTACAAATTGCATATTGATCGGAGATCTCTATATGCTTATCTTATTTTTTTTATATGGCGGTTATATTTATTTATTGTATCATCTTCTTTCTTTAATTATGTTATGCTATGCTCTCTAATCATAATTGATGGTTTGAGTTGAAAGGTGATTTGGCTCCATTTAGTGGATAGCAATAATTTTCTCTTTAGTGATTATATCATGTTGTTGAGCTTTATAATTTTACTTGATGGATGGGCGATGTCTCAGTTTGGTTGTTACGGGCAAATTAATCCTAATTTGGATGGTAGTAGTAGCATATGTGTGGTACCCCTGGTGGGATGCAAATGTATGTGGTAGCCACAAACTAGTGTGGATTTTTTGCTGCACCATTTTTTTCTCTATCTTATGGTTTCCCAGTATAATTATTTTCTTTTTTATGGGTACTAACTAGCATCCAAGATGGTTTGTAGGTTTCTTCTCTTAATGCAAGTTCCAGCAGACAATTTTCATTGGATCAAAAGCTCTTCTACTCCTCCCATTAGGATGGTGGCGAAATTGCTGCGTGCATAGGTTTTTCTTTGTAATTGGGTATTGTATTTGCTTTTTTGTGTGAGTTTTGTACTTAGATAAGGGTTTTACTCTTTAGGTTGATTGTAGCTCTTTGAGAGTAGACTCAAAGTTTAACCCCTCTTTAAGGATCTTGTAACCCTTTTCATTTGAGCAATAAAATTCCCCTATATGGGGTTCCCTAAAAAAATCATTATTCACTCACAATCCTTCATATTTTATGCTCTAAACTTGTTGTGCCTATAATCTGTCATTCATAATCTTCACCTTAACATAACTCTATAGCCTCTTGTCGTCATCCTAAACAACTTCATATCCTTGCAGAGACTATCATCCTATAACCCAATACAACCTATTTAGAGTCAATTGTGTTGTGTTTTTAATTTTATTTTTATCTTATTTTAAAAAACATTCTTATTTGCTATATTTTTTATTTTTAAAAATAAATCACATTTTTTTAAAATATTTAAAATAATTTTTTGATGTTTTGAATATTTTTAAAATAAGTTACTAGCACCTAAAATTGCCCATTATTCTTTGTCATTGGTCATCACCTTTAAGCGTCACCACTATCACCATCAATTACAACCATAAGGTCTATCATCATTATCATTGCACGATGTCCATTATTATTATAGAGGATTGTGTTAACTTTAATGATTTTTTTATAAAAGAACTACAAATCTAAAGCTATATTGATTCCCAAAGAATACTTAGTGGAACTTACAATAGAATCCGTTAAAGTAATCTTTGAGGAACCATTTGATCCCTTAAAGATAAAAGAAGGTTGAAATATTTTCTTATCCAAAACCTCTCAAAACATCACCACAAAAATCAAGAAATTTTATCTACAGGTACCTAAATAAGCTCAGACCTCCATCCCACCAATAGGTCTGCATGATTCAAAGGATAACTTAGAGAAAGAGGATATCAAACTAAAACCTATAATGTGAGCCCATGAAAGGGTAGCCAAACCACCAGTTAACATGAGGAATGCCATTTTATGGTTGGGGACATCAAGCCATGTAGGCAACTTACCTTGTATGAATTTTATTCTATTCCCCCAAGAACTAAAAAATCAATGAAGAAGAATTCCATGTATATCTTATCTCTTTATGATAAGGACAATTCCAATGATTCAAATGATTAATATTTAAGCTTAAATAATCTCAATAATAATAGCTCTCTTAATCATAATATTTAAAATAAATTCCAAAATGATTATGATATATCTCTTCTTCAAGATGATTTTTACTCTAATGGTGATGTCCCTATGTTGAATCTTCAAGGTGTCACCATCGAGAAAAAGCTAGAGTCTTTCGATTCAAAGAATCCTTTAGGAGAAGCTTAAGGTGCCTCCGAAGAATAGGTAGACACCATTATGACCTCGCCATCAGAAAAGATCATAATAGTCAACCTTTCTAATGTAGAGTCTTACTTCTTAGGATGACACCCAAAGACAAAAAAAAGTCATTAGTTTAAGAAAATAAATAGTCCCACCACAGTGTGCTCCCCTACAATATACACTTATGGATAATTAGCTCAAAATTGATTACAATGTCATAGCTCATCTCAAAAAGTTTTTAGCTTTCAAAGAGATGAGGGAGTCACTAATCAAAGCTTTATTAGAACTTGAGATATGCTTGTCCTAATTGGTAGCTACATCTAAACTAAAAAAAAGAAGCCTACTTTCTTAAAGAAGTCTTAGGAATCAAATTTTTAGATGAGGATCTACTCTTAGAAACCATAGATTACAACTGTCTACTTTGCATCTCCAAAAATGTAGACAACTTTAGGCTTTTCAAATTACTTATTGACCTAGGTGCATCAATCAACACAATGAGCCTAAGAACTCTTGCCTACTTGAGAACAATATTAGCAGACTTAGTTCTAACAAAAATGATATTAAGAGGATTCAATAAGTTAGCCAAGTGGGCCTCAAGTTCAATCACCCCGCTATTGTAGTTTCATGCTTCAAGAATAAGGTAAAACTCCATATCAAAAATTTAGATATGTTCTTCAATGCCTTATTATGAAGGTCTTAGCCCCATGAAAACAAAATTGTCCCATCTCTACTTCATCAATGCATCAAATTCATGTGCAATAGTATGGAACACTTCATCAAAGGAGATCTAAAGCCATTTTATAGGCTTGAGATCAGAATTCTTGAAGATGCCACCAACTCACTTTCCAACAAAAGTAATTTACTCTAGAGGTGATCAAAGAAATATCAAGAAAAAAAGAATAATCAATAAAATGGAAAGAAAATGATAAAATAAATAAAAAGAGGAAATAAAAGAAAAAGAGAAAGTCAAAAGAGAGGGAAGAATACTTTGGAAGGAGGAAGGTCTAAACATAATCATCTAATAACATCTTACCTCAATATTTCTAATGAGGATAAGGCAGACACTGACCAGATATGAAAAGTGGGTGGCCAATGTTTTTATCATTCACTAGAGGTCTCTTATAATATACCTAAAATTAGAATTTAGTTTGATAGATGAGTCATATGTGATCAGTGCACCTATCACTATAGTTGAGTTAAAGACAAAGTTAGAGGTGACACTAGAACAAAATAATAATGAAGACAAGGCCCTCAATCATGGAAATGATGTGTCTAAATTAACTTTATTTGAGTAGATTAATTGGTATATGAGCAGATTTTACAAATTTAAGTAATCAAATACATCATCAAAGGATAAATATATTATCTTGAAAGATAAATATATTACTATATAATAGACTTGATTACTTAATAAAGATAGCTAAAGCTGATGGATTTTCAATATTCAAGAAAATTTTTCACTAAACTATATGGAAAAGTATAACAGGGTTTATTTATTGTAGGGTTTGTAGTTCCTTATAGGGGCAAGCCCTTATAGTTAATTAAATATTAAAAGGAAGGGAAACCTCCTAAGAATACTCTATATTAAAGAGACTTACATTTATCTTTATGGATTTCAAAGCTTATCTAAAAAAAATTATTAATTATAAATTTCAATAGAGAATGCTCCAAATAGGAAGAGTTCTTTTCAGAAGCCAATTGAAAATAAGTAGGAAATGCTTTTAGATATTGGCAAGCCAAGTAAGCATTTTAAATATTCTATCATTGGGCTTTACATTTTTTAAAATTGAAATTATTGAGATTTTGAGTTGGTATTTTATTAGAAATCTGGGACTTAAATTCTGACAGTATAAGACTGCATAAGTGTTTAGTGATTGAAGACTTATTCCACTAAGATGCTTTAGATTCTAAGTCTACAAGTGCTTTTAACATAATTTAAAGGCTCGAAGTAATCTAATTTTTAGAAATTATTTGTTATCTTATCTCACTGGACAAAATTAACATATCCCTAACTCTTTTGGGCTTATTTTCCATCTAGAAGGGTTGCCAACTAGCACTACCTAAGAAATTATAAAATCAGGAGTTCAATCTTATGAATGCAAGATGACTGAGTTGTTGTATTTTGAAAAGGAAGTTAAGAACCTAAACTCACTATCTAACCTTATAATAATGCTTGTATGTTATGCACCTAATTAATGCAATAATTTTTACTTTTTATGTATTTTGACTCATAATTTTATTTAAGGCTTTATGTATGCAAGTTCATGCCTAAAATAAGATGCAAATTAGAAAAGAGTCATGGACCAAATTAATACAAGAAGACACACTTTCTAAGAAGGGTGGTCATCTTTATAGGTCAGATGCCTCCTTATGTGCAATGGGTGAAATGCCCAATTCAAGAATTACGAAGAATATGTTCACATGGTTCACAAATTTTAATTATTACTAGTTGTTTATAGTTTTTTAAGCTTCGGGCTTTAATTATGGTAAGGTTATGGATTTTCATTTTACTTTTGAGTTTGATTAGTTTAATGGGGTAGAAAATTTAATTTTTCTAAGAACCTAACATATCTAAGCTTCATCATAGAGCACTATAATCATAAAAAAAGAAACTTATGAAAAGCATATTGTTCTATTACACACCCAAAATAATTCAAGTTAATTTTATATTAAATAAAATAGGCCAATGTGACCAGGTACCACTATACACCCTGTAAGAAATGGAAAATAGATAGCTAAGCTATGCTTTTATACTGCCCGGCCTAAAACTAAAGTCTCTATCTATGGAGGTCTTCATCTAGGATCCTCATATTTTTTAGGGACCTTCTCAGGCTCCATAGGAGACCACCAACATGCAAAGTCAGCTCCCGCTATTCCTAGACCCATAGATTCTAAACTAATTTTAGGTTCAAATTATATTTAAAATTTCAAAATAAAATTCTAAACCCTACTAAATAAATGTCAAGAAAAATAAGCAGCATATCTCAATCATACGGGCTTAGCACTAATGGTTACCAAGCCAGTTTGTTTTATTAGGCTACGATTAGGGACTTAAGCAGCACACAGAAAAATAACATTTATTTATTATTTATTACAACACTTATAGCACAATATTTATAACCTAGCTAGCTAAAATCTAGCCATCAAAAAATTCATAGCCAGAAAATTATTTCACCACAAGGCATTATATTGACCTAAGTCTTAGATAACACATTTAGTGTGTGAAAGAGCCTGTTATAACACTAATTTAAGTTCAAGTTTTGATTTGAGTTCAAGGTTTGTTCAAATTTTACCATCATTCAATTTAAATGATTAAGTTTAAATTTTTATTTCATTTTATTTTGAGGTTTAGCTTTTATTAAAGTTAAATTTATCTTTTAAAAAAATAAAAAATAAAATAAATTCAGCTTTGGACAGAACCTATTCTATTCAATATCCTGATCTTAGTACAATAAAATATTCACCCAAGATAAAATCCATTCTAAGGGTCAAACTAAGAACTTATGTATCTTAATTAACTTTTTTGAATTTATTTGAATGGTTAGTTGAATTAGGTTTTATTTGATTGATGTTCATTTGATTTAATTAAGATTTTCAAAAGTTAAGTTTATTGAGTTTATTTTATGTCATGTATCTTGATTATTTACTTTAAATTTATTAGGTTTTGATTTAATTTAATTTAATTTAATTTTAATAATTTAATTATTGTTTAATTCCTTCTTTTAAGTTTTTATAGGTTTTTATCAAATATGGCTTATATGATTAAATAATTTTAGATGTTGTTTAAATTCAATAATTCCATCTTTTCATTTAATTTGATTTGATTTAATTAATGTATTTTAATTCAACCAGTTTATAATTATGATTATAATTTAAAATGATCTCTTATTTAAACTTTTAATTAAAAGTTTAAACATTTGGTTTATTGAATTTTAATTGTTGATTTTTGTGATGACTTTAATTTAATGATTTTTAATTTCTTTAATCTAATTTAACCATTTTATTTAAATTATATATAGATTTTTACATTTGATATTTTGATTTAAATATTATCATATTTCTTATTTATTTGATAATATTTTATTTGATTGATTTATTTTATATGATTTTTGATTTTTTAATAATTAAATCAATTTAGATTATAAATACTTTTATTTATTTTTCTTTGATTTTTTAAGTTAAATTGAAAGTTATTAAATTTTAAGGTTTTTTAATTTTAGATAATTTTTATAGATAATTAATTAAATAAATTAATTAATTCATTTAATTTCTTAATTTAGAATATTTAGATTAATTTTAGAATTTTATATTTTTTTAGGCTATTAATGATTTATTATTTAATTATTATTTTTCTTAATTTTGTTGAATTATTATTAATTTATTTTTAATAAGATTTAGAGATTAAAATTTTAATTTTAAATTCAATCTCATATTAAAGATTTTAAGATGATTTCAAGTTTAATTTTTTATTTCATTAATTGATTAATATTTTCATATTATTAGATTTTTAATTTTAAAACTTGAAGTTAATTAATTCTTAATAGAGATTTTTTAGGTTAATGAATTTAACTAAAGTTATCCTAGACTATTTTTTGATTTTTGGTTTATTAATTTTATTTTTTTTTTAAATTTATTATTTTTTTTTAATTAAGATAAATTTTATAAATTTTTTGATTCATTATTTCATTTAATTAATTAATTCATATATTTATGTATATTAGATTTTTTATTTAGATTAATGTCTTTATAAATAGTTAAATATTTTTCTTAAGAATTTAAATCATTAATTATAAATTTTATCATTTAAATTAAAAAATAATTTTCATTTCATTTAGGAAAGATAAATTAATTTAAAATTTTAGAATTAGTTAAAATATTTTATTAAAAATGATTCAATTTTAATAATATATCTTTTTCTTACTAAAAGACTAATTTCATTTCAAAGATCATAATGAATTGGCAATTATTTTGTGGCATTAATTTCCATGGTTTTTTTGAAACATTAAATTATGAATTATGGAGAAGAAACATATTTTCTTAATATTAAACATTTTCTCAAAAGCATTAAATGATAAGAGAGAGATTTAAAAATTTTATTCTACTCAATTTATAAAAAGGTGATTAGCAAAATTATTTGTTATCATCTCTCTTTATACTTGTTTCCATGATTTACCATTTTGAAATTAGGAGATTAGTCATTAATGATGGTCTATAATAGGGAGGCAATGGGAAGGTAAAAATAATGTTTGAATCCATGTGACATCATCAAGCATTATGAGGTTTGGATGATAAGTGAGGTGGAAATTTTATTTCCCATAGATTTATATCTGTATGGCACCTCCATCTCCCTTGAACTTGATCTTCTTGGACTCTTAAAATTGGTTGGTAGCTTAGATCCATCCCAGATGAGTCAAGTGAAATCCAAACTCGGTGTATTACATTTAGGATAAGTGCTTTAGGTTTGATTTGGTGAATGGTTTGACTTATCTTGCTTAATTGTATCTTTTTCTTTGAGTTTATATTTTGCAATTAAGATATTGTCCTGTGGAATTTATGAATTAATTAGTCAAGTAATGTTTGATTTAACTTGGTTTAGACTATTTTTAACTCAACCAAAATAGGTGGAGTTAAGTTTTCTAGATAACATAGCCACTTTAGAAGTTGGATATTTATTCAATTATTCATAATTCAACATCTATGATAATAAGAAGTGATTATTTTTATCTCTCTTAGTTATTTCAAGTTCAATTTTGGTTAAACTTTACTTTAACATATATTTTTATTCAAATGGGTTAAGGTGACTTGACTTAAATAACCAATTTGACTTGAATTGAAATGGATTTGGACTTTAATTTTATTCAATTAAGTGTTTGGAATGATTTGGATCAATTGGTTTTAATTTATTTGAAGTTGATTTTGATTTGAACCCATTTAGACCCAAATTAGCCTTAATGGATACATGAGTTCATTTTGGTTAAATGGATAAATTGATCAAATTAATCTCAATGATTGGTTGAGCTATCCTTAATTATAATTTTCAAATAATTTTGAATATTTAATCTGAATTATTTTTAACTTATTTTGAATTTAGGTCAAGGTGCATTTGGGCTTATTTGAATTAAGTGGTCAAATAAACCCAATTAAATCCCTATTGCATTTAAATTTATTTAGATTTATATTTAAACATGCTCATTTGATGGTTTGGAGCCTTTAGGATGACTCAATGTAGTGTAATTTGAGAAGTTAACCTTTGACTAGGTCCACATAGGTCAATTCTAGGTTAAATGACTTATTTGACATTTTTGAACTTCACTTGGATTTACTTTTAGGTTCACTTTAGTTTGTGCATTGATTCTATTTTTTTATCTAATTTTGATTTATTTTGATTTTATTTGAATTTTTTAGACTTTAGGTAATTTTGAGCTTAAATGGGTGGGTCAAATATCCCAACTACCTCAATCTAAGCACAATTATATTTAAATTTTAATTCAAATGCGTTTGTTTTATTTTTTTATTAAATATTATCAATATAATTTTAATTTGGGTTCACCTAATATAATTGGGTTAGGTCAAGTCCTATAATGATTCACTAGGATTATCTAAGTATTCAATTTAGGGCATTAAGTTTGATTTTGATTTTGAATTCAATTTTTGGTTTTAAATTTATATTTGAATTTAATTTATATGTACACCTAGTCACTAAGAATAATTTCCTAAGTTCATAATTAGGAAGCTCTTAATCTAGAATTGAGATTAATGATAATGTCAACCTTATCAAAAAAAGAGGACAATAGTTATACCACAATTAAAATTGAGTATGAACTATAAGCCTCAGATGTTTCATCTTAGTATATCATATTCAGGTTTATGAGTGAATATAGAACTTGATGATAAGTCATTTTAAAAAACAAAATAACCTTTTAATTGGTTATCACCTTGTGTATAACTAGCAAATTAGAAACAAGTCCACTTACTTGAAAAACATTAATCTAACTATTACGACTTTGAGAGAACAATGCAACAAGAAGGTTCAACTAAGACTAGGATTAGGATTTGGCAGAATAAGGCTAGTAGATGATGAATATTGCTTAGACATCACTATGGTGTTTATTTTTTTGGTTCATGTGTTGTGTGTGCATATGTGAGGGAACACCACACCATTGAGGATGTACTTATTGAGGTGATCGGGTATGACATTACAGAATAGTGTACTATCTCAAGAGATAGAAGTCACTACACTATAATGGACCTAATCACCTAATAAGGACCCCTAAGGCATGATGTGTCTTCGAATATACTAGAGAATTTTACCTTACTTTATATGAAAAAGTAAAGCAGGGTTTATTTAAACCGGGTTCGTTAAGTTCCCTATAGAGGAAAGCCTTCATAGCTAATTACATCTTAAGGAAAATAAATCACTTAAGAATACTCTCAATTAAAGTAGACGATTGTTGTCTCTAAAGAATTCAAAGATAGGACTATCAACAAATTGGTTATATTTTAGAAAATAAAGTGGGATATGTCAAAAGAGGAGAGTTATTATCAAAATCAAAGGAGATGAGTAAGAAGTGCTCATGATACTAGGAGACCTAGTGAGCACTCCTATTTATCCTATGGTTGGGCTTTATGTATTTGAAATTGGAGGGGATTTATTTATTTGAGTTAAAATTTTATTAGAAATCTAGGACTTATAATTCAACAATACAAGATTGTGAAAATGCCTAAGAGGTAAGGATTTATGCTTGTAGCCTGCAAAGGGAAATAACAACCTCAGATCCTAAATCTAGGGAGCTTTGGTGAGGGCCAAAACATAACATAAATCTAATGCAAAAGTAGGTATATGGTTTACCTCCATAGAGAGAATAAATCACCCGACTGCTGGACTTATTACCACCTCGAGTGGCAGCCAGCTAACTTCTCCTACGCTTTAAATCCATGTAGGTAAGTCATATGCTTTGCAATATGGTTAGACTATTATTTATTTAGAAGAGAAACTAAGTCCTTAAACCAACTCCTTAAGAGACTAGAGCATGAGGGGGTATGAATAATGGCTTAAATCTAATGCAAATTTTTATCACATTTTATTTAATTTGGGACTCTTCATTTTGACACATGCTATGAGATTTTGTATGCCTAAATGTGTGAGAAATTGATTATGGGCCAAATCAAGAGGGAAAGAGGTGTTCTTCCATCACAGGCTCTTAAAGGTTAAGTTAATTTTATCTGGAAAAGATGGAAGCCCTCTCTTAGCAAGAGTGAAACAAGATGGTTATGCATGATGTTCAACATACAATCATCCAGCTAAGGGGTTGCTAAATATTTTATTATCTTGATTTAATGGCTAGGCTTTTTATGCAGGGTTATGAATTATTTTAAAATTTTAGTTATGAGTTGTTAGTAAGGTAGAAAATTTATTTTTCATCCTCAGATTCTAATCGCATCCAGGCCACACAACAATCACCAATCATAAAGAAACTATGAAAAGACATGTTATTTCTAATGCACAAGCTAAACAGAACATCAAATAATTTTCTAAAGCTACCGCAAAAGAATAAGAGGTCGACGCAGTCGGGTACCGTCGTCAACCCAAAAGAAATGTGGGTAGCCGAGCTCTACCCTTATACATCCCAGCATAATGAAAGAATAATTGCAATTATAAAATGATAAGTGTTATGGGGGTCTTCATTCTTCATCCTTCATTCTTCACTCTTTATCTTTCATTTCTTAATTTTGATTTGCTCCATTTCTTTCTTTCTTTTGGCTTGATTGGGATGTTGTTTTCTCTAAAGGAATCACATGGTGTATAAGACTTGGTTTTATAATCAATGCTCATCTTAATTCTAATCCTAGTGAAAAATTTTATAAAAAAAGAAGGAAAGTAAATCTAATTACACCTGCAAAATAAATGTTAACTAAACACACCATACAACCCAAGAAATTATATGAATAATTTAGACTTAGCACCTCACAAATGGGTAACCAAGCCCACCTATCATAACCTAGGCTCTGCTTAGGGGTATGAGCAACCTGCACAGCAAAATTATTTATATTTTTATTACAGCGGCCCCTTAAGCACGACCTCACATAAAACATGATTAGGCTAATATTTCTAATCCACTACATACGTACACCTAACATCCAGTCTAAAATAACACATCACAAAACCCAACATACACCAAACCATGCACCGTCCTAACATAAAGCTAGAAATGATGACTTAATCTAATGTGTATGTGTTAAGGCTTGTGTGGTATGTCCTAACTAGGCTATAGAGTTATGATTTGCTAAGTGTGAGGGATTTAATTTATAAAGAGTTGACTTCTCTTTAAGTGATTTAATTGATTTAAAGATTTTACTTAGTGTTTTCTTTTGTTTCATATACCTTACACTTAGCAACTAAGTGTTATAAAGAGAAGAAAGAGAGGGATTCTCTCTTTCATCCCTACCTTAAATTATTTCTAAGGTAAATTTAATTAGTTCTCTTTAGTGAATGACTTATTATGTATTTTTAATTAACCCTAAGTTTAGGTTTACATTTAAACAACTCCATTCAAGAAAGGCATCTTAAGATTAATTAAAATGGATTACTATCACATAACACACATTCATTCATTTCTTTCCATCATGTATATCATGCATATGAGTAAATCTTAAGCATACCTATATATGCAATTTATATTTTTAGCATAATTTTGCTTAATACTTTAATATTAAAAATATTTAAATTTAAATATAAGATCATAAAATAATGTATTATGAGATAAGAATGATGAATAATAAAAGAAACAGTAAAAAAAGAATTGCATAGATTTTATGTGAAAACTCAGGTTGGAAAAAATCATGGGCAGATTAGAAAAATTCACTATATATAGAAAAGATTACAAGCAAAGAGTGTTGGCACATACGGCCAATTCAAAGAAGAATTTCATTCCTTCTACAAAGACGTGAGGTATTTATAATTTTTCACAAGAGACTTTATAAGGAAATGAGCACGGATTGCAATCTAAAGTCTATAATAAGATCAATCCAAAGACAGAAACCTTCAATTTTTGTACAAGTAATATCTTACTAAAGCAAGTGAAACTCATAAAAAATTCAAGTTGCAAATTTGACATAAAGATAATTAAATCTAGCAAATTTAGTAAAAGTATAAATAATAGAAAATTTTGTCATCTTTGAATAATATTGCAATGATAGTTAAAAATTAATGCGTTCATTCATTTGTAGCCCAATTCTTCAATTTGTTTTGGATTAGCGTGCTAAAATTAGATATCTTTTTAATTTTTTTAATGATAACAAACTAATTCTTACTTTATCAAGCTCCTATAGAATTTTATGCAAACTAAAGTTCAATCAAAGAGATATGATTTGAGCCCCACATTCAACATTTCACCATAGATTCAAAATCTTAATTGACATAAAATTGCGAAGCCAAATAAAACTTTAGTAAAGTATAATTAGTATTATATAGAAGACGAATGGTAACATCATTTCAATGAAATAGTACAAAATTGAGAATAGCTTTGCAATCGAATTAAGCAGCTTAACATAACTAAACTGATGTGAAAACTACAGCTATGTGAAAGAAATGTACATTCAAGAACCATAAAGTTTGGCTCGCTCTCAAACATAAATGCCAAAAGAGAGTGAAAAGAAGCCAACTATGAATCCATGAGATTTTAATTATAGATGGACCTAAATTAGTTTATTGTCATTAAATTGCAAACAAGAGTAAAGTTGATTCCAAAAATTTTATTCCTAATGCATGTAGATTACGTTAAGTGTATGCTAGATGAACGATGAACATGTACTTCTTTAAAATTTTTAGAAGAGTGGAGTGGGTACTTGAAAATTAGAATTCTATCTCACGCTAATTTCTAAACCTTAGTCATTTGGTAAATTTTAGATGAAAAATTAGATGAAATATTATTTATAATAAAAATTTCATTAATATCTAATATTGCATACATGCATACATGATAGTTTAACTAGAAATATATATATATATATATATATATATATATATATATATATATATATATATATATATATATATATATATATATATATATATATATATACTTGAAAATATAATTCCTTAGTTTTAGTTGATATAGCTTATAAATTCCCCTAAAATCTTAATAAGATGAACTAAAGGGGAAAAGAGCTTAATTTTTCCTTTAGGCAAGTATATTAATTATTCAACAAGAATAACAATGACTTTTATGAAAATCTTCATAATAAAAGTTGCTTTTGAGTTAAAATAAGAATGAGATCTTCCTATTAGATTTGTTAAATATAATTTATGCAACCAAAAAAATATTTTCTCTTATTTCTATAAAACCTATTGGTGTAAATTCAACTAAGGAATAGATGCAATCGTTATGAAATTATATAGTTGTGGTTAACCAAATATTATATCATAGAATGAGTTATTATCTACAATAATAAAATAAATTAGATGAATTAATTATAATGATTGTACACCTAATATGAGTGAAGGATAATTAAATAGAAAACTTACGTAGATGTTCCTTAAAATTAAAAATATAATGAAATAAAGTTCAAGCTCAAGATAGGTTAATTTAAGATTTATGAAGGCAGCAAAGACAGATAGAATTTTCACTAAATTAATATGTTAAACAAAACTTTGATGATATTAATACTAGATATACCTCAATTATATATTACAATTCTAAGTGAGAAAAATGATAGAATCTTAATATAAATAATATATTTCTTAAATATAAGAATTATTAAATACAAATTAATTAATTTGGGGCATATCTTTGTGTGTATGTGAATAAATAGATTACGGTGACATTCTACTAATAATATTAATAGTTTCAATGACTTGTTTATCATGGATCTTAGGATTTCCATTATAAAGAGGCTAACAATCTAAAGATTTCTCTTATACATACTAACAAAAATGCCCTTAATGAATCAAATATTTAATCTCTTCTTTCAAATAGAGATATCATTCAATTAAATTCCTCTTCAATGATAAAAAAATAATAGGACTAGTATCCATTGATTAATTTTTTAGTGGCATAAGCACTAAATATATTTAAAGGAGTTTAATGATGTGACTTATGCTTGTTAAGAGTATTTATTTTGGTGGAAAAGGAGAATCTAGTCTCTTGCCTTCTTTTAGTTACCTTGTGGGGAAAAATTATTATTGTTATTATTTATTATTTATTTATTTATTTATTATTATTATATATTTTTATTTTATTATTTATTAATTTTAATATTTTTTATTATTTATTATTCTTATGATTATTTGTTATTATGAATTTTTATAACATAAGAGTGATCAATCTCTTGCATTATTGAGAAGTAAAAAGATCCAAGGCAATGAACTTCAAGAAAAACATCTTGTAGTTGCCCATAATCTATTCCAAAATTTAATAAGCCTCCAAAAGATTCTTCAAAAGTAATCCTTAAGGCATTTTACTTTATTTTTGTGAATCCTTGAAAGATACAAGAAATTGTTGATAAGTGAATGATTTATACTAAATCCTTTTAAAAAATCTTGGTAAACTTGATGATGGTGTGTATATACCAACAAATTAGAACTTTGTATCAGCTTCACTCTTGTTAATCATGAGAATGACCTAATAAAAATCATAGAAGTGGCTTATTAAATATTATTATGAGCATGTAGTAGTCGATATGCTAATAAGAATAAAGGTTTCCAAAATAGCAATTGATAGTAGATAAGTTAAACCCTTCTATAAATGGGATGCTAAAAAATTATATCATTTAAAGGTACTGACTTTTGAAAGCTTCAATGAAAGGTATGTTCATTTATATTTATCAAAAGAAACTTGTTGACCTCATTTTTCTAATTAAGGTTGAGAAATTATATGATTTATAGCACTATTGAATTATTCAAATTTAAGTCTAATAAAATTAATTCGTTGATCGATACTTACAAATCACTAAACAATTTAACTCAATCAAATCCTATTAGAGCTATCTTAAATTGAAATACATTGAAATTAAAGTTCAAGTTCGGTCCAAAGATCATTTATGACTTTAATAAGGTATTTGAATTAAATGCAATTCTAATTAAGTTTAAGCCTAAATCTAATCAAATCATGATTCAAATGTTAATTCACTAATATATATATATATATATATATATATATATATATATATATATATATATATAATATATATATATAATATATATATATAATTTTTATAATCATTTTTAATTATAATTGAATCTAAGAGAAATAAAAAATATCAGAGAAGAGAGATTAATCAAAAGAATAAATATAAACAAATTATAAATAATATTTATATTTAAATAAAATTAAATATTTAATTAAATTATAAAAATATAAAATAATATTATTACATTAATTTATTTTAAATTTATTATAATATAAAGATTATCTCATTAGAAAATATAAGAATTAGAAAAAATTGAATTATAATAAATTTAAAGATTTATTAAATTAATAAACCTTCTTGCTTTTCTAAAATGATCTTTAAAATTCACCCTTTTAAACTCTCATTTTAGATTAATTTTTTCAATTCAAAGTTCTAAAATTAACTTCAATTAAGGCTATTTTTGAAATATAAATTTAACCCAACTTATTTTTTCATACTTTTATTAATTTTCATATCCTTTGTGTAAATTTTTCTTAAATTACATTAATATTTTAGCATAGCTCATAATTATTATTATATGCTAAATATTAATTAATTAATTTTTTAAATAAAAAAAAATAAAATCTAAAAAAAAAAAAATAATAAACACATGTTTGTTAACTCACCCTCATTTCTTAAATTAAAATCAAAAAAAAAGAAAGAAAAAAAAAAAAAAATTAAGATTAAAATTAATTTTTTTTAAAATTATCAAAGATATTAATTATAAACATGTTTCATATAATATTTATTAACATTAAAATATTTAATTTTCAAATTATAAATTTTTTCATTTTTAAAATTATTTTATGTATTTTTAAATAAATATGTATTTTATGCTATTAAATAATTATTAATATAATTAAAATATTATTCAATTTATTATATATTTAATTATAATTAATATAATGAATTTAGTGAATAGTTTTTTTAGGTATTCTCATGTCTCATTTATTAATTAAGTAATTCATATTTTTTTAATCAATTTATAACTTTAAAAACTTCAAGAATATATTTTATTTTTTTATGCTTTGTTAATAATAATTAAGGAAATCATTAACATATAAATTAAAATTAAACAATAATAATATGAATTTTGCATTTTTCTTTTATATTGCATTTAAATTTTAAGATTTTATGTATATTAGTATTAATTATTGGATTGCTATGTATGGTGTAGGAAAGAGTAATTATTAATGTACTTACACCTATCTTAGGATCAATCATCTATTAACATAATAAACACTGTGTATTTAGAAATCACCTCTTTCTTAATGAAATCAAACATAAATATAAAGAAAAATGAAATAAGAAATCACTTAAGATAAAATTTAATTTATTTTAAACATGCTTATCTCATAAGATTATCTTTAGAATTAATTAAAGTAAATGTGCATGCTTTCATTATAGTTATTTTACATACTAAATGGTGTTATGATTTTTTCATGCTTTTTTTCAAATTTAAAATGAAAATGTTTTTTTGATATGCTTCCATTTCTTATTCATCCCTATGCTAATAATTAAGAAGGACATCTATACTTACACATATAAATTAAACAAAAGAACCAAACAAATAAAAATGAATTTTGCATCTTTCTTTTTCCATTTATTACTTTTGTACATATGCTTGTATTTAAGGAAAGTGGTATATTAGTCTGGACAACATCGGGGTTGCGAGGCTTTAAGTAGCTCTAAATAGGTCTTGTACCTTACACTCCTGGTGCTAATAATGGCGCCGTACTCACTTATGTCTTTTATACATACATATTTGTATGTGAAAATTGGATAAAGAAACCCCTTTTCTACTTAATGAAAAGCATGCATCATAAAGCATCTAAATTTTCTTAAGCAACTAACTTAACATTCATCATAAATTATGCTAAAACACTTTCACTTATATGTATAGATATGCTTATGGTGCATCCATATGCATGTTACATATGTTGGGAAAGGCATGAAGTAATGTGTGTTTTGTGATTTTATTTCACTTTACTTAATTCTAAAATACCATTCTTTTTGAATAGGTTTGTTTAGAGTTCATCTAAACTTAGGATTACTTAAAAAACATAATAAAAGATTCACTAAAAGTCATTAATGAATGCCTTAGAAATCACCTAGGTAGGGAGGAAAGAAGTTCTCTTCTCTTTTCTTCTCTTTACAACCTTTAGTAATTAAGTAGGTTCATTCAAACCAAATCAAATCATCAAAATAAAATTAACCCAAATCAACTAAACAACTTAAGTTGAAACCACCCTCTAAGTTGAACATTTTCAAGCTTGGAAAAATCTAAACCATAAAGCCTAGCTATGCATACCACACAAACCTTTTAAAGCACACACATTAGGCTAAGTCACCACTTCTAGTCCTAGGCTAGGGCGGTGCATGGCTTGATGTTTTCTTTTATTTTGTGATGTTTTATTTTAGTCTGGATGGTAGGGTGTATGCTTGTAGAATGATTGGTAGGGCGCTCTTAGTCTAACACTTTCTTCTGCAGGGGATTGTGCTTAAAAGGTGTTATAATAAATAAAAATATAAATATTTTTGTTGTGGAAGTGCTTATACCCCTAAGCATAATCCATTAGGCTAGGTGGATTTAGTCACCCATGTTTAGGGTGTTAAGTCCAATATACATGCTTGGGATTTGTGTGGTTTGTTTTAGCTAATCTCTATTTTGCAAGTGTTTGTTAGATTTTCATTCTTTTCCTTTTCATGTAATTTTTGCAATTAGGATTTTGGAATGATTGTTGTGGGGGCTTAGGATTAGCATTGGTCATAAGATTCCATCTTATGTACCATGTGAAGCCTTTGGAGCATCCACCTTCCAACCATCCAAAAGAAGGAATCAACTTTTAACTCTCAATTAAATTTTAAAATAACTATCAACTTCATCATAAAGCCTAGACTGTAATCAAGATAAATAAAAGATTTAGAAACCCCTTAGCTGTATGTTTTATGTCTCACATCATGCATGTCGTATTCCTTCTTCTTTGAACATGGGGGATCTCCATCCTTGCACGATAGGGAAATGCTTGACCTGTGAGGGAATCCCTTGTGGTGGAGAACATCCTCTTCTCACTAATTTAGCCAATAACCTTATTTTATCATATACTTAGGCATAACAATCCTAAGCCTTTATCAAAATGAATGTGCCAAAAATGAAATAAAAATTATAAAATTTTGCATTTTTAGATTAAGTCATATGCTCATACCACTCATGCTCTAATATCTTAGGGAGTGGGTTTAGGACTTTAGTTTCCTTCCAATTAAATAACTCAATCTTGCAATTTTGTAAGACCGACTACATGATTTTTAATCATAGGAGGTGTTAGTTGGTAGCTACTCCAGGCGGTTGTAAGTCCAGGTCTAGAAGTCAGACGAGTTTATCCTCTCTTGTGGAGATAAACCCTTATGTCCCATTTCTACTTACATTTAGGTCGTGCTCTAACTTGTGTTAAAACTCCCTAGATTTAAGATCCTAGGTTGCTAGTTTCCTTTGGGCTACAAGCCTAAATCCTCACCTCTTAGGCATTTTCACAATTTTGTATTGATGGATTATAAGTCCTAGCAATCTAATAAAATTTCAACTCAAATAAAATAAATCCTCTCTCATTCAAAAATATAAAGCCTCACCATAGGATATATTGTAATCTTACTAGGCCTCATAGTATCATGGCCATTCCTTTCTCATCTTCCTTTGGATTCCAAAATAAGTCTTTCCAATTGAACTTTCCCACTTGATTTTTCCAAAATAGCCAGTCCTTTTGATACTCTAGCCTTTAAATCTTTGGAGATAATAATTTCTTACTTTAATCAAGTCTGTTCTTAGAAAATCTCATTTCTTAGGATGTAATTAACTATGGAGGCCTGCCTCGATAGGAAACTTAAGAACCCAACTTAAAATAAACATTGCTTTGCTTTTCCATGTAAAGTAGTGGAAAGATCTCTAGTATATTCGAAGACACATTTGCCTTAAGAGTCATTATTAGGTGATTAGGTCAATTATAGGGTGATGTTTCTATTTTTTTGAGATAGTACATCACACCTTAATGTCATACCCAATCACCTCAACATGTACCCCCTAAGTTCTGCGTATCCCCACATCTAAAAGTAAACACCAAAATTGATGTTATAATCAACAATTATTAATTATAATTATAATTATTTTATTTTATATGCATAACTTATAAATTTCCATTCAATTATTTAGTAAAGTTACTAAAATTGTATAAAAATTTTCAAATCATTTATTAAAAAAATTAGGTTTCACCAAGTTGGAAAAAGAGTAAAAAAGATTAAACTATTAAAGTACATACTCCTTGCTAATTTATGTGATCATGACAACACATAAAAAAGCAAAAGAAAGAAATAAAATAAGGAGAGAACATGAGAGAAGTTGGGGCATGTAAGACAAAGCTAGTGTCTCTCTCTCTCTCTCTCTCTCTCTCTCTCTCTCTCTCTGAGCCTCCCATCCCTTACTGAAAAAAGAGAAATTAAAAAAAATAGCAATCTGAAAACTCCCTTTCCATGTTTCTCAAGCCTAAACATGGATTCTCTCTTTCCTTCGACAGTTGTCAGAGCTCGTCTCCAAGTTTCTCTGGTGAGCTGATCTTTACCCTCAGACCACTAACACAAGACAAACAAATGTCATTTCTCCCTCGATAGTATCCCATCTACAACAAGCCGGGCACCCTCCTCGACCACTATCTTGCACAACTCCATGTGAGTGCTCCTTTTTCCATCCATGCAAAAATACCTTCAAATCTCCTCTTCTCAAACATTATTGCTAGGCTTCTATAGCCTGCAGCTTGTAGGCGAATCATTCCCATCACCATAGTCTATTTCACTTACTAGTGCCCAACTTTAGCCAACCATCTCATACTCTTCTTTTTTTAACTATTGATAAACAACTTGTGCTCTCTTGAAGCTTAGCTCACCTTTGCCTATCACATAGCTTCACCGACATAGAAAATAAAATCTCATCACATCCATCTTCTTGGGCAAACTAGTTCTCCCTGCTGACAAACATTCCAGATTGCTTTCCTTGGTGGGTCAACTTGTATGACAACCCCAATTTGCTCTTAGCTTAGTGTCAAAGCCAGGTAGTCTCTATAAATCTCACTACTTGTAGATGGTAGATGAGCTTTTCCAGCTTCCACCATTCATATAAATTGTTACTCAGCTCTTGTCATCCTCATTATAAGCGGCAAAAAATAAACTATTGCTTGGCTCCACAAGTTCCTCTTCCATTTGATTGACACATGGAAGCCATGCTCTCTCTAGGTCTCTCCTAGAATTTATTTCTTTCACATCCTTCAACCGACTAATCAACTCAACACTCAGCCTTCACAACAATTTTTCCCTTGTTGGAAACCCAGACCTCCACCATTTCTCTCACATTTAGAAAAGTTCCTAAGAGCTTGTGGAGTCAAAACAAATGTTCATCCTCCTTTCCAAATCCCTATAACAGTAAAATTGAACAAAATCTAACAAATCATGGTGATATGTTCAGGAATACAACAAATAATGTAGAGGCAAATGACAATGTGCAAATATCAAGCATCTCAATAAGGTTTCATTTCTTCCAGATGAAGAGACCTCTCGATTGAAATCCATTGGACATTAGCTCTCGTGAGGTATAATTCTTAAACGCTTAGAAAGCCTTAGGGTCTCATGTTTGGTGCATTGACTGCGAGCATCATTAGGATTCGACCTTTAGAGCCCACACATTTTACTTTTTAATCCTTTTGGTGAGAGTTTAAAGATGAAAGCAAGACTATTTATTTTATTTGTTTGAATTGAATAGTTTTGATTAGGTCGAATGGCATAGTGAGTTGATTCCACTTATCAAGGCATGATTAACTCATGGGCCATTTCATTTTTGATCAGATGATCATGATTAAACCAATATTTTATTTATTATTAAACTCAATTGAATCTAAAAAAAGGAGTTAATCAATCTTTAGAATTCCAAACAAACACAAAAAAATGTGATCAAACAAAATTAAAAAAAATGTGCAAATTAAATTACCATAAAATATAAGTAAAACTTAGTATATAAAAAAAAAATAAAAATTAATTAAACCAATAACATTATAAATATTATAATAAAATATTAAAAGTTGTTTGAACATAATTTATGAAAGTCGATTATAAAATCATTTTAATCCTTAATTGTTATATGTCAATCTTAAAAGCCAAAAAAGAAAAATTAAGTTATATGACATATCCTTAATTATAATTAATTTAACTATTAATTACAATTGACTAAGCTTTATTTGATTAGTTATTCATATAAAATTTTGGAGGAATTCATAACTAATTCAATTCACATTTCAAAACAAAAAATATATAAACTTAAACCCCTTAGGACATAGACAATTGAAATCAGGAAAAATTATGGGCAAACTTGTATAATTCATATTCTAAATATCATAATCAAATATTTTAAACTAATCAATCAAATATATATGAAATCAAAATTAAATCTAAATAGTTCATAAATTTCATGAATAAATTTAGAATTCAATGAAGCATCTTATATACAAAAAATGAAATTTAATTTCATATATATTTTGAAAGTAATATGTTAACATTTATGATATAATATCATTAAAAATATTTTTCATAATTTATTTGAAGTTTATGGGATAAAACTACATCAAATGTCTTTCTCCTCTTTAAGTTTTAATAAATCAAATCCATAATTAAACTTCATAACAACATTAGTTAATCATAAAGAGTTTTATTTGACTTGATTGTCCTTCAGAGTTAGTGTGATTAAATGTATTATCTGGCAATGTTTAATTGTTCCTTTTAAATCGTTGTAAATTTGTATGCCATTTATGTCATATATCCATGCTTTGAAATAAAAGAATCAAATGAATATGGTTATATATGTATAAGTTACATGTGTTGAATTAATCTTATATGGTATAGCTATTATCACTAATAAGTTTCAAAATTATAGGTTAACAATGAAGATTTAAAGTGACGTTGATTATGAATAGCCTATGTGACTTGCACTTGCTTATAGTTTAAATATGTTACAGTATTATTCTATTTTCATGATTCATGTGTATGTTTACATGTGTTTTGATGTTAACACATATGTAGTCTGCATATCTCGAGAATATGAGCTTTAAGTAGCCCCAAGGTGGTCTTAGAATACCTCACTTCCCTGGTTTAACAATGGCAAGTACCTGCTTAATTTCATTCATGTTATGTATGCATTGGAATTTGGATAGAGCTTTACTTTACATGAGTTAATAAATTTAGTAATATACAATCTTTTGCATGATTTTTATTCTTGTGTTCATGTATACATTCATATGTATTTAAGATAGCAAAGTATATAGTCTGGACATCCCAGGAACACGAGGCTTTACATAGCACTCAAGAAGTCTTAGATTATCTCACTTCCCTTTTTAAATAATGACCTGTACTTGCTTAACTCTCTAATACATGTGTATGTATATTCAATTAAAGAATGGAATCTCTCATTTCTACCAAAAATATATGCATTCATAATCATTCAAGTGTGCCATAAATATATTGCATGTATAGGTATGCTAAGTTCCACATCACATGCATGCTATTGATGATGAAAAGGAATGATATAGCATCCTCTATGTGATAGTGATTCAATTTCATTAATCTTAAGATGTCTTTCATGTTTGAATAGGATTATTTAAGATTAACCCAAACTTAGGATTAATAAAATATTTAATAAAACATTCACTAAGGAAACCAAGTCATAATAACATGCCTTTAGAAAATAATTTAGGATGGGGATGAAGGGGGTTAAGCTTCTTTCTTCTCTTTACAATACTTATATGCTAAGTAAATATAAAATAAAACAAAAGAAGATATGAATTAAATCCACTAATTTTTTTAACAATTTGAAGTGAAACCATCTTTCATGGTTAACTTAAATAATTCTTAAGATTTAGACAATTCTAATCTTAAAGTTTAGCTAAGGCATACAACACTAGGCCTATGCACACACATTAGAATACTAAGTCACCACTTCTAGCTCTAAGTTAGGATGATGTATGTTGTGATGTGGTGTTTTATTTTGTGAGGTAATATTTTAGACTGTATGTTAGGATTATTGTGTATAGACTGTATGTTAGGTCATTGTTAGCCTAATATTATTTTCTATGGGATATTATGTTAATGGGGTTGCTAAAATAAATATAAACATTTTTGCTTGTAGGTTGCTTATGCCCTTAAGTACAATCCATGTTAGGATAGGTGGGTTTGGTTTCCCATGTGCAGCATGCTAAGTCCAAACTTATAAAGTATAATTGCTTGGGTTGTATGATTGTTTAGCTAATATCTATTTTGTAGGGGTAGTTAGATTTTATTCTTCCAAATATGTAATTTTGCAATAGGAATTAGGATTAGTGTTATGGGGTTTAGGATGAGCAATGACTATAAGGCAAAGTCCTGGGAGGCCTTGTGAAGCTATGGAGTAATTCAAACTAAAGGAAAGAAACAAGAATGAAGAATGAAGCCCACCATAGCATTTTGTTTAATTTCAATTGTAATATAATTTTGTAATTTGAGTTGCATAAGAGTAGAGCTCGACTACCCAATTTCTTTCTTTTTAGGGATGTACGGTGGTACCTAACCGCATCGACCTATTATTATTTTACATAATCTATGAATACTTGATTATTGTGTTTAAATTGCGTAATAAAAATGACATAATTTTTATAAGTTTCTTAAAGCTTGATGATTGAATGTGTGGCCTGGATGCGGTAGGCTCTTTAGAATAAAATTAATTTTCTTACCCCCATTAATAACTCATAATTAAATTTTAAAATAATTCATAACCATACTTTAAAGCTTAGGCTATAATTAAGAGAATTAAAAGATTTAGCAACCCCTTAGTTGAATGTTGAATGTTCTAACATCATGCATACATATTGCTTCTCTCTTGAATATGGAGGGTATCCACTCTTGCATGATATAGAAATGCTTGACCTATGAGAGCATCCCTTATAGTGGAGAATACCTCCTCTTGTTGATTTAGTCAATAATCCAATTTCATCATGCATTTAGGCATAATTACCCCAAACCCTTGTCCAAAAGATTGTGTCCAAAATGATATAAAAACTTATAAATTTTTCATTTAGTCTAAATCATGATTTCATATTAGTCATGATCTAGGCTCTTAGGTGATGAGTTTAGACTGAGTCTCCTTTCCAAATTAAATAAAGCTACCCTATACATAAGACCTGGGCTATATGATTTTGAATCGTAGGAGGTGTTAGCTGGTGGCCACTCTAGGCAGTTGTAAGTCCAGAAGAGTCGGGATAGATTTATTCTCTCTTATGGAGGTAGACTATTGTGTCCCCCTTTTCGCTTAGATTTAGGGGGCGCTCTTATTTTTTTGCTAAAGCATCCTATATTTAGGATCTAAGGTTTCTTGTTTCCTTCAGGCTACAAGTAAAAATCCTCACCTCTTAGGAATTTTCATAATCTTGTATTGATGGATTATAAGCCTTAGCTTTCTAATAAGATTCCAACTCAAATTAAAACAAATAATCACTTTCAAACATATAAAGCCTCACCATATGGTAGATTCGAGTGCTCACTAGGCTTCATAGTATCATGAGTGCTACCTAACTATCTCCTTTGGAATCCATAAATAAGTCTTTTGATTGAACATTCCACTTGATTTTTCTAAATACCCAATTCATTGATTGTCTAACTTCAAAATCTTTGGAGATATTTATTTACTACTTTGATCTAGAGTTTTCTTAGAAAATCCCATTTCCTAGGATGTAATTAATTATGAAGGCTTGCTTCTATAGAGAATTAAAGAACCCAAAGCATAAAATAAATCATGTTTTACTTTTCCATGTAAAGTAGGGGAAAGATCTATGGTATATACGAAGACCCATCATGCCTTCAGAGTCTTTATTAGGTGATTAGGTCTAATATCTTCATTTAGTCATAATAATAGCTTATATAAGTGCAATACTCCTAGAAATGTGTCCTTCGGAAGAAAACCATAAAAAAACTATCATAACACAGAACCCATCATTTTAGAGTGCCACAAGGTGCTGACTTCTTTGTCCCCAAGCATTAAATTCCTCGGAATGTTGCGCCATGGCACTACAAGGCCACTGCCTAAGCACTGGACTGACACTTATATTTATTAACACAAAAACTTATATGATTTCCACCATAACACATATACAACACTTACAAATGATAAAACATATTATATAAAACTAATTACAACACATAAAACAAAAATATAAAGTCTCTTTAGTGGTCTTCATTCATTAAACATCAAGTTCTTTTGAAACTCCTTCTCCATGATCATGAATATAGTTCATTTAGTCACTCGATTAGGATCTTGTGCCACTTCATTTCTACATGCATTGAAGTTGGTTCCCTTTCTCATTTTATTGGAACCTTGTGCCACATCATGTGTTATCTTCATAAAGAAAAGATGAGCCATAATATAACCTCCTAGACAAGACAGAAATCAAGTTCATCATTATAACCCACTAGACTAAAGGATGATAATTCTTGTATGGCATTTTAGAGCCATGCACCAGCAAAGAACACAAATATGGATTCCTAATTATCAATCTAAACTTGGCCATTGTGATTCAAATTAGAGATATTAAAATCTTTGGGAATCATAATTAGTGGTAAATCAAATCATCAAAACCTGCAAGGTTCTCAAGTCCAAGCATCATCAATATCATAAATACACAATAGTTATTGAAATGAAATCAATAAATCACTATAACAAAATATGTTAGGATAAAATTCCATAATTAATACTTTCGCAATGCTCATTAAGGAGATGGCCTGTCTGAGCTTTGTAATGACCAAGTTCAATCACATGTTGACATAGAATTCATTAATAAAGTTGAGCTTTGTATGGATTTCATTTTTAGATAATTATCTATTACACTTTAGCATCACCACATTATTCGCAAAGGTTAATTAGTCATGGTGGGAACAAGTCATTCAGACCCCCATAATCTCTTCTTAATAAGAATCTATCTTTAGAGATCTCTGTCTCTTATCTTGAGCCCATTTGATTTAAGTCACAAATCTCTCATCCTAAATCTTAAATCTCAATCAGATCTCTGTGAAGTCATTCAAGTTTTGAAGTGAATCAAAACTTTCAAACAAAACATAAATCAAATCTTTCAATCACAAAGGTATTACAAACATTATTGTGATTATTTAGATAAAGTTGACTATTTTTGTCCAAGTATGTTGTGTGTTTTTGTGCATCCACCACACCCATTGGGGATCTATTTGTTGACCTCACTTTTTGAGGTTAGCATACATCCTTCATTTTAGGAATCTTATCTTAATAATTAGATATATATATATATATATATATATATATATATATATATATATATATATATATATTACTTCAAGAGTTTTACGGTACTCTTAGTGATTAAGGGGATACCTAACCTAAGCCTAAGGCCAATAGGATTAAATTTAAGGTTAGCTTTACTCATATTGGAACCCATATAGGCCCTCCTTAGGCTAAACTAAATATTAACTAAACGAATTCTAGCTTTAAATCAAATCCCATTAAGGTCAAAGCCAAATGGAATTAGAAGGCCTAATCAATTCAAGAACTCATAAGCAACAATTTTCCCTTGGACAGTTAAAAGCATGCTTCTTCCCTATCCAAACCATGAGCTATCTTTGAAATAATTTGTTCTTATGTTGTGCTAATAATCATTTTGGTTTATGTATCTTTTTCACAAGGAGAAATTTGCTTGCAAAATGAAAGATCTTTCAAAGGTTAAAATTTTCTTGCAATTTAAAGTAAGATCTTTTGTTTAGTAGTTATCTTTGCAATTTAAAGTTGATTTAATACTTAGTCTCTTTGTTTTGATGATTGATTAGTCTCATATTTATTTGGTTGACTAAACATCTTCGATATGTTAAAAATCTGTTCTTCTTCAATGTTATCAAAATCTCTTATTGAAATATCATGTTATTTATGTGATTTGACTTAAAATTATTTCATCTTGATCAAAATTGTTTTTGTATAATCATTATTATTGTTTGGTTAAATCTTTTGTGCACATAATTTCATATTTCATGCAAATTTCATAATGAAACGTAAAAATCATGCAATTTATCTTAATTTTGTGACACTTTAAAATGTGAAACATAAAAAATAAATCGAGTACATTCTAATAATTTTAAATAGCTATTATTTGGGTAACATATTATCTTTCAACATCTCCATATAAGTGGAACTATATGCATCAGTGGGTGTCTCATAAGAAAAGAAAAAAAATAGTAAGCGTTTATTAGGGTTCAAATTTCTTTTACTTTAAAAAATAAATGAAATTATTTTTAAATAATCTAAAATAACTTTTTTTATTCTTTTTAATGACTCCACCACACCTATGTAAATAAATTTATATAATGTTCTTTTTATTATTATACATATTTTATTTTATCTTAAAATATAATGAAATAAATGAAAATAAAAAGAAAAATAAATTCTCAAATTGCCCTTAAGTTTAGAATCTAACTCGGTGAACTCTGCGAGCTTTCAATTATTTTAGATTGAGGGGACCTAACCTAAATATTCTTAATTAATAGATAACTAAAAAAAGATCATGAACCGAAAAAAGAATGACATAACAAAATAGTCATATGTCCAAAATACAATAATTTGTCAAATATTATAATTAGGCATGCAAGCCAATTTTTTAACAGCTGGAAAATTCATGGTGATCCATAAAATTGTTATGATTTCTATTAACTGCTATTGCTTTCGATTGCCCTTAAGGATAAGCATGTTGGCTGGTGTCAAGAATTAGAACTGATATATTTTTGAAAAAATTGTGTCAGACATTCTTCAATAATTAATATGATAAATTTTTAAATCATTTAATTTTTTTTATTCAGATGGATATATCATAATTTTTATTAAATATTAGTATAATACATTTATCGCATAAAATTCAAAGTTTTTGAGATCTAGTTAGATGACATTTTGATTAAGATATTTTGAATTTTTAGCCATGTTTACATCCACAGTAGAAGATAGAGGATTTGATCATTGAATGAAATATAAAAGGCACAATCATTATTCACAAAATGAAATAACATTTATATATTTTCTCAACATTCAAGTGCACTCATGGAGCGAAGATGCATGTTGATAAAATTTCATTAAGATTGTTATTTCTCACTGAAATATCAACCACCAAAATGAAGTTAACTAAATATTTGTTGATGCTGCTCAATGATGATTTAATCCTATAATTATCTCTCGTCAGTTTGTGAGTTAGTTTGACTCACTTACACCCTCGTGTGCTACACAACGACACACTAATGACATGTAATTAGACCAACAGCTGTCTCTGTCTACCTCATGAATTAACCTTTCTTTTTTTACTAATTGACATTTAAGAGCTATCATGGTTGCTAATTAATTACACTGTGGTTTATGTTCACCTCGCATTAACATTAAAATTATTGCGTTAGCTTTTGATTGCCGCGTTAGAATGGTACTAACTGGTGCATAAGGGACAACGTAATATGAGATCTCATTATAATGGTACTAATTGCCCCGTTCTCATGCACTGGCCTTTCTCCACTCTAGCCGAGGCTCGTTTGCTAAGCTTTTGGATTTGAAAACTGGTTTAAAAGTGCTCTGAAAGTCATTTGTCTTTGCTTTTTTTGAAAATAAAAATTCATTGAGAGATGCTAAAACTCGTTTAGCACACTATTCAAGGATCAAACTTAAAATTTAGGCTCTCAAAAGCAAAAGGCACTAAAGCTCTCCCAAAGCTGAATCCCAGACTCTTCCAACCCTGTTGCTGTTCTGCGAGAAGGAAATTAGAAAGAAGAGGTTTTCAAAAGAATTGAAAACCGGTTTCTGATTGGGAGCGGAGTACAACAATATAAGGATATTTATTGGTAAGGAATTATGATTTTGATCTTTAAATACTATTTAGTTGTTTTCCGGTAAGAGTTTCAAAAAGAAATTATTTTTTGAAACTTGGTGCATCAGATTTTGCATCAGATTTTTAAGATTTTACAAGAAATTATTTTTTTTCAAAAAGCTTTGGCTCCAAATTCTTTTCCATTGTAACGAGAAGCTTTTTTATTCTATTTTATTGCTTTGCCTTCTTTTGAGATGATTTGCATTTGTTCTTGTTTTTATCTTTTTATAATTAACGAAACAAAATTTTAGTTTTCAATGATTAAAGCATAATTCACATTATTTGAAAAAAAATATCCATGAAGGAGTTTGTATGTTGATGTTTGTTTCTCCAAAGAAATATATATATATATATATATATATTTGCTGGTTTAATAAAGTGTCATTCTAGGTTTAGTCCATGAAGGATTTTCTCCTCCAATTTAAAGAAAATGGTTGCCAAATATTAGGGTGCCTGTTTATATTATCTTTGTTAAGAAGTCTACATTTAGTAAAATGTATCAATCGGTAAAACAGATTAAGCAAATGACATGACCTTCAACTTCATATTAAGATATCCTGGAAATGAAAACAATTGAACTATTGATTGTGATATATGAATATAGCTTCCCTCCAATTAGAATCACATAAAAATGAAGGAAAAATAATGTTGATTTGAATATTTAAGTGGTAAATTTGAAAAAAAAATGGAAAAATGAAATATTGAAGGATGGTTGAGCTTGAGATTTTTTTTAGATTATATTTGAATTGTTATTTTTTATTTCAATAAATGTACGTACTAATTTTTAATTTTTGGATGAATGCAGTTCTATAGGCCATATCTTTTGTCCCCATCTCAGGCAACAATATTCAGGGAGGTAAGGAGACGTATTTAAGAAAGAAATTTGTGCAGAACCCTTACAAAATGGGTAAGAGGAAAAAGGAAAAAAATCAACCTATAAAGGAAGATACCAATGAAGCAACCAATCCTTCCAATGTGACCACAATTGAGACCATCGCCGAGAAGGTATAAATCAATAAACATATGTAGTCAAGAACTAACAATGTGATTTTTTTTCTTTAATTTATATAAAAACTGTTATATATATATATATATATATATATATATATATATATATATATATATATATATATATATATATATATATATATAGATTAGCCAAGTGTTGCTCCTCCTTATCTTTGTTGAATATTCTAATGCAGGTAAATATTACGTCCTCTGAAGTAGAATACTCAGGAAAAACATTGATAAAAAAGGTCATGAAGAATTTTATTAATGATTGCCTTTGCCATTACAAAGACAAGTAAGTGCACACAAGAATCAGCATAAGGCATAATAATTTACAGCAACTATACCGGGGTGGTTGATGAAACAGTTGGAACTTGGTGGGGTGCAAGGAGTTTAGTTTTTCTTTTGTTTTGAGGGGGTTTTGAGTAGAATCAGATGTCGTTTTGGAGTATAGTTAATGATATGAGGGAGGAGATTGGGAGTATATCGAGGAAGGGGTTTGAGGTGAAGTATGGGCTGAGGGCGATCCCATCAACATGATGAGGTGAGGCCTTCGCCGATCGAGCGCTGAAGCAGAGCTGTTGGGTGAATTTGCCGCCGGAGCTCCTGCGGATGTTCTGATGAGAATTGAGGATCCACCTGGCCTAAGGACGTTGTTGCTTGCTTGTTGTGTAGGAGCTGGAGGGAGATCATGAAGGAGATCGTGATGACACCGGAAATTTCACAGAAGTTAACGTTTCCGATTTCTCTTAAATAGGTATAGTTGCTGATTCTTGTCTGCGAGGATTCTATATTCTTGTTTCTTGCCTGTAAATTATTATGCCTTATGCATATTGATTTATCGTTTTTTTTCCTCTTGTTTGACTTGAATTAGATATATGCTTATGATATTTTAATGTAGGGGAGATGCAATAATGTTTGTTGATAATATTATTATCAATAGAAGTCATATTGATGATCTTTTGACAAACAAGGAGCTTAGTGACGCACATATAGAGCTTAGTAACATACCTTGCAGCCTTTGTTATATAAATCTTTTTTTGTACATATCGTGTTTACATTAGGTAAGCAAATATGCTTGTGTATTTACCTAATACCGTATATTTTATTTTAATTAACATAAATATTTCTTTTTCAGGGTTACCATAAGTTCGGTCGGAAGAATGAAAGCAAGATTTTTGTGCAGCATGTGAGTCAAACTAGCATCATTGGTTATTATCCCAATTAATAATAACAGACATTACTCTTATAATTGGTGAAATCAAAGCTGCTAAGTGGGTCTTTTACAATCCCTCACATATGATAATACTCCCAGAGATAGTGAGTTAACACATATTTAATAATATTATATTTAATTTATTGTACTTCACCTTTATAATATTTTTGTCATGTCCAGATTAAATTGTTCTCCAATGATACCCAAGGTTGATTGATATTAATCCAATTGAATAGAATTATGGATATACCGACAAAAAATAGTGTCGATTGTAGAATGTTTATCTGCAAATACATGAAATAATTATTAGTGAAGAATTTGTGAACTGGGTTAGCATTTGGATTGGCAGAAAATGGGTGATTTTAGGTAGAATTTGCATATGATTTACTCCGCCATTCAACCAAATAACATTTCTTAAATGGACTGCAAACATGAATTTATCTTTGTCGAAATGTTTAGATTTAAGTGCTTTAAGATCCTATACAATGATCTTTACATACTATTTAGTTGTTTTCCTATAAGAGTTTATGAGCAGATTTATACACTTCCAGTCTTCAGTCTGAAATTGGAGGCTTGGCAGAGATAAAAAATTGGTTGGCTGATTAGGCAAATTATGATTAATATCTGAAGATCTTTTTTTTTTGGGAAAAATACCTAAAGTTGTGATTGCTTTCATTATTTTCATTTCTTGTCATGCTCTTCGAATGTTGAATGATGGGGGCATATTTTGAGTTTTTAGCATGGGAAGCTATTTAAATTTATTAATTTTTTGGGAAAAGAATTATTAGTTGCACTTCAAATGTAATATTTCCTTCATTTTTCTGTATTTTGAGGTTCTTAAATGATGTTTCTATAACTTAAACAAGAAATAAGGTTTCAACATGTTTCATTGCCTACTACTAGGTGCAGTTTAAAGTGTAAGTACTTCTGCTCTTTTCTTTTTATTTTATGTTCATATTTTTAGTACGAAAAATTAGGCAGGGATTTTAAGAGTTATTTAACTGATTATAACAATGTAATTTCTATTTTATGATTTAAATGAAAACATTTTAAAAAGATTTTCTTTATTAAAGAATGGAGATAAGGAGATTAACCTTCCTGCCATTGATTATTGGTTTTAATAGTTTGGCTGCAAATTATAAAAGCCAGTAATGACTCTTCCGAATTCCGATTTATTCATTATTAAAGCAAATTCAAATTTATGATCATCTTTCCTTGCTTTGCGACTTTTAAGAGGAAAAAGTGGCGTCATAAACCATACAATACTTAGGCTACCTGATATGAAAAACGAAATATTGAAGATTCGTGGATAGTGAAGTGGTAAGCTTGTGATTTTTTTTTTTAAGATTATAGTAGAATTGCTACTTTTTAATATTGTAAATGTAAATACTAATTTTTAAGCAGTTATTGGTCATATCTTCTAACCCCATGTTAGGCAACAATATTTGGAGAGTTAAAGAGAGAGGCATTTAAGAAAGAAAAAAATAGTGCAGACCACATACATAGTGCGTGAGAGGAAGAAGGAAAAAAAAAATTCAACTTGTAGAGGTAGATACATATGATCTAAGATTATTCACAGAAGAAATCAATCCTACAAATGTGACCACGATTAAGACCACTGTTGAAAATGTATAAATCAATAAACAGTTGTAGTCAAGTACGAACAATGTGATTTTTCCTTTAACACACACACACTGTTGCCCCTCATCCTCGCTTAATTTGGTGACTTATATTGGCTTAATTTAAGGGATATAGTAGCAACAATTTTTATTGACAAGTTCAAAATGTGTGACTCCATGAAACATATTAGTCATTTTGTAAATTTCAATCATATTAAATGTTACAATTTTGTAATTTTTCTAATTTTTTTATATTAACATATTTTTTATCACATTAAGATGACAAACATAAAAATAAATCAAGAATTATGAAATAACATAAAATAACTATTATTTGGGTGACATAGAATCTTTCAACATCTCAATATAAGTTGAGCTATATGAAACCTAGTCTCTTATAAGAAAAAAAAAAGAGCATTTTAGGGTTTATTTTTGTTCAATTTTAATTCTATTTTTATTTTATATTTATTAAGTGTAAATTGACTTATTATATTTTTTATAATAATTTAAGTTATTTTAGAAAATAATCAAAATAACTTGGGTTCTTTTAAAAATAGTCATCACTATCAATCATTACAACACTTAAATCTAAACAATTTAATAAAGATCAATTCAAGTGTATATTTCTCAAAGCTTATTTAAATTTAACATATTATTCAACATAATTTTATCTGGTTGTATATCAAAGCAATTCCTAGGCAAATTTTGCCCTGAAAACATCCATTTTACTTTGCCAGTCCATATGCAAACTCTAGTACACATGGTTTTCACTACCAACTACTTCTATGTATTTGTGAATAAACATTTCACAAATGATACTATTCTTTTTTTAGGTATGTTCACACCTATTTCTATAGACCACATACTTGGATATATATCAAATGACCCTTGGGTATTATTGAGGACATTTTCATTTGCACATAGGGATAAGACAAAAATTGTAAGGGTAAAATGTAAATTGAATATAATATTATTAAATATGTGTAAGTTGAATTCACTATGTTGGAGGTATGGTCATATATGATGATTTGAGAGTGAGCCATAGACGATCCACGTAGCTTTGATTTCATCAACTATATGAGTCCTTGCTATTAATAATTGTGATGATAATAAATGAAAATTTTGCCACACTACTTGACTCACTTGTAGCATAAAATCTTGCTTTCATCCTTTAAACCAAACTTATGATCCCTGTTAGAAATATTTTCTTAGTAAAGGTAAAATATATGGTGCTATGTAAATAAAATTCATAATAATTTAACTAGCTTTCCAGTAAGAAAACTAGGACTAGGCAAGAGACTTTATGCTCCCATTTCTTCTTTAGTTTGCTCTGTGTGCCAATACTATCCCCTTGTAACTATTTTTTTTATATTGTGAATTCTTCTCGTCTACTTGTGATTTTTTTTGTCTTGAATTTTCAACTTAAAATCAAGGTAATTCTTCTGTTTATTGTTTCATTTATTGTTCATCATTTTAATATCATAATATTTTATTTAATCATCTTATATTTAAATTTGAATATTTTTAAAATAAATTTATTTTGGTTTTTTTAAAATTGGCTTTATCCTTATAAACTTATTTCTATATGAGAATTATAATTTCTTTGACTCATATTGACATAATTTAAAGGGTATATTAACACAATTTTATTCACAAGTAAAAAAATATATGACTCTACAACATATTAGTCATTTTGGGGTATATATACTTAGTATATATATATATATATATATATATATGTATATATATATATATACATATATATTTATTGTATATTGTGTGTTTTTTGTGTATTAGACATTATGTATGTTGTATGTACATATATATATTAAATCTTGGGACACAATTTTTTTAATGTCTATTATTCCTATTAATTGGAGCATAGAATTTGTAGATAAATTTGATAATATCTTAGAAAAATCAATTTCAAAATTTTATGATTTAAATTATGTTCTGATTTTATCAAAATTTGGCTGTGTCACCACAATATAGGTATATATATATATATATATATATATATATATATATATATATATATATTATAGATGACTATGTTAACAAAAATTTTATTCACAAGTAAAAGAAAATTATGACTCCTACAACATATGAGTCATTTTTGAGAGTATATATATATAGTCATCTATATATGTATACATATATAGTCAATATATATGCATACACTATACACACTATAAACCATTTCTCGTGTGTTGTAATTCTTTTCAGGAAATTCTTTTATAATAGTCAATATGGGGCCTCACCACCCATCAATGCATGATGTTCTTCTACTGATTACTCAATGGTGAAGATGTTATTGATGAACCTATATTTTATAGAGGATGGAGAAAAAAGAGAACCAAACAATTATACAATATTTGCCTTATGTAACATTGGGATTATTTAGCTACTATGTTCATAGAAGCAATAATAGTAAATGCACTAAACGCTTGGAAAGTGTTAAAGTGCCTAAAAGGCTTATATCGAGTTATAATCGAGTGATATAGCCTCCCTAGTTTTGGCCCTTTTATGGCCGATATATGAACTCCATTTTTTCTATATTTTAAGAGAGAGGGAATTAATATATGATCTATTTGAAGTCCACAGATGCGAATGATGCATAATTATTTCGCATTGGAGAGTAGTGCGGATTTACCTTATGGCGGATAGATAAATGTTTTGATTTCTGATTATTATTTTAAGTGGTTGGTTAGTATCAAAAACTCATTACACGAAATCCCATATTTTTGGAACGAGTTGAAGGAGTGGTCATTATTGGTGGGGAGGAGACAATTGGGGTTTATCAGGACCAATGTTATGAGCTTCTGGGATCCAATGGGATCTTCGTAAAGTTGATCGCTATGAGTGTTACAATAAATTTGATTGGGAAGTCAAATGGCAAAAAGAGGGCGATACATTAGCTCATTATTTAGTAAGAATCGGTGAAATGCAAGAATCCATAAAAATCATTCAACATGTTCTAGAAGGAATTCCTGGAGGACCTTATGAGAATTTAGAAAACCGGCATTTTCATAAGACAAATAATTACGAATGGAATAATTTTTACTATAGATTTCTAACTATAAAACTTTCACCCAATTTTAAATTGTTAAAATAAGAACTTTATGTAAGGGTAGAAGACCCAAAAGGAGAATTAGGAATTTATTTAATAGGAGATAGTAGTGTTTTCCCCTGGAGATGGAAAATTCGTCCACTCGGTTTCATCAATTTGCAAATTCTTCCCCAGCTAGTTAAAAGAATGAAATTGGCTAATATAATGACGATACTAGGTAGTATAGATATCATTATGGGAGAAGTTGATCGTTGAAATGATAATTGAAAGAAGTACAAACTATTAATTTTTTTTTTATAGATTAGAATCCTTAAAAGAAGTATATGGATTCTTATGGATTTTTTTACCCATTTTCACCCTTGTATTAGGAATTACAATGGAGGTATTAGTCATTGTGTGGTTAGAAAGAAAAATATCGAATACAATAACGATTGGAATATGCCCCATTAGAATTCTTCAAGCTTTAGGATGGGACCAAACTACTTTTCAAGGAGAATCTTCTTCCATCTAGAGGTAATATTCATTTATTTAGGGGCATTCTAAATAAATGTATACCATATCTCTAGAGAAACAAGTGGGTAGGGAACTAGTAATCTTTGAATAAAAAGTTATAGAAAGATAGAGTAACTAGTACCTATCTTTGTGTAATTCTTTATTCATGATTCTTGTTTTTCCTTTCTTTTTTTATCAAAAGAAATTCGAAATTCTTTAAAGAATTCTGCCTTCCTTAAAATATCATAAGCCCTGGGTTGAACACCTTTTCAAGGAAATATAAAATAGCAGGAACATTTGAATAAGTTTGATTCTTTATCGGATCATAAAAACCCACTTTTCGAAGATCTCTTCCTTCTCTTCGGGATCGAACATCAATTGCAATGATTCGATAAATGGGTACCAAGATCTATATAAGGTTCCAACTGGATCCTTGTCTTAAAGGAAAGGGGGATATGGTGAAATTGGTAGACGCTACGGACTTGATTGGATTCAGCCTTGGTATGGAAACTTGCAAAGTGGTAACTTCCAAATTGGAGAAACCACGGAACCAAAAAATGGGCAATCGAGCCAAATCTTTGTTTTGAGAGAAAAATGATGGAAAATGAGAATAAGAAGGGATGGGTGCAAAGACTCAATTGCTATTCTATCAACTGAAATTGACTGACATTAGTAGCTAAAATCCTTCTATTGAAATGACGAAAGGATAACTTTATATACCTAATACATACGTATACATATTGACATAGCAATGGTTAAAGAACCTAATATAGCCAGATTCAAAGATAATTGAGCATGCCATGATGTTGTTAGGATTTCATAGATACCTTTATGGCCCTGGCCCATAAATGGACCTTTATGAGCCTCTAAAATGTCTTTCGCAATGACCAATGGCCATAGTCCTATACATATGACCTACGATCAGGAACTAAAGAAATCTGGTGCCAATTAGGTGGTCTATGGACTTTTAACAATATAGAACATAATCCAATCCATCCCCCAAAAGAACCGGACATGATAATTTTTTATCATCCGGCTCGAGCAAGAATCAAAAGAATCACAGAAATAGATCCATAGAACATTAATAGTCCATAGAAACCTATATTTTATACATATCTACATATATAATGTAGAATGACTCTATGTAATAAACTATTTATCAAATTCCATTTCCGAAGTTTCAACGATTCATTATTCATTGCAAATAATGCAACAAGGAAAATATCCAAGTCGGCTTACAAATTTGATCATGATCAAGTGCTTTTTGGATTGTCTCATATCTTTTGGGCGATTTTGCTAGAATAAGTAATAATGAGATCACCATTTTAGAAATGATGTGGAAATTAGTACGACATTGATCACAAGAAGCTCAACAAACTCTTGAAAGCTAACTTGAGTAGAGCGAGGGTAAGAGAGACAAGCAATTGAGGCAAATCTAGCTCTCGACGAGCTAGACATGAGTAGAAGTGCCAAAGCGATTTCCTATTAGTAGTTAATACATTCAATCAAAATTCTTTAATATATTATTATACACTGCATACTATATCTTGATTCTACAAATTGAACACAATGAAGTCTAATCTGATTAATCTGATGATAGAACAAAAAGAAAAAAAAATAGGATCCTCTAAAAAGAACTCCATGCATTGATGGGTGGTGAGGCCCCATTATCTTCCCCATATCGAATAATGTATGAAAGTATCTTTGAGAAACCATAGGATCCTCTGAAAAGAATTACAACACACGACCATAAGATTTTCTATTTTTCCAAAGAAAAGTGTTCGCTCAATAAATTTGAAAGAGATTGTATTGAAAAGTAATATCTATGGAGTTAGGGATGCATCCAATTGCGTCAAGGGACCTAAATACATAACTCAAGATATTATCTCACCACCTTCTATACAAATACACACTATCATATAACTGATCAACCAATTGATTTGATTGAATTACAAATCAAGAGAGTTCATGGATATCATGAAATCCACAAATGAATCTCAATGGAAGTTATCCTATAGATATTGTATCTATGCCCGTTCAAAATGCAAATCATAGTATTCATTCTTATGGACTGAATGAAAAACAAGAGATACTCTTTCTATATATATATATATATATATATATATATATATATATAGAGAGAGAGAGAGAGAGAGAGAGAGAGAGAGAGAGAAAAGATTTGGCTTCAAGAATAATTATTTTAATAGAATATTCTACCTACGAAAATGAAATAGAAAGGAAGAGGATAAATTAAATATATCAAAATAGATGTTAATCTCGTGCATAATATGGATCTTTATAACACTTAGTTGGCAATAGAAATAATTAAATTTTTTATATGATCAATCAATTAATAATCAAACACAAATTATAGTCCTCACATATTAAAATAAGATTGTAATGATAAAAGCAATTATTTAAAAACCAAAATAATTTTGCTTAATACTTTAATATTAAAAAATATTTAAATTTAAATATAAGATCATAAAATAATGTATTATGAGATAAGAGTGATGAATAATAAAAGAAATAGTAAAAAAGAATTGCATAAATTTTATGTGGAAAACTCAGGATGGAAAAAATCATAGACAGTTTAGAAAAATTCACTATATATAGAAAGATTACAAGCAAAGAGTGTTGGCACATACGGCCAATTCAAAGAAGAATTTGATTCCTTCTACAAAGACATGAGATATTTATAATATTTCACAAGAGACTTTATAAGGAAATGAGCACACGAATTGCAATCTAAAGACTATAATAATATTAATCCAACGACAAAAACCTTCAATTTTTGTACAAGTAATATCTTACTAAAGCAAGTGAATCTCATAAAAAAATTCAGGTTGCAAATTTGACATAAAGATAATTAAATCTAGCAAATTTAGTAAAATTATAAACAATAGAAAATTTTTCCATCTTTGAATAATATTGCAATGATAGTTTAAAATTAATGTGATTCATTCATTTGTAACCCAATTCTTCAATTTGTTTTGGATTAGCGTGCTAAAATTAGACATCTTTTTAAATTTTTTTAATGATAAACAAACTAATTCCTACTTTATCAAGCTCCTATTGAATTTTATGCAAACTAAAGTTCATTCAAAGAGATATGATTTGAGCCACATTCAACATTTCACCAACAAAACGGTGATGATCATATAGCATAGAGTCAAAATCTTAATTGACATAATATTGTGAAGCCAAATAAAACTTTAGTAAAGTATAATTAGTATTATATAGGAGACAAATGATAACATCATTTAAATGAAATAGTACAAAATTGAGAACAGCTTTGCAATCAATTAAGCGACTTAAGCTATGTGAAAGAAAAGTACATTCAAGAACCATAAAGATTTGGCTCGCTCTCAAACATAAATGCCAAAAGAGAGTGAAAAAGAAGCCAACTATGAATCCATGAGATTTTAATTATAGATTGATCTAAATTAGTTTATTGCCATTAAATTGCAAACAAGAGTAAAGTTGATTCCAAAAATTTTATTCCTAATGCATGTAGATTACGTTAAGTGTATGCTAGATGAGTGAAGAACATGTACTTTTTTAAAATTTTTAGAAGAGAGGAGTGGGTACTTGCAAATTAGAATTCTATCCGTCTACTAATTTCTAAACCTTATACATTTGATATATTTTAGATGAAAAAAGTAGATGAAATATTATTTATAATACAAAATTTCATTAATATTTAATATTGTGTACATGCATACTTGCAATATCTATATTCTAATCAATTTTGACATTCTGAACATCACGGTGAAATCTGTTCATCAATCGGAGGTTGTCTCGACCATTTTCGATGATATTTAGTTCATTTTGAGCCCCGATTTTCACACTGTCACCTCCGAAGTCCGTCGAATTCGATTTGTGGGCTTGTCTTGATTTATGACACACATATGGGTCAACAAATGCCCCAAATGTGATTCGTGTTGGCTTGTTGGTTGATCATATGGCCATAGAACTTGGATCGTTTCGCTTACTTAGCTTTGATAAGATTTGTCATTAACGCCTTATTTAGGACATACTAAATGATGGATTTGCCAAAATTGACTTGTCAGATTGATAAGAGCTCTTACACCATCTACAATCTACTTCAATGGCTTTGCTGAAGATCTCTTTCTTTTATGTCATTGCAGATTTGAGTTTCCTCGAACCCCAACTTCGTACTTGGTTGGGTTTGATGGAGGAATTGATCTGCTTATTTTGATGGACTCTACTAGGGAATCGGTTTATCTATACTTGAATGGTTTTGAAATTCCTTCTGTCCTAGCTTTGAGCTTGACATACTTGGTGAAGGATTGACCTGATTTGTCAACATTGACTTGTCAGGAAGTGTATGTATGCCATGAACCCTGTGCTTGCTGCTTTGATGAATTCGTTGAAGGATACATACATATGACCCAGCCTCCCGACTTATGTAGGGTCAATGTTGAGTTATTAGTCCAGCAACGTGTTCATTAACAGACTGAATAATAACAAAATTTCTTTAGTTCAGCCATCGGCTTTGTATGAACTATGGAATTGCTTCCTCCGTCCTATGCTTTCTGCTTTGACAGACTTAATGAGGAGATAGGCTTTGATCTATGCTTTGAGCTTAATTAGATCATTTGAGAATAAATTGAAATATCACCTTGCAGGTAATATGAAGATTGATTTGAGGTAGCCCTGCATTGAGCGTTTCCTCAGATTACTTTGATCTATCGATCAAGTAGAGAAATCTCTTAGATCCTGGTTGCTTGTAATCACTAAGCTAGATCTGGTTTGAGGATTGCGTCATTGGACTAACGAGCAGTGCTCTTTCACTGCGGCCTTTTCTTGCGACTTGTTGAGTGAGGAGAGCCAGCAACTCGGCCATATCTGGGCTTGTTGAGTTCGACCTTTAGAACCTACTCGACTCTTCGACTTAAGTTGTAGTGGGTTTGTGATTTGGTCATCAGCTTGACGAACGGGGGCTCTTTCACTGCAGCCTTTTCTTGCGGCTTGTTGAGTGAGGAGTGCATCAGCAACTCGGCCATGTATAAGCTTGTTGAGTCCGACCTTTAGAACCCATTCGTGTCCTAGACTTTAGGATGTAGAGGTTGATGTTTCTTCAACTCAGTTGATTGAAGCTTCCAGAATTGGGAGTTCTTTTGACTTGATCTCTAGAATTTGGCAAGTCTAAGGGATAAATTTCTTGACATTTAGGGCTATCTTTTCATGCGTAGAAATAGTTTTTTTTTGTTTCTGTAAGAACATTCAACTTAACAATGATAATTATAGATATATTCAGGGATTTCAGCATAAAGCTTGATGTCAACCTAATAAGAATATATTTGAGGATCTCGTCTTATAAACTTCAAATAAATTTAATATAAAATAAAAATGCATAATTTTAGCTAAAAGTTCTTCATTTGTATATTTTATATATTGTCAATAAAATATCTTATATTTTTTTCAGAAGTACTTATCGACCATTGATTGTGACATTGGCCTTTCACCCTTTATGTTAATGAGTTGGTATGCCCATCATTGATACACTTTTTCAATGACAAAGGGCATTCCTAATTGGGCTCAAATTTGCCACCAAACTTTGATTGGGAAAAAGGTCTTCTTACAGACTAATTCTCCTTTTGGAATGTTGAGGGCTATGGTTAAAAGCCCTGGACATCTTTTCTCGATAGAATTCTAGATTTTGATGAGTTTGTAATCTAACTTCATCAAGCATGTCGAGTTTCTCCATTCTTAGATGTGCATTTTGATCTTTAGTTAGACTAGATGGCTACTCGAAGTGAAGGCAACTCAACTTCAAGTGGAAGAACTGCTTCAGCTCCAAATACCAATGAATAGAGAGTGGCTTTAGTTGGCATCTTGTAGGTAGTTCGACATACCCATAGAGCCTCTACTAGCTTGGTATGCCATTCTCTTTTATTTTTGGTGAGAATCTTCTTGAGTAGTTTGACTAATGTCTTATTGAAGGCCTCCACCAAACTATTTGCTCTTGGATTATATATTGAAGAATATTGCCAATCAATTTTGTGTCGATCGACGAATCTATAAATCTTTGCACTTTTAAAAGCTATGCCATTATCAAAAATTGTTCGACGTGGTACTCCAAATCTAACATTATGCATGAAGAAGTTGATCACTTTCGATTCGGTAACTTCTTTAAATGGAGCGACTTACCAGAGAAATAGTCGATTATTTGCTTGGATGAAGCGATGTCCGGTGACGATGGTGGATCAATTGGTCCAATTACATACGTACCCAACATTTGAATAGCCAGGATGCTATTGTTAGGTGTAATGGATTTGGAGATTGATGGATGAGATTCATGTACTTGATATTCATGACACGTGATTAATCTCTCATGATGGCCAATAATAACCCATCCTTTTGATCTTTGCCATATTGGGACTAGCGATGTGCATCACAAAGTCCTTCATGAACTTCAACCATCACTTTGCTAACTTCATCTACATTTAGGCATCATAACCACATTTGTTCAAAGGATCTATGATATAAACTATTGTTGACAAAGCATAGCGTAGCATTCTCTTTTTTTTGGTCTAGTGATTTATTACTTTGCCTTCTTTAAAGTAGATGAAGGCTTGCCTCAATCATGTGACTCTTATAAAGGCTTCACTTTTGCTTTTGAGGCAATGTCATTCTTAGCTCTTCTTGGTATATAACTTCTTGTTGATTTTGGAGTATGAGGAGAGTCACATCTGTATGTCGGTTGGTAACCCTCTACGTTGATTCTTTATTGGCTCTAGAACTCGTTGTGTAAATATGATGATCATGACATAATCACCATTCATACTAGCCATTTCCTTAGCTATTTTTGCCAAGCAATCGGCTTTACTATTCTTGGATCGGGAGACTTGAGTTAGTGTGATATTTGGTATCTACTTTATAAGCTCAAGAAGTCACTTGTGGTAGAATGCTAACTCAAGCTTGTTGATTATATAAATGCCAAGTACTTGATTTATGATAAGCTGAGAATCGCCAAAATATGCGTTTTGAATGCTTATGAAAATAGCTTCTTCGGACTACCACTAATGCTTCATATTGACTTCATTATTAGTTCTTGGCTCGGTCAATCCATATGATCATCTCATTATCCCTCCTTACGGTGTTATGAAGAGATGATGCCAATCTACTCTTGCTCTTGGAAAATTTAGATGTTGGACTTGTTTGATCGATGAGGCTCCATCAAGTATATTTTCCAAATTTGTGATTTTCTCTTTGAATGAGCATAATTTGCTCATCGTAAATCATCATTAAGAGAAGAGTCAGTAGGGATAGTATGTGTGGCAAAAAATCTAAGACTTCTCCCTCTTGCTTTATGGAACATATGTGATATCAAATTGCAAAAGCAATCGCCCATCTTGTGACACATCCTTGGTCTTATCATCAAGTACTTTGGATCGATCCTTGAGATGAGTGTAATCTTGTGAGATAACATATAATGATGAAGCTTTTGGGCAAGATCAATGCTAAATTGATTCTTCTGAGTATCTCATTTACGCTCCAATCGACCTGTATAATAAAAGCATTCTCTTTGCCTTCTTCATGTTGTGCCAATAATGCTCCAAGGGACTCTTAATGCATGTATAGAATGAGAGGCTTCCAGGAGTAGGCGTGCAAGGATTGGTGGATTTAAGTAGTTTTAATGCTATTGAAGGCTTCTTGGCACTCCTTATCCCATTTGAATGGAGCATCCTTCTTCATCAATCTTGAAAATGGTTGAAAGCATCCTAATAGATTTGATATAAATTGACAGATGAATGTGAGTTATCCTTGTAAAGAATGGGAAACTCTTGTGGAGGCATCTCCATAATGCCTTGATTTTAGCGGTCAATATACCTACGTGGTACAATTTGCAGAATTTTTGGAGGATACCCCAAATGCACATTTTAGAGGATTCATCTTGAGATCATATTTTCTGATTCTCTCTAGTATAATTCTCAAGTCTTCAAAGTGGTTTTCACGATTTAAGATCTTCACCACCAAATCATCGACATAGAATTCCACCTTTTGATGAATCAACTCATCAAACATATGTGTCATGGCTCTTTGGTATGTAGCTCCATTTTTTAAAGGCATGGCAGTGTAGTATGCCAATTGGTGTCGAAAAGATGTTTATTTTTATCTTGGTGCCATTTTGATTTGGTTGTATCCACTGATCCATCCATAAATGAGAATATGTCATAGTTGGAAGTGTGTCCAGTTAGTTTGGAAGCAAAATCATCTTTTGGGCACTTTATTTAGGTCCCAAGTGCAGATGGATTTGACCATTCTTCTTTCTAGCACATAATGTTGGCTATCCAATGCATACTTCTCCTCTCGGATGAAACATGCTTGATTAACTTCTTAGTTTTTTGCAATCACGGATTTGCATATTTAGTTTGATGGCTTTACACATTGATAAGCGGCATTTTAGAATATGTCCAAGCAAAGCAATCCTAATTCACAAAGTAGCATTTTTAGCTCTTCAACTTTCTCTCTCATCAGTGAAGGAAAGTTGGATGGGATCATCCTCGACTCTAGGTTGACTTCTTTAAGTTCCATAGTAGCTATTTGTCCACCATCTTCAAGTTCTTGGTCGGGCTTGGCTTTGACTTCTTCATCATTTTAAGAAGAATTTCATGGAATCATCTTCTTCATCACTAATTTCTATCTACTTATTATATTATATCTTGATGATTTTTGATGAACCCCAGACCTTTAGTGATAAACTTATCACTTCTTTGCAATGCTTGAGGACTTCTTTGGCTCTACATCTTGTTAAAGATTTGAGTCTTATATTTAGTAGTTCTCCATATGAACTCCAAGCTTATGCATCATTCTTCATTCTGGATAGTATATTGGTATTCTTGTTGGCACTAAATTTTCATGTTGAGTAGGTTGTTCAAAATCTTGAGGTTGAGACTCTTCAAATTTGTAAAATAGAGTTCCTCTTCCACTCTCACTCAACGGTGGCACATAGAATGTTATCAATTCTTCAATATTATGAACCTAATGGTGGTGATTTCTTTGAAGCACTTGAGGGATGGGTATAATTTTGAGTGAGTCATCGACTCTACCAGTCTATCCTCCTTGATGCGAACTCTATTTCCATAAGTAGATTCAAAATCATAGGAATCACTTATTTCATACTCTACTTTTCTTGAGAGCTTTAGGTTTGTTCTTCTTCTTCTTCACTTCCCAAATGAGGAACGATTTTCTTGACTTAGGTCGAATCAAGTGCTTTAGGGAGAGTCACATTGCCTTCTTTCTTCCTCCTTGCTTACGCTCTTTCATTTTTGAAATTTCTCTTTAGTTCTGAAGTGGATGCTACTTCAAGAGGCTTTGTTGGCTTAGGCTCTTTGAGGATGAAGTACTTTGCATCTTCATAGATTTTTTTGCTGAGAATGGTTGTAGGTTAGAATTCAATTCTTCTCCATCTTTTTAGATACTTCATACATTGATGCATAGTTGATGGGACCATGCCATACTCATGCGACCACATGGACCAAGAGCTCTAAATGATGTATGATCGATTACATGAAACTTGACGTATATAAATCCTTGAACAGAGGAGAATAAAGAACCCAAAATTTTTACGCCCCATTGAAGCCATGAACTCATCTCTCCCAAGATGTTGGATATCCGGTGATAATCCTCTTAATACCTTTTGACTCATAAGATTGATAGAAGAACTCAATCAATATTGATCGAGATGTCATCACTCTCTGCAGTAACATAAAGAGGACGATTATGATCTATTGTTCCCAACATAAGGTCTTTCTTAGAAAATGTGATTACTGGGAGACCTTGAGTTTACAATCGGTCATGCATTTCTCAGCAAAGTAAGCTTCATAATTTTTCAGATTTTGAGAGCCTGTATCAAAGTTTCTCGGTGGTCTTTTGACATCAAGAGAGCCTCGTACACACTTAGTTATATAGGGATCTTTCTCAGATGTGATAGAATATTATAATCTATCTTCTCGATTTAGGCTTTATCTAGAATTTTTTAGGAATAATATTCGTTGACTTCAATTTGTTTGCCTTTATCTTTATTTGATTTTCCTTCTTTGATGAAGGTGGTAAGACTTTACCACTTCTCGAACTTGAATAACTTTGTCTCGCTCGATTCTTGAAGAGGTAGTTTCTTCAAACTTCTTATTACGGAAGATTGGCCAAAAGGGTTAGACTCATTTTTCAATGTCATATGTTTCATGCGTGATGATATCGATGAGTCGACTCTTCTCATCGAGAAAACATAGATCTTCATCACTGTTATTATCTTGTTGAGTCATTAAACAGCTCCTCGGCTCTTCTTGCTTTCACGATAAAATTTTAGTAAGTATTTTGATGGGTTGGTGAGTTTGTCGACTATCCCTTGTGTTGAAGAATATCACCAGATGATTCGACATGTCTCTTGGATAAGACTCACCATTATCTTCTTCATCTAATGAAAATTTTAGGCATGAAGCAAGCTAAATGGCTTTCTTGTTGGTGATACTCTCTAGATTGTTAATGATCTTTTGAGTTGTAGTTCTCTTCTTGATCTTCTTTTCTTAGACTTCTTTGATTTATGGGCTTGCGTTTGGTAGGCGCTTCTCATGTTGTGATGTAGCCTTATCGAATGAGAAGCCCAAATACTTGGTTTAGGCATCTCTCTTAAGTCAATATAGGTTCAAGTGGTGATTTCCACTTAACTAGGGGCGTCTTTTAGTTGCTTTACATCTTCACACTCTTTTGGAAACTACTTGTTTGCCATTCTTGATCGCGATTCTCCTTCTTTGTCTTTGTTGGATGATTACGAAGAGGCGTAATCATCCTTGTAGACTCTCTTTTAGGTTGACTAGAACACTTGTCGAGTGTAAATTCACCTCGATACTTCCTTTCTAGCCAATCTTTGAAGACATAACAATCTTCAATAGGTGACTAATCATTGATGATAGGGAAGTATTTGGATTATTGACTTGATTAGCTTCTTGAGCCTTTTAATTTAGTAACTAAAGACTTTGATTACTTGTAGAAATAATTTAGCCATACTATCCCTTCTAAAGAATATTCTTTGTTCATCTTTTCTTAAGAGATGGCGCATTATTTCATCTCTTGTTGCTTATTTTGGATGCTCCCCACCACTTAGAAAAAAGGGTTTGTCATTACCTCTAATACCAATTTTGGTTGTGGATTAGAATAAAAGTTTTTACCCTTCTCATCATTGTACATTGGCTTTCCTTTATCCACGTTGTATATCACTCGCTTTTCACCATTTGAGCTATAGAAAGCGGACATGATTTCATTCTTCTTGAGTCAGGTTTGTTTCTCTCTTTGCTTTATCGCATAGACTTGGACTTAGGCGATTCAACTTTTTGAATTTAGCCACCTATCGAGCAAGTCACGGAATGTTGTATGACATGCATAGAAATGGTCATTTTATCATCCATATTGCCCATTAGCTTGGATCACATGTTCTTCTTCAATTATTGCTTTCGCACTTCATACTTAGGTTGATGACTTATGAATTTTGTCATTGACTCATCTTTTCTTCTTTTCAACAAGGCAAGGTCGTGATTGTGATTTTTTCGGTTTATGATGAACCTTTTCATGAATATAGTTTCTTAATTCAAAAAATATTTTAATCAATCATTCGATATTACCATTTCTTGAGGTGAGGTTACGATGAAACTAAAAGCATCGTTCCCTCCTGTGTTACCACAAGTAGCCTTAAATTGGGCCAGATGTTGCTTTGGATTATCAAGTCCGCTGAAAGTATTGAATTTTGGCACTTAATAACCTTTTGGGTACAACACTTGGTCATATTTAGCTGGGTAAGGGCGACCCTTACTCATCAGCTTTTCAGCTTGCTCTGAAGCTATGACCGCCTTTATTTTTTCATTGATTATTATTTCTAATTGAGATGTTATCTCGCAGTTTGATTGAATCATCGGAGAGGTGTTTGGTTAACTTCATCCCTCGCTTCATGCATGACATGTACTATTGGAGCTTGAGGTACCACAGTTGTTGGTGGTATACAAGTTGTATTATTAGCTGCCTATTGATTATCATACAAAATAGGTGCTGCACTTGATATAACACTCTTCTACAACATCTCCATTATGTTGTTCATTTGTACCAACATATCATTTATTTTGGTACCAAGCTGTGCAATTTCCTTATCTTTGACCTCCATTTGACGTTGCATTTCTCTTTGCTCTCTAGCTAGCGCCATGGAGTCAATCAGTACAGGCCCTTCTTCTTCTTCTTCTATTTCTTGTAGTTGTTCTACTCTTTGCTCATTTTCATGAAGAGAACTTGACTATCCTTCTCCTTGTGCATTTGTAGAGACAGTTGTTGTTGTGACGATGTATTATGTGTTGGTGATGATCATTTCCTGGTTCAACCATATAGACAGCTTCGACACCCATAATATCTTTCTTATTTTGGTCTTCTTCTTCTTCATCTTCAGCAAAGATCGAAGATCCATCCTCTATTTGTTTTTGTGAAGAATCTTCTTCATAAGCATCAAAGTGTTTAGGTTCCTGAGTTCGGATGTCGATGGTGCCGAGAGAGTTCATCTATATCTCTGACCATATAGACGACTTCTATTTCTATAGAATCTTCTTCATTATTTTCTTCCTGCACACAAATTTTTTATCGACATTTCCAGTGGATCTCTGGTTCAATGTACGAAATGACCACCTCTTCTATTAAAGGACCACGATCAACATCAACCTTCTCTTGTAGGGGTGAAACTGATCGGCGATGGGATCCCCTAAAGGATTCTCCAGGGTGTCGACCATCATATCTTTCATCATTGATATCCCTTCTTTTGGGTATCCATTTTTGATGAGTTGATTTTAAGGTGGATTTTTGAGTATATGTATTATGTCACACCCCTTCTATTACTCAAAGTTTCATTATGGGGCCTTGACCTCCATATCTGTTTACCCTTTCACTGGGACCTTTCAGCAGCGGATTCTTGGACATGAGGTCCAAGTGTCATGCTCCGATGCTCACCATGCAAACTGTATTGGGATTGCTGGCCAGTTACCAGAAAAGATGACAACTTTCTTGGTGGAGCTTCGGCATTTTCCCTCACCATAAGCTTCTGAAATCTTCTTTTCATTAGGCCTCTGTCCTTGGCTATTTTGAGAACTTTATGTATCCTAGCAGACAATGTTTCAGGCTTTCTCCTTTATGATGGTGGAGCTTGATGTGGTTGGTTCCAAAAGGACTACTTTATTTTGCCAGTAGAACTATTCCTTTTTACCCACTTTAGATTGTCAAAGTTGTTGTGGGTAGGAATACTCACTTTCGGTGGCAGCATTGATTACTCACTAGGTCATTTAAAGGGGATCTGCTGAGCCCTCAGCTCAACGTTTCTCCTTCTTCTCTGTCTTCTGGTTAATTTGCTTCATGATGAGGAAGCTTCATGATCATGCTTTCCGTGTACCGAGGTTCAAGAGGGCACACATGAGGAATTAAAGACAGTTTGTCCCTTTACTATTCTTATCATCACAGGAGCTTTAGATTGACCTAGCCTCTTAAAAACTGAAGTTCTCTGTTGGGAGAACTCCTTAACAGCAGTTGGCTGTTGAACTGGTGAGCGCACATGGCTAGTAGGAGTTTTAGTAACTTGAGGCCTTCCAGCATGACTTCAGATGAATGTACCAGGGGTGGGTACTTCAGGAGTTGCAGATATGATAGCCGGGAAATTCAAGTTACCAAATTGGATGGTAGCACATCTCCGTTGATGATTGATTACAGCGATGTTCGCACCACGCCCCTAGCTAAACCAAGTGAAAGGAGTGCTTTGTAGATCCATTTCTGCAAAAGTGAAAGATGGGGATTAGTAATTAGCAATTATTATTTAACCCCATACTTTCAAGATGTAGAGGTACTACAGAACCAATAATGGTGTAACAAAGATACACTCTACGGAATGATTCATTTGACATAGAGGCTCATATTGAATTTGTTACACACTTAAATCATCATTTTTCTATTTTGAATTTTCAAAAATTTTATTGTAACTATAGCACATATATTATAACCCAAAGATGAAAAGAGAATCATTTCCCCAGCGGAGTCGCCAGAAATTGTAGGCTCCAAAAATTCGCCACCGACCTCTTCAATAAAAAGAGTGTTTTAAAGTGTCAGTGTAATTTTTAGAAGGCAGATGGAATAGTAGATAAGACACTACTGAGAGATTTCATCCTCATTTGGTGAGGACTTTAGATCTGGTTCCAGGTTTCCTATAGGTGCAAGCCCCTAGAGTTAATTACCCCTCCCAATAAGTGATAGAGAACTTTCGATTAAGGCTAGTCATTAGATTGTAAAATGAGCAGTGTAGTAGTAGCATGTGGAGTTTTAGAGTCTAAGATATGAAATTTATCATTTTAGCTTAAACTGGATGGTTGGGGGAATGATGACGTGCCCAATCTAGATCCCATGGTTCCGTCATCCCTGCCGCTTCTAGTCTACTTGGTCGAGGAGGTACCCAACCTGATAGAAGGATCCTCATCAGCAACACATGGGTTATGTCATCCAAGAAATCCTTGTAGACCCGGGGTGGTGTTTGTCTAAGGAGATAATTTTAAGTCCACCTTAGCTGAAAGAGGGTTGTTTGCCCTCTCAAGTATACCCTATGATTCACAACTCAAAGGGCAGAGCCATTGGGGAGCATACAGGCTATGGTCGTGATCATAATATAATGAAGTCGGATTGGCCAAACCACTCGATCAGAGGACTCTGGTCATAATTGCTTCATCTGTGGAGCCTACTGGCCAAGCCACGTAGTTTAGAGACACGGGTCACATCCTTACTGGCATGAGATTTATTGAGAGTGAACATAGCATAATACTTGATTTGATATTGGCTCCTTTGTGAGTTAGAGTTTACTTAATTTGTCACTCCCGATAAATAGTTGCGGAAGGTGGATAGATTGAGTTTGGTTTAAGTTTTTAGTGATAAAATTCCATTTAAATGGTTTCTGATTGATATTTGAAAATTGATTTGATTTAATTTGATTTGAGAAATTGATTAATTTGGATATGTTTAAGAGCTTTAGATCCTGTCAACTCTGTTTAGCTACTAACAGAGGATTAAATCTACTCTCACTTGACAGAATCAATTTTTTAAATATTTCACTGATTTGAAACTCTTATTATAGGATTTTAGGTTTTGTTAACCCGGACCTAGTCCTAAGACTAAACCGGGAAACAACCCACACAGCATCCTCAGACACTTGAATTTAGGCATTCAGCGTAGTGTCGGGGCACATGCGGGTGTATAGCTTAGCTAATTTCATCTAATTAATGAAATCATTGATTTTTAAAATCATAATTAAAATGAAATTCCTTAGTTTTTGATCAGAGGGGGCCCTATGATTTTTGTAGATTTTGATTTAGTATTGCCTTCTATTTTTAAAGATTTTGATTTAGTATCGTCTTCTATTTTTATAGATTTTGATTTAGTATCACCTTCTGTCTGCTTGTACGAAGAGTTGCAGATCCGGTGATAAAGAAGGCATTTTGAAACTAGAAGATTTACTCTTAAAGGTAATTCTCATTTTTTTCCCTCTTTTATTCAAATTTGATTTTTTTTTCTCTTTTATTTAAATTTGATTTCCCCCTCTTTTATTCAAATTTGATTTTTCCCTCTTTTATTTAAATTTGATTTCCCCCTCTTTTATTCAAATTTGATTTTTTTTTCTTTTATTCAAATTTGATTTCCCCCTCTTTTTCTAAGTCTAGAATTAGACAAACTTTCGGCAGCCTCTCGGCGTCATCCCCGTGTAGGGGGCTGCATCGGGGGGTATTTTTGGCTTGCTTGGTACACCCTGTTGAGCGTAGTGAGTGGTATCTTGTAACACCACAGCCGGTCTTTTTCATCTCATCGCGCCCTGCTGAGCACAACGAGGCCTTCAAACCTGAAAGAAGATAAATGCAATATATATTTATTCCCCCTCTTTTTCTAAGTCTAGGATTTAGAAAAATTTTGACAGCCTCCCAAAGATCATCCGTGAATGCATTAGGGTGTTTTGGCTTGCGACGCTTGAGTTTGGGGAGTGGTGTTCATGACACCATAGATCTTTTATCTCGTAACACCCTGCTGAGCACAATGAGGCCTTCAAACCTGCAAAGAAACACAAGCATATGTATATATTCACATTCACAAATCCCCACATGTTTTGACAGATTTTGTGGCGCACTATAGTGCTAAGCAAAGGAACGGGGTTGGGTGTGCGATTGGGAATGCAAGGTAAGGGGTGCGATGCCAAAAATCGAAGCAGGAATTCTCCTGCTGACCATTTTCTTCCCCAATTTGTGATGCAGCGGAAGTAAGAAGGCTAAAGCGAGTGAGTACGACGAAAATTGAAGGAAGAATTCATCTGCTGATAATTTTCTTCCTTGATTCGTGACGCAGCAAAAATGGGTGGCTAAAGTAAGGGGTGCGACGCCAAAAATTGAAGGAAGAATTTGTTTGCTGACAATTTTCTTCCCCGACTTGCGATACAGCGGGAATGGGTGACTAAAGCAAGGGGTGTGACGTCAAAAATCGAAGGAAGAATTTGTCACGACGATTTTCTTCCGACCCACGAGGCAAAGAATGGGTGGCCGGTAGGTTAACAAAATCAAAGGAAGAATTGTCACGACAATTTTCTTCCCCGACTTGCGACGCATCAAAAATGGGACAAATTTGGGTTAGTTTGGAGGCTAGATGGGCCAAAGAAGGGTTGGACGGGCCAAGCAAGGGCTACTGACGGGTTGGCGTGGGTCAAAATAGTTTCGGGCCAGAATAGAATGGGCTAAAGGCCAAACCAGGCAGCCGAAGCTCCACGCGTAAGGAGCGGTCGACGGAGTGGAGAGGCCATGCACGGGTAGCGGGCCTGAATGGCGACTCGTGAATGACGGTACGGCGATGGGTCGGGACGCGCAGTCGGTGGGCCGCAGAAATGGCTGGCTAGACGCAGAGAGGGCCCACAAGGAGATCGAGCGCGGGTCGCGCTTTGCAGCGGTAGCGCACGGATGCCATCCCGGCGGGGAAAATATGTCGAGTCCGCGACGAAGCTTTACGCGCGGACTCAATCGCAGATGATGCTGCAGCAATTAACGGCGCCAAAAAATGACGCCGTAAGATAGAAATGGCGCTTTTTTTTAGCGGCCAACCGACCCGACCCGATTTACCTGCCTAAACCTCGGGAACCAAATATCTGCGTCGGTATTCTTTCGTAATACTCAGTATAGGGCTTTCGACGAGAGAATTTCCGAGCTCATGTCCTACCCACCCCGTCGTTCGGCCACTCGGCTTAGGCTTCTAGATTTCAAATTGAGGTATTCGGTTGGTTATAATGAGGTATTTCCATATGCATTCTTGAACTTGAGAGATTTTAGGTTTTCTTTGTCTTTGTCCATTACAATCCATCGAAGTGTTTCTAGGTTTCTTTATGGCATTTTTTCAAGATATGGCTACCCTCTGCACTGCATTGCACTGCACGCCTCTGCACTCCCGATATATAGAGATGATTTTGCTTTTTGTTGATTGTTCTACTGTACTGCATCTCTCAAACCCAACAAGCATTCTTTACTTTCTTGAGATTTTGCATTTTTTCACCCATTTTTCCCCGCTTGGAGGGCATACTATGGCTAGAACCGCTCAATAACCTGGGAGGTTGTGTTTTGCCTTGGGTGTATTTTGTGGAGAAAATGAATTTCCTCTCAGACACTGCACTCTCTGCACTTTGTACCTCAGCACTCCATACCTCTATACCTCAGATCTCTATACTGCATCTCTGCACTGTACTGCACTGCACTCCCGATATTAGAGATGATTTTGGGCTATTTTTTCTTGATTGTTCGTCTTGTTGAGACAATGTTTACCGCTCGTGGAAGTAGTTTAGAGGTTGTTTGGAAGCTAATTTAGATGCTTGTTTGCAAAATGTACCGAACCGCCTCACCTCCTGCACTCTATACTTTCTTGAGATTGTTGGGTGTGTTCTCATGGATAAATGAATCTGTATCCTGCACTGCACTGCACTCCTGCATTCCTCCTGCACTCCATACTTCTATACCTCAGATCTCTATACCTGCACTGCACTCTATACTTTCTTGAGATTTTGTCCTTGGTGTGTTCTCAGAAAATGAATTGCACTGCACTGCATTGCACTCACTGCACTGCACTGCACTCTCCTGATAGAGACCATTTTGGGCTATTTTTCTTGATTGCCCCGACATTGAGATAATGTTTACCGCTTAACTGTGGAAGTAGTTTAGAGGTTGTTTGAAGCTAATTTAGATGCTTGTTTGCAAATGTACTCAACCCCTCTGCACTCCTGACTTCTATACTTTCTTGAGATTTTGCGGTTGGATGTGTTCTGGAGAAAATGAATGCACTTATACTGCACTTCCTGTACTCCTGCACTGCACTGCACTCATGATATTAGAGATGATTTTGGGCTATTTTTCTTGATTGTTCGGTCTGATTGTTGAGACAATGTTTACTGCTTAACTGTGGAAGTAGTTTAGAGGTTGTTTGGAAGCTAATTTAGATGCTTGTTTGCAAATGTACTCCCCGAAACCCTCTGTACCTCTGTACTTCTATACTTTCTTGAGATTTTGCCGGTTTGGATGTGTTCTGTGGAGAAAATGAATTGCACTGCACTGCACTGCACTGCACTGCACTCCTCCGATATTAAGGTGCTTGCAATCCAAAGATGCTAATATTCGATTACCTTAGCTTTATTTTGAAGTTCAGCATGTCTGCAAAAGGATAACGTAGATGCAAGTGCCATCGAGCATTATTTGATAATATTACGTACCGCTTCACTAGTAAGTGAAATATGGCTTCACCGAACCAATTCATCACATTGCGATCGCGCAAGAAGACTCGGTTGCCATAACCTCTATCCCATCTTGTCGGGACATCGACAAAGAAGCCTTTTTCTTGGGTGGCATTTCTTTCACCGGATGAAGTAGGCTGATGTCGGGATGCCAAACAAAGGGGAGAAAGTTTTATGGCGAAATCCCATTGTCAAAGATAGTTCACCGATTATAAGAATAAGCTCGAGCAATCTGATACATTGTCGGCCAAGACGCTTTGTAGCTTGTACATACGCTTTCTTATTTCAAATTTGTTCTTTGCATACCACAACTATAGAGTAGCTTCTAGTTTAATTTTACTGATAATATCAAAAAATTTGTCGAATACAATTGGCCGAGCCATTTGGGCCTTCTGTCACAATTCAATGACATTAAAGAAAGATACGTATTACGCAAAGGCTGCTACATGAGTGGCTTTGTCCTCTTCTTCTTATGGTATGCTCGACCCGCTTTAGTTTTTTACTTGATGAGCAATTTAACCTCAGATACATTTTTTTGTTGTAGATGGCAAAAGCACATTATTATTAGTCATTATTTCCATCTCAGACCACGATATTGCTGGCCTAAAATAAAGTTTGCAGATGTTGCCTTCGACGATTTGGGAGGAGACCATGTACAGGACATTAGTTATGTTCGTTCATTTTAGTGTAGTGATGCATTTACATATGTTTAGGTCGTCATATCTATTCTTTGGCTTTAACACAGTCCACCTCACACCGAGGACTTATCAAGAGGAGACTGCTCATTGAATCATCCTCTCATCCCCATGAAACTTCCATAGGAACTCGACATCACCCCATGGCCCATTATGTCATTTCTACATTCCTAGATATCTCTCCAGATATTCCCCAAGCAAGGTGTCTAGCTTGCCCTCGCTACTACCCCCAATCAAAGGATCTCAGAGATAGGTTATTTGGTTTGAGGGAGTTGAGGGAAGTTGTGGCATCCCACCATGCAAAGAAGGAGAGAGGTCGGATGGCATTCATGCACGTTAATGCCATTGAGGGTACCCTTGGAGGAGTGCTCCCATCCCCGAGTGGAAGTCACTGAGGAGACCACCGGGTATCTTCTCGAGACCTTTATAGTGGAAGCCCCTCCGGGAGTCTTGTGCCGAGAAGATCCGCCGAGTCGGGGGAGACTCCCACCGAGCATACAACCGCTATCGCCCCTTCATTACTGCACGCCGGGTGAAGGCACCAGACGAGGAAGAGGAAATCATGTTCTCTCCGCTTAGGTTACACCACGCTAAGAGTGGTCGCTCGACCGCCTCCACCCCACTCAGCAGCTGCAGTATTACGTTAATTTCATGGTTCTGTGATACAACAGATGACTTGATTATTCGCTTTCACCCTTCAATTCGTGTCGGCCGAGTGATTTCCTCGATGAGCCATCAAAGGCTATCAGAGTTGTGGAGGAGCACCACCGGAGGTAAGCGTAAGTTCTGATTCTCGAAATTGATGACAATGATATAGCTTTTTACCAATTAATTTCACCTAATTATATTACTAGGCACAAAGCGTGGACTTCCCATCCAGAGATGGCATGCCTCAGCCGATGCTCCAACTCATAGACCGGTCTTGTGCTCGATTCCAGGACAAGTAAGTCACCTGTCATCTTCCTCCTTTTCACACAGATTCAAATGTCATAATGCTAAGTACTTCTATAATGCGGGAGATACGTGCTCACTGGAAATATTATTATTTCAGGCGGATTAACGATCGATGGATCAAGATGCCGATGCACACGCCGATGCGTCGATATCTCAATGAGAAGTACTCCCCGCGTCCGTGATTGTATGTCCCATTCCTTTACATTTCATGCTTACATTGGGTGAGTTACTCCTCCAAAATGCTCGCAATTCATTCTTGATATTCCTATAGTCATTGTCTTATAGATGTTATCCCGCATCCTTGCAATTATGCTAATATGGTTTGCTAAAAGAAACCAAGATGTATATCCAAAGATGTCATCAGCAGATAGTGCATCCGGTCGCCGCTCTTACTCCCGCTTATCCATAATCAAAGACTGGACACTTCTTTGCATAATATCAAGCGGCGTGGTCATTTTACGACTCATTGCCAAAACCGACACATAAAGCCATTCTGCCGGAAATGGTATGCACTCTTCTTGGGGTTCTCCGGGATCACACTAATACCTTATCCATCTTCGTGATTAAATTCGCTCAATATCGCCATTATTTTGACAAAGAACCCAAGAAATGGCCGCTGAAACGGTGAGCTGCGCCCAAATAAGGTCGATCATGGCATGTTCATTTGCAAATACATGGAGGGCTATCGAGAAGCCAACAATTAACTGGCTCAACAAGGACTGGACAAAAAATGAATAGATTTAGACTTTGTTTATGCGATTTTTTTGGCCTCAAAAACACTTAAATAAAATTCATCGCTTTAGTCGTTTCATTCACGCTGTTTAGCATGTTCATTTGCATTTTGAGGTCGCTTTCAGTATAGACAATTTTTTCCGCTTTTTTTCTATGTTTTTCAGTGGAGCTCTTCCTACTCATGTGCGTTGATTGTCGAGCCTCCAGCTTGCTGTTTGCTTGCCTATGATGTTTCGAATCTGGTTTTTGGCACTGGTTGGTGGTTTTCTGAGGTGATACAACAGGACTATGATGAGACTAAGTTTCTTATGGAATTTTATATTCTCTTTTTTGCGATTTATGAGCTCCTCCATAGTTGTTAAGTGGTTGCAACCCGAGATCCTGCTGATCGTTATGTTGGTTTTTTTTTTCCTTCCCTTGTGGAGTTTAGGAGAGAGTGGTATCACCAGAGTCGCATAATTGGGTTCTGGTGCTGAATTTCTTCCTTCTGAATCATATTCTGGAAGTTTTTTGTGGCTGTTTTTTTGTGGGAAATGGATTGGGTGTCTCTATGGATTTGCGGCTCTGCTGATCCTTCAGCCCTTCCTCCATTGGATGGTAGCTACCAACCTGTGAGCTCTATCTCACGGGTGTTTCGAGATCGCTAATTCGTCCCTCGAACCCACTGATTATATATATGTTCTTGATGTTGTTATTTAAATTTAACCCTTATCCGATTTCTTTCTAGTCATATTATGTAATTCTCTTTGGAATGAAATTTAGGCTCGCTCGATGATTTTGGAGATTCTGGTATTTGTACTCTCTGCAAGTTTTGTTTAACTCCTGCTGTTGTTAACATGGTAACTAAATCCCAACCAAGTAATAAGGTAGCCGCTCGCAGAATTTTAGGAGATTGCATATGTACCTCTGCCTCTGCCTCTCTATACCTCTGTCCTCTCAGATTCTCAGACTGCATTCTGCACTCCTCTGCACCCTGCACTCTCTATATACTCCTGCTGCACTCCTCTGCACTCCTGTACACTAACTCAGACTCTGCACTCCTGCCTCTGCACTGCACTCTCCTGCACTTTGTCTATGCAAAATTAATAGAAAATTTTTATGCAAACTAAAGATTTATTTCTCCAATACTTTCTTATTTTTAAAAACAATATATTTTATTTTTAAAAAGTTAGTCTTGATGATATAGTAAATGTTTAAACTAAATATTTCTTAATTTTATGGTTCTTATTGAATACATATCGAATTGAATATTGTGCTCATATGGTTCTTATTAGAATTTAATTGAATATATGTTTTAACCATTTAATATATGTTCCATATGAGAGAAATGGTAAATAGTATTTTATAATCAAACTAATCTGAGGCAAAAAATAACCTTAAATACATGAAATGCATCTAGTTGGATGCTTCTGCTTTTATCCTGAGCATAGAAATAAATTCATCAGTTTGTGAGAAAATATGTTTAAAAAAAAATAAACATACAATACAATTCTGGGCTGAGAAAATATGAATTCTATCTAAATATTACATACATAGAATACAATTCTTTTCTAATACAGCATTTTTTTTCATGTATAAAATAATATATTTTATTTTAAAAAGATAATGATGATGATATTTAATGATGATATTTTAAAAGAATTGTGTGACATGCATGTAATTGCATGTAAAATTTAGTCTCACATAAAAAAGTCAAAAGGTTAGTTTTGAATGATAGCATTTCTAAACATATCCATTACATGAGAATTTGACCATTCAAGCAACATATCTCCCAAAAGTCAATCATTACAATGTGTATAGATAAACTTAATTAATAAGAAGGGATTACAATAATTTAGAATCTACCAATATGCAACATAAAAAACAAATGTAATGAGATATAAGCACGACGAGAGCTTGTCTACATAGTTGGAAGATGATAGCAACTTCTCATTAAACTCGCAAAAATCAAATAAAAGGAAGTGGTTTAAACAAGATCATAAATCATTGATTGATGAAATCTAAATCATTGTGATTGATTGAATCAAACAGAGATTCATAAATTAACTTGGAACAATCTCAATTTTTTCTCTCCTTTTTTTGGAGATCATGACTTATTTCATAAAAGTAAATTTGGACACATCCTTCAAGAAAAAATGACATATTGGTTTGTTATTTAACTTTATGAATCTAATGTCAATTTAAGAGAACAAAGCAACCATAACAATCATTCTACGAAGGAAAAAACAGCTTTCACTTACAAAAAAATGGTAGGATTAAAAGTCAAAATAAGAATTTACTGAAGTTGTGAAATGAACAGAAAAAAAAATACAAGGATTATGACTAAAACGAGCAAAACGAAATTAAAAAAATGCCTTCTTGGATAATATCATGCATCAATGCCGCCTCGTAATAATATCCATCATGAGCTTAGTGTACCCTTCAAAGATGGTTGATTGACGAGAGGTCGAATTGAATTCTGTGGTACAACATCATCGTAGTAATGGTACAACATCTTAGTAATGGATGAATGTTTGGCCAATGTGCAATATTCTAGGCTTACCTGTGAAAAGCACGTGGCATAAGAGAGTGGAGTCGCAATCGTGACGATCCCGCTCTACAAAGACTCTAAGTCACTTTTGTTTCTAAGACAAGAAAATATAATGAATTAAATATTTACAGGAACCTATAAGTAATAGCAACATCAGAGGCAAGTAGGATAAGTACTTGTGGATTTTTTGGATTTCTCCCAATAAGCCTTGAGCCTTACATTGGAAACACCCTTTGGACGTCTCTTGATTGGATCCTTCAAACTGTCCTTATCCTTAGCTGATGATGTGGTCGCCTTCTTCCTCTTAACTGATCTATCAAACGGTGGAGAATTCCCACTTATTACGGAGTCCACTTCATCAGATAGTCGCTTAAGAGATGCAAGCATGTAATCCTCAGCGATCTTATTACCCTGTGCTCGAGAGCTAATTTGATATGCATATCTTATATGGTTCTCAAAAAACAATGCCGCCCATCTCTCGCTCTCCACATTTACTAACCTTCTATATGAATCATCGATGTAGATGTCCATCTTTGCTCGGTAGACCACATGATGAGGAGGTACTTATCCCAAAATGCGCAGACATCATTCTCGCTAAGAACTCTAATGCAAGTAAAGTATGCCCATCATTTCAAATTTTCGCAACTACAAGAAATATCCATAGTAGACACATCAAAGTGGACAATCAAGTTTTGATTCTTCTTCTTCTCACCAAGTACTCCATGGGCCTATCATCGTACAGATAATCCCCAACTCCATGCGTAAATTCTTCAACATAGAGTAAAGCTTCCTCAGATAAAACAAAGCGCCTTGCTTAAGAATTGGACTACTCCTAACAAACAGAACAATTGGATACATTTGAAGTCTTCATCATGTTCATTTCGCCATGTTTCCATCACCTTCTCTAATCCCAAGAAACAACTGTCGAACTTGTTGGCTTCAAATACCATGACACACGCTATTTGTGGCCTCCACTGAGTGGACAACATGCCAATACAAAATTTATCTTTGTTGAATGCGTGGACCATTTTTGCCTAATTAATTGTAAAGTTCGGGATAGCCAAGCATGATCATATAAATTGCCCTCCTCTAGCATGGACATCAAGCATCCTCAAACTCAACCTCGGTCGATTTGCTCATGCATGCATAGAATAGCCCTTGAACTCTCTTGTTACTACTAAAGCAATGGACCTTGAGGGGACTTTCTTTGAGATATGCCATTGGCACAACCTATGATGCTTATGCGGTAGTACATTCTCGATAGTTTCATAGCCCGATCTTGATCAAGAATATCGTATAGGATGCCTTCCACCCATCAACCGAAGAAATGTCCAATAACCATGTGAATGACTCGATGGTCTCTTCCGACAAAAAAGGCTACTAATAAGACGTTTTGCCAATGATGATTCACTCCAACGAGTGGGGCAATGCATAAGATTGTATTTATTGAGCCGATAGCTAGTATCAAAATTATCATCCCCAAAATAATCAAATTCAACCCTAGACATACCATTGCTCCAAAAAAAACTCACCAAGCAATCGACGATCAACTCAACATCCCATGCAAACATCTCGTCGCGCTTGTCTTTCCTTAAATAGTCAGATAATGCTGCTATCACCACTTGCAATCCGTGACCTTCGCTCTTCTCGGATGAAATTGAAAGCATCTCTTTTGGTGAATCCAATATTCTCTACCCCACCAACTTCCTCAGAGGTAGCGTCGATTGCACTAATGCCGGCCTCGTTCATTCTTCAAAGCGATGCCTTCTCATCGATGCTTGTCTTGATCGAGAAGATCTGAATCACCAGTCTTTGCCGATTGAATGATTATGGCTCTCTATATATTTTTTAACCGACCAATTCCCCTCAAATCCACCGAATCGAATCATCAGGACAACCACTCTCGTGTCAGTTTTCTTGAATTTTGTTATATGGTTTAGATTGAGGTTTTTTTAGACTTTTGCCTCGAAAATCTCTCAATTCAATTTCTTAGAGTTTGGCCAATAACTTGTATGGTCTTTTCTAACAGCGAAGCCGGTTTGATGTGCATAATCACGGTCTGATTGCATAAGCGGTTTCATTATACTGGCAGGTACCCAAATTTGGGTCATTAGATAAAACAACTTCATCATCGCATTGCTCATTCACCACATTCATGCGAAAACATAGAGTCCAAGCAGTTCCTGAGATAATAGAAAGTCTGAGATGAGAATCTGAAGAGCATAGGCAGTACAGTTAGTCGAGTATAGACACAAAAAAATACCCAAAAAATCGTTGAGCGACCACCAAGTTGCCGGGACTGAGGCAGAGAATACGAGGAGGGTATAGAGTAGAGAGAATGAGAGGTATGCATGCAGAAGGTATAGAGGTATAGAGTAGAAGGTATAGAGAATTACAGTATAGCGATAGAAGGTATAGAAGGTATAGGCATTAAATGCAGTCAGAGGTACAGTAGTCTGAAGGTATAGAGGTATAGAAGGTATAGAAGGTATAGAGGTGATGTACGAGGAATTACGAGTCTGAGGGAGAGGTATAGAGTGCAATTCTGAGATGCAGAGAATGAGGTATGATGTGAGGTGCAAATCTCTAAAATCCGTCGAGCACCACATCATTGCTTGATTGGGATTTACCATGATCTGAACAACTCAGAAAGTGAAAAAAACTAAAAAAATCGTACACTCGAAAGACACTCTGAGTACATATGTAAAAAAGCACTAAAAAATTAATCAAAACGACCCAATTTCCTCTGAAGGATTACATTGAATATGTTTTCTCGAACTTTACAAAAAAATCATGAAAAAAAATATGAATCTGAAAGGATTACAACTCCTTAAAAGATTACGCTCCATTTTTATTTACATCATCGTATTTCCTCAACGCGCCTCCATTTCAGATTCATTCTCCTTCTTCATAGCTCTTCGTATCTCGGTCTGCAAATACAAAAATACAGCCGTAGCCCCAAATGAAGATATTTTTAATTTTTCCCGCGCATATACTCATTCCCCGCAGTTTGGTCGGTAGGCGCCCGCGAAAAAAAAAGCCGTTTCTATCTTGCCGTCATTTTTTACGCCGTTACGTGCACGCACGTCATATGCGATTGGAGTCCGCACGTAAAGCTACGTGCGGACTCCGGACGTAATATTTTCCCATGCGACAGAGACCACAGGCAGTGTAATTAATTAACGGCGAACCCAGGTCAAAGCGACCGTAGTAGCTTTTGAATGTTAATTCATGAGGTAGATAGAAATCACTGTCAGTGTAATTAATTAACGGCCAGCTCAGATGAAAATAACCATAATTAAGGCTGTTAATTTAGCTCGAAAATTGATGATCGCTCGAAAATCGAATTAAAATTTGGATCAAACTTTTTTTCGAGCCGATCTTGAGCCGGGCACAGATCGGATCGAACTAGCTCGAGATCGGATCGAATTTATTTATGATTAAAAATATTTAAATTTATATATAATATTTTTAAGTTTGTAATAATAAAATTATTCTTAAACTTAAGTGTATAGAGTTATAATTTGTAATATTTTAAAATAAAGATAATATATTTATAAGTATAAATATTAGTTCTTTGAAAATCATATTTTTTTATTTTATGCACTAAATTCAATTTTTTTAAAAAAATTTTAATAATCATTTTTATTAAATTCAAACTATTTAATCAAAATGAGCCAATTTTATTCGAATTCGAGCCAAAAAAAGTTAAAAATGTTCAATTCAAGCTGGCTCGAAATCAAAGCAAAACGATCGATTAGAAAATGAGCCAAAATGAATGATTTGAGCCATGAGCCGATCTTGAGCCTCGAAAGTATTTGAGCGATTTCAGCCCTCGAATCGCTCGAAATCGCTCTAACTGTGATAGCAATTGAATGTTAATTAGTAAAAAAAAGGTTAATTCATGAGATAGACAGAGACACCTGTCATTCTAATTACGTGTTATTAGTGTCATTGTGTAGCACACGGAGAGATAGACAGAGACAGCTGTCAGTCTAATTACATGAGTGGGTGTTTTCTTTTTTTTGGGACATTTTAGCGAATTTAATCGCAAACTCACACACACAATGCATGTGCAAGGACTTGAACCCAAGATTTCTTGGTTTAAAGCCAAAGCTATCAACCACTAGGCTAAGGTATCTTGCATAAGTGGGTGTTTTCTCCCAAATAATTTTATGGATCACCATGAATTTTTCAGCTGTTAAAAAATTGGCTTGCATTCCTAATTATAATATTTGACAAATTATGGTATTTTGGACATGATGATTTTGTTATGTCATTCTTTTTCGGTTCATGATCTTTTATTTAGTTATCTATTAATTAAGTATATTTAGGTTAGGTCCCCTCAATCTAAAATAACTGAATGCTCGCAGAGTTCACCGAGGTAGATCCTGTTAAGGGCAATTTGAGAATTTATTTTTATTTTTAATTTTCATTTATTTCATTATATTTTAAAATAAAATAAAAATGTATGATAATAAAAAAAATATTATTTATATTTATTTAAATAGGTGTGGTGAAGTCATTATAAAAAAAAAATCAAAAACTTATTTTAAATTATTTAAAAATAATTTCATTTTTTTTAAAAGTAAATAAAAATTGAACCCAAATAAACCCTTGCTGCTTTTTTTTTTTCTTATGAGTCACCCTTGGATGTATATAGTTCCACTTATATGGTGATGTTGAAAGATTACATGTTACCGTACTTGATTTATATTTTATGTTTCTCATATTAATGTGATACAAAATTAAGATAATAGCATCATTGCTACATTTCATTACAAAATTGTTAGTCTTTGTATTTATCAATAAATTTAATGCAAAAAAGCTTACCTTATGTACTCTTGATGAATAAAATGTATGTGATTTACGTGAAATGTTTCGGTTATGACAAAATCTTTACCAAAAGCATAATGAAACAAAATTAAAATGCAGAAAAGAGAAGAGCCATAGTAGGGACAAGATTTTTATATGGTTCGACTAAATCCTAAAATTTGCAAACGTCCATGCTTAGCCACCTAAACTAGAAAACCACTATCCAATACTCTAATATAATTAGGCGAGTATAACCCCAACAATAATCGCATACTCTCCTATAATGAGATGAATACAAGGATAACTGAAATAATTTTTATATACAAAGAAAAATACAACAACGTATAAATTTTGACATAATAAATTCAAATTATCTTGTAATCTACCCCAAATGAAAATGTGATCTTCCAACACAAAATGATAACCTTATAAAATATCAACTTAAAATAAATTTGACAAATTAAATGTCTCACTTATTTTTCTTGAGAAAAGATAGATTTATTTTTTTAAAAAAATAATATATTAATGCAAATAATAGACTAGCATAAAAATAATTTTGAAATGAATTAGCAAGTGTCTACTATACAACAAACTCAATTTTAGCTCATATTAGATTTATTTTCAAGAGAGATTATAAGTAATTTCAATGTAGCAATATAAGATTGTTTTTTTTTTCCCTAAAATAATTTTCTTTAAATATGAGATAATAAATTCAAAAAGATTAAAAAAAAATTTAGTAAGTTCTAATTTAAATTTAAGCAAGGATTAAAATCTAGAATGCAATAATTGGTGAATACAAGGTCAAATATAATTTATGTGCTTAAATCTTAATAATTCAATAATTTTAATATAACTTCCACAATTTCAACAAATGAAAAATAACTCTAGCAGAATTATACTTTTGTTCAAATCAAAATTATCCTCCAATGTGATTCAAATAAGGTTATGGCTAAACAATTTTAAGCAAATCAAATATTTTACAATGAAATAAATTTTTCTGCAAATTAAATTTAATTTCCGTAAAAGTAATATTTTGTTTCACTCTAAATGAAGCTCTAAAATGATTCTAATGATGAAGAACCTTTAAAATAAACCTCAAGATTAATAGTTTTAAGCACGCAAGTGATTTTTGTAGGAGAAAGAAAATTTCAGTAAATTAAAATATTTTTCCAAACAATCACAAATATTTTTCACCATTATGATTTTATTAAAAATGAAATGATACTAATGATTTTTCAATTAAAATAGGTTCTTTTAAAAATATGAAATTATGTGCACAAACGATTTAACCAAACAATAATAATGATTATACAAAAAAAATTTAATCAAGATGTAATAATTTTAACTCAAATCACATAAATAACATGATATTTCAATAAGAGATTTTGATAACATTGAAGAAGAACAAATTTCTAATAGATCGAAGATGTTTAGTGAACCAAATAAATATGAGACTAATCAATCATCAAAAACAAAGAGATTAAGTATTAAACCAACTTTAAATTTCAAAGATACTACTAAACAAAATATCTTACTTAAGGCTTTAATTGATTTGAACAAGAAATTTTTAACCTTTGAAAGACCTTTCTTTTTGCATGCAAATTTCTCCTTGTGAAAAAGCTTCATCAACCAAAATGATTAGCACAAGATTTCCTAAACATAAGAACAAATTGTTACTAAGATAGTTCATGGTTTGGAGAGGGAAGAAGCATGCTTTTGACTGTCCAAGGGAAAATTGCTAGTTATGAGTTCTTGAATTGATTAGGCTTCCTAATTCAACTTGGTTTTGATCTTAATGGGATTTGATTTAAAGCTAAAATTAGTTTAGACTATGGAGGGGCTAGGTGGGTTCCACTAACATAGTAAAGCAAACCCTTAAGTTCAATCCCATTGGCTTTGGGCTTGGGTTAGGTGTCCCCTTAATCACTAAGAGTATCATAAAGCTCTTAAGTAAAAAAAATATTATTATTAAGATAAGATTCCTAAAATGAAGGATGTGTGTATGTTAACCTCACTAAAAGTGAGGTCAACAAATAGACTCCCAATAGGCGTGGTGGATTAGACATAATACACACACATATGATGTTGACAAAACTAGTCAACTTTATCTAAAGAATCACAAATAAAAATGTTTGTAATACCCTTGAAGATTGAAAGATTTGATTTATGGTTTGTTTTGAAGTTTTGGATTCACTTCGAAACTTGAATGACTTCACAAGATATGCTAGATTGAGATGCAAGATTTAGGCCTAGAGATTTGTGACTTGAATCTGTTAGGGCTCAAGGTAATTAATTAGGGAGAGATCTCCTAGAGATAGACTCAATTTTGAGCTAATAAGAGATTATGCTAAGAGGGGTATGAATGAGTTGTTTCCACCAAGACTTATTTCCCTTTGGGAATAATGTGATGATATTAATGTGTAATAGAGAACAATCTAAGGATGAAATCTGCAGTTAGAATACTTGAAAGTGTATGTATGCTTTGTTATTGTGCAATGACTACACTAAGAAAAGGGTAGAATGAAATACTTTAACCTAGATTTACTAGCTAAAGGGATAGCCTGCTGAGTCAACTATGGCATAGTGGCTACCAAACCTAAGGAGTGACTACTAGGAGTGGGGCCAGAATGGCGTACCCCAAACCTAAATAGTCTAGGTAATGCCTGAATGGGGTTGCAGAGATATTATCCAAATAGGAGTCAAAAGAACGTAATTCAATCCCTAAACTTTGTTTGAGTCTGTTGGTGTGCAATGACTACACTAAGAAAAAGGTAGAATGGCATACTCCAAACTAAATTTACTATCGAAAAGCATAGCTTTCTGAATCAACTATGGCACAGTAATTACCCAACCTAAGGAGTGATTACTAGGAGAGGAGCCAGAATAGCATACTCTAAACCTATATAGTATAGGTCATGCCTAAATGGGGTCATAGGAATGTAATCAAAATTAGATGCTAAGGGATTTGTATGAACCTATCAATGGAATGACATAAGAGATCCCTAATGAATGGGAAAAAATGCATTAAAGATATTTTTGAATTTTTATTTTGAGGGTGACTTTGGAAGGTGAATAATTAATAGTTTCTCTTAGAAATTTAACCTAGTCAATGTAAGCATCATATTGACATAATATGAAAATATAATTTTGTTGAAGAAAATTTATGTTCAAGTACATTCATGCAAGATATTTCTTTAAATAAAGCATCCGCTAACCTAATAGTAAAAGGGTATTTGGGTACTTCCAATATATATTGTGCCACTTAGCGAAGTTGTTGATTTTATTTCTCTTGAAGGTGGTACCATTATCGAATATGATTCATTAGGTTATATCAAATCTATACATAATATGGTTCTTAAAAAACTGTAGAACATAGTGGCCTTTAGCTTCTCTAAATGGAATAACATTTGCCTACTTAGAAAACCAGTTTATTAATGCTAAAATATATTAATGCCTCCATAAAAGGTGGGCCAATAATGCCGTTCAACATTCAAATGGTCATGAGGCTATTATCGGATGGAGAACTTTTAGTAGCTGATGCGAAAATACTCTATGTACTTGACATTGGTGTTAATAATGAGCAACATTTATGTAGACTGCGATCATTGATAGCCAATAATATTCAAGTCTGTTAATTTTAGGTTTCATTTTTGGACTAGATTGATGTGGCTATATAATCTTGCATATACCCTGATCACAACATTTTGGGCATTGTGTTTGTTTAAACAACATAACAACATATAATCAAATGACTTATAATACAAAATGCCATTAAACAGAGCCATTAACTCTTGAGAAATTTTTCCTTCTCATAAATAGTTAATGAATGATTGACTCCAATTAAATTCTTCAACGTCTTTTGTTAGGGAAACCTTTCCAATAAAAAGTTATTTGTCAATGAATTTCATGTCAACAGGTGATTTAACTTGGTCGTTACAGAGGCCAGACAAGTCATCTCCTTAATGAGCATTGCTAAAGTATAAATTATGGAATTTTCTCTTCACAAATTTGTTATAGGGTTTTATTTAGAATCTGTTTCAATAACTAATATGTATTTACTATAATGATGAAGTTTGGACTTGAGAACCTTGTAGGTTTTGGTGATTTGATTTACCACTAATTATGAATCCCAAAGATTTTAATATCTCTAATTCCAATCACAATGGCCGAGTTTAGATCAATAAGCAGAGCTCCATATTTGGCTTCTTTGCTGGTGCATGATTCTAATATGCCATACAAGAATTATATCCTCCTTTAGTCTAGGGGTTATGATGATGAACCTAATTTCTATCTTGTCTGGGAGGTTTTGTTGTGGCCGTATTTAGATAATATGTTTTACCATTTTTAAGTGTTGTATATGTGTTGTGGTTGAAATCATATAAGTTCATGTGTTAATATATATATATATATATATATATATATATATATATATATATATATATATATATATATATATATATATATATATATGTGTGTGTGTGTGTGTGTGTGTGTGTGTGTGTGTGTGTGTTTGGTTTGGTGCCAAGGCTAGCCTTCTAGTGCAGCCTTCAAGTGCCATGGCTTAGCATTTTGAGGCATTTAATGCTTGGAAAGAAGCGGGGCCAGATGGCACTAAAGTGATGGGTTTTGTGTTATTATTTTCTCTAGAAGGATACATTTCTTGGAGTATTGTACTTATATAAGCTCTTATTATGACTAACTGGAGAGATTAGACTGATTCTTGTGTGAAGACTTGAGTAAAAACTCTTTAGGTTGGAGCATGGTGGCCAATCGTTCGGGGGATTTGGTGATCCTACACCCACATATACTCCAACACCAATTTCATTCCACTCTAACTCTTTTGGATAAGAGTTCTTCATGGTCAAAGGGAATTGTTATGGCACAAAGTGCTGAGCTAATAAGGAAATGGACTAACTTCAAAGCATAAAAAAATAAAGTGGCACAAGATCCCAATCAAGTGACTAAATGGACTATATTCACGAGCTTGGAGAAGGAGTTTCAGGAGAACATGAAGTTTAATGTATGAAGATTACAAAAAGACTTTATATGTGTGTTTTATGTGTTGTAATTGGTATTAGATGATATGTTTTATCATGTTTAAGTAATCTATGTGTGTTGTGATTGAAATCATGTAAGTTCATGTGTTAATATGTATAAGTGTCAGTCTAACGCCTCTTAGACCTAGAATTTAATCTAGGCACTAAAGTTCTATTGATCTCAAGTGGGATTTATAATCACCATAATCTCAGTGAATTAGGATCTCTAATCTTAGATTAGGAGCTTCCTAATTAGGCACTTAGGTTGACAACCCTCCTCTTAGACCTAGAATTTAACTAAGCACTAAAGTTCTGTTGGAAAAATACCTAAAGTTGAGATGTGCTACACGATTATTAACTAGTCGAACTCAATCCGTGCTTAAAATTATACAATTTAATTTTGAGTCAAACTGAAATTTGATATTGATTAATTAAAGTCAATTGTTACTCATTTTATTTTGGTTTTAGTTTAAATTGGAAATAGCTTCATAAATTTTATTTAAAATTATTTTAAATAATAATTAATTTGAAATTTAATTGATAATATAATAATATTAAAAAAATTAAACTTCTAATAACAAGGAGAAAAATAATATTATTCAAATTAATTCTTTTTATACATTAAAAAAAACATAACATATAAATTCTATTAGATATATCAAGCATATTTCAAACATTTTTTGAATATTGTGCTACAGTAGAACCTGTCTAAATTGATACTCCCAGGACTAGGGGCAATGTATTAACTTAGGCAGGATATTAATAAATAGAGTGTCATTTAATTAATTGATTTTTCATTACGAGGGAGGTGCGGATATTCTACAATTCCAGCCTGACGTTCACGGAGCTAAATAAAGGGAGATCAGCCATGCTCTCTTAGCCATACACAAGGAGAGAAGCTTCTAGAGAATTATAGAAAGATCGATATTCTGCAAGCCATCCGTCTGGCTATTGCTGCCTGGATCATCGATGTCAAGCCAGAGATAATCCAAAACTACTTCCACCATTGCCGGTTACGGTAGTCAGAGCGTTGCTCCAATCGCCAGGATGCACTCGTTGATCGGCGTCATCGGGGATGGAGGCCGCAGTTCATGAGCACGGAACCCAATGGACATCGCAACCTCATTGATTATCTAGCGGAGTTGGAGATGGCCTACGTTCGGTGAGATCTCAGGACCTCTTCAGAAATCGTGTAGAGAAATAGAAGTTGACGACAATCAAGAACCTACAATTGTGAAGGCTTAGAGGCTTTGCGGGTAGCGAAAAGCGATTCGGATGCAGCAAGATAACATAGAGACACTTGTCATCCGTAAGATCAAGGATCATGATTAGAAATAGCTTGTGCGAAGCCAATTTTCCGGATTTCAAAGTTTAAATATGTCGATGTCAAATTTGTAACAAATATGTAGCTTTTAGTAGTTATCAATATAAAAAATTTTCTTTGGGTGACATGAGTATTAATTATTGACTTTAGGAAGTTTATTAATAAATGTATGAGGCCTGGGGCGCCATTAACTATTAGAGGTTATTGACTTAGGCGGATCAACTTAGAGTTCTGTATCAACTACAATCAAATTCAAAAAATGATACGCCTTATTTGTTTCTTAAAATTATATTTAAATGTTCTTAACATTTTGTAATAATTAGAAGAAGAGAATTTATTGACATAATTTATTAAATATTAGATATAAATTATATTAGTTGTTAAGTTGTTGAATTAACCTTTTTTTACTAATTAACATTCAATTGCTATCACGGTTGCTTTCATCCGGTAATAATTAATTACAATGACAATGGTCTCTATCTACCTTATGAATTAACATTTGAAAGCTACCGCGGTCGCTTTCACTCACCGTTAATTAATTACACCGTGGTCTCTGCACCTCATGAATTAACATGAAAGTGGTATCGTGATCGCCTTTTTTTTTTGAAGGGTATCCGCCTAACACCCCACCCATCTTATGGGTGGGGATGTCGTTGTGACTAATCCCTTGGGGCCTACAGTGTCACATTCATCACCCACGCGTAACGGGTCCTCTTGAGGGAACAACGTAATTCGAGATCTCATTATAAGGTGAATGGCCAAGGGCGTTCTCATGCGCCTTTTTATCTAGCCTTCAATCCCGAACTCTTCCAACCAAGAGTTGCTGTTCTCCGCTAGAAGAGAAACTTAAAAGGAAGAGCTTTTCATAGAGGAGTTCTCCGCGAGGCTAATGCACCAAGTTATGTAGTAAATTATGCAGCTCTTTCTTTCCTAAGCCTTAAAAATCATTATCATAACTTGAACTAGTTCTATAAATGTGTATCTAGACTATTCTAATTCGAGAAAAATATATGTTGTTGTACTCAAATAGGTGACCTTGAGTGGAGAACACAACTAAGGCTATTTTACATCGTGAGGGAGAACTCATAGCTTTCTTTAAAAGACTATTCGATGTTCACGTAAAGTCACCGGTGGTTGATGGTATTCTTGATCCTCTTGATCTCAATTTTGCCCCTTCCCATCTCTCTTTATTCTCGTAAAGAAATATACAAAGAGGAAAACATTTTTACCTATGAAAATTAAATAGGAAGGAGAGGATAAATTATATGTATGAAAAAGAAGTTAATCTCGAATCTCGTGCACAATATGGATCTTTATAGCACTTAGTTGGCAATAGAAATAATAAATTTTTTTTATATGATCAGTCAATTAATAATCAATTACAAATTATATTCCTCACATATATAAATAAGATTGTAATGATAAAATCAATTATTTAAAATCCAAAATAATTTTGCTTAATACTTTAATACAAAAAATATTTAAATTTAAATATAAGATGATATCATAATGTATTATGAGATAAGAGCGATGAATAACAACAGATAGAAAAAAAATTGCACATATTAGAAAAATTCACTATATGTAAAAAAAAATTACGAGGGAAGAGTGTTGCCACCATATGACTAAATCACAGAAGAATTTGATTCCTTCTACAAGGACATGAGGTATTTAAAATTTTTCACAAGAGACTTTATAAGAAAATCACTCACGAGAGGTCAATAAAGTTAGAGCACACGGATTGCAATCTAAAGACTATAATAAGATCAATCCAACAGCAGAAACCTTCAATTTTTGTACCAGTAATATCTTACTAAAGCAAGTGAAATTCACAAAAAATTCATGTTGCAAATTTGACATAAAGATAATTAAATCTAACAAATTTAGTAAAATTATAAACAATAGAAAATTTTTCCAATTTTGAATAATACTGCAAAGATAGTTAAAAATTAATGCGGTTCATTCATTTGTAGCCCCCATCTCTCCAATTTGTTTTCGGATTAGCCTGTTAAAATTTGATATCTTTTTATTTTTTTTTGGTGATAAACAAACTAATTCCTAATTCCTAAGACTTTTTATTTTTTTATTGATTTGAAACTCTTATTATATATTTTTAGGTTTTGTTAACCCGGACCCAGCCCTAAGACTAAACCGAGAAACAACCCACGCAATATCCTTAGACCCTTGAATTTAGGCATTCAAAGATCGGAGCAATACGCGGTGTTTATAGCTTAGTTATTTATCTAAGGAGACAATCTTAAGTCTACCTTAGCTGACAGAGAGCTATTTGCCCTATCAAGTATACCTTATGATTCACAACTCAAAGGGCATAGCCATTGGGGAGCATACGAGCTACGGTCGTGATCGTAATATAATGGAGTCTGACTAGCCAAATCACCCGATCAGAGGACTCTGGTCATAACTGCTTCATCTGTGGAGCCTACTGGCCAAGCTACACAGTCAAAGGACATGGGCCACATCCTTACTAGCATGAGATTTATTGAGAGTGAACATAACAGAACACTTGATTTGATATTGACTCTTTTGTGAGCTAGAGTTTGCTTAATTTGTCACCCCAACAAATAATTGCGGAAGGTGGATAGATTGAGTTTGATATGAGGTTTTAATTATAGAATTCCATTAAAGCATTTTCAGATTGCTACTTAAAAATTGATTGATTAGAATATGTTTAAGAGTTTTAGATCCTGTCAACTCTATTTAGTTTTTAATAGAGGATTATATTTACTTCCATCTTACGTAATCGCCGATATTTTCCAGCGATTTAAAACTTCTTATTATAAGTTTTAGGTTTTGTTTCAGAAGACTAAAGAAACAACCCAACATCCTACTTGAATTTAAGTATTTAGCATAGTGTCGGAGCACATGCGGGTGTATTTAAGAACTTAAGTAGTTTTTATTTTTTTAAATTATAAAATTGATTTTGTATTTTCATTTAATTCCAATTTTTTGCCTTTTACATTAAAATTTGCACTTGAATCTATATGTTTACATGCAGAATTTATAGCAGATAATTTCATCTAATTAATAAAATTATCACTCTTGAAAATCATAATTAGGATGAAATTATTAAAGGAGCCTGATTTTGTAGATTTTGATTTAGTATCACCTTCTGTCTGCTTGTATAAAGAGTTACATATCTGGTGGTGAAGAAAGCATTTTGGTTTAGATTGCAGTTTAACACACTACTAGCACTTAGTTTACTTATTGAGTTTTAACATTTCTCCCAATTTGATTATGCTCAATTTATATCAATTTTGATAAGTTATGCCGTTGATTTTAGTATTTGTTAGCCTCTCATGCTTATCAGCTAGCATAGTAATCACCTCCACATTCGTATAAGAATTATTAAACCCAATTTGGATTCATCCTCAGATTTTGAATTTATAGCAAGTTTGTTATGAGTTTGGCATTAGTCCCCCCAAATTCCAATTAAAGCTTGCCTAATTTTGAGAAATTTAAAAAGAACTCTCTCATTACTTCCCTTTAAGCCATAGAGAATAGCTATTAGAGTTTGTGAGTTTAATATTTGTCTCTCCCAAATTTTACTTAGATTTTAAATGAATATTCTATTATTTCCAAGATTTGTTTTAAAGGCTCCCACCTTATTTTATTTTACGTTATAAAATTAGCTGCAAGTTTTCCTACTTAGCACTCTTAAATTAGCCCATTTCATTCTCAAATTTGTCTAAGTCAAAAGATTTGACGAAATTTCGGTAGCCTCCCATCGTCATCCCGTGTAGGGGCTGCATCAGGGGTGTTTTGGCTTGATCGAGGCCCCGCTAGTGAGTGGTGTCTTGTGACACCACAGTTGATTTTAATCTCATCACGCCCTGTTGAGCACAATGAGGCCTTCAAACTTGCAAATAATAAATACAATGCCATATATAATCATCCCCATTTTTTTAGTCCGAAAATTAGACAAAATTTGATTTCATCTGGGAGGCGACATCTAACAATCGGCTTAGTGACGCCTCACTGGCGTAGCGGTGTCTCAACACTTTTATTTTTTTCATCTCGTCGCACCCTGCTGAGCATAATGAGGTCTTCAAACCTGCAAAGAAACACAAACATATATATATATATTCACATTCATAAATCCTCACATGTTTTGACATATTTTGCGGCACGCTGTAGTGCTAGGCAAAGAAACGAGGTTGAGTATGCGATTCAGAATACAAGGTAAGGGGTACGACGCCGAAAATTAAAAGAAGAATTCGCATGCAGACGATGTTCTTCCCCGATTTGCGGCGTAGCGGAAGAGAGATAGCTAGAGTGAGGGAGTGCGATGCCGAAATTTAAAGAAGAATTTGTCTGCTGACGATGTTCTTCCCCCACATGCGGTGAAGCAAAAAGTGGAAGGGTTATGGGATGCGCGATGCCGAAAATCGAAGGAAGAATTACCGACGACGATTTTCTTCTCCATTATGGCGCAGCAAACGGGACGGCCAAAGAAGGTGTGACGCCAAAATCAAAAGAAGAATTCGCCTGCTGATGATGTTCTTCCTCGATTTGTGGCGCAGCAAAAGTGGAAGGGTTACGGGGTGCACGATGTCGAAAATCGATGGAAGAATTTGTCTGCTGATGATTTTCTTCCCGACAGCGAAAGAAAATGGAAGGATTATAATAAGGAGGAGTAGGGCTGTAACAGTGGCCTAGTGGGCTGTAGGGAAGAGCTGTGGGCCTTGGGCTGGAGGGAAGGAGGCTGGCGGGCCAGAGTAGTAGGCTTGTGGGCTGTAGGGATGAGCTGTGGGCCTTGGGCTGAATGGAAGGAGGCTCGCGGGCCAGTGTGGGCTTGAAGGGTTATTTGAAGGCTGACGGGCCTTCGGAAGGAGGCGGGCCCGTGCAGGCTGCGGTTTCGGGCTGAGGCGGGCCAGCGGGTGCAGCAGGGTCGGCGGGTTCGGGTCACGCGGAACGGCGCGCTGCGGTGGCGGGCCGCGTAGCGTCGCGGGCTGAGCGTGGAATGGTTACAGCGGAGCAGGCCGAAGTGGGCCGAAGCGGGTCAGCGAGTCTCGGCTGTGGCGTCGCGGGAGAGGCGACGGGCTTGGGCCGCGAGAGACATGCCAGCGACGGGTCAGGACGCGCGGAACGCGCGTGCGACGGTGGTGGTTTGCGGGAACGCGGGAAGGGGAGCGGGCCGGGCTGCAGCGGCGGACTGTGCCGTGGGACGCACGACTTGCACCGGACTCCGTCGGCAGAAGGACGGAAATCGAGAAAAGTTTCAACATGAGGAGAATTTTTTTACCTTTTTATTTTGGCTTTTCTTTTCGTTTTCCCACGGGAGTGAGGAGAAATTCCAGAGAGAAAAAAAAACGGGTCACCAGAATGAGGAGAGCGTGGGGGAGAATGAGAGGGAGTAGTTGAGGAAAATGAGGGGAGTGGTTTTCAGTTTTTTTTTTTAATTATTCTTTTTTTTTTCAGAAAACTAGAGGGAATGGTTGAGCAAGGGGATAATTTGAAAATTTTAAATTAATTCAATTAGTTTTAATTTGGGTTTTACGCAGATAAATGCATATAGCCAATATATATTGATTTAGGGTAATTCCACTGTTCTGAACGCAATTGTGCTGTCCGTTTCGCGATTGGAGACCGTTTGGTTTAAGTCGGCGCTAAATTGGGTCCATTTCAGCTCAAAATGCGCGTCATCACTTTCGACCGCTCGATTTTCGCGCAGACTCGTTCGAATTGAATGCGAATAGTCTCATTTGATAAATTTTGATGTTTTGAAGCCAATGACGTGATCAATTTCATGAACGGAGGTCGTTTGATCCTCGTCGACACCTTCTGACCTTGATATGTGTGCAGGTGTGTTGACGATTTGAGCGCTTGATAGATTGCTCATCAAATCATGCAATATTTATATCCTGACCAATTTTGACGTTCTGAACACGATGGCGAAGTCCGTTCATCGATCGGGGGTCATTTGAGTTTATTTCGGTGATGTCTAGTGTATTTTGAACCCCGATTTGTGCACTGTCGCTTCCGAAGTCCGTCGAATTTGACATGTGGGCTTGTCTTGATTTGTGACACACATATGGAGGTCAACAGTACTCAATACAAAAGAAAAAAATATACATCTAAAGTTTGGTATATTCAACAAAATATCATAGTGCATTACATCCAAACATCATTAACCATCACTTAGAGGTCCACATTCAACAAAAAAAATTTAAGTTTACAATAAAGTACTATTGCATGAGATAGTGGTTAACATAAAGATTGAACAATAATTACATAATCTTAAAATACGAATCATCTTCCTAACTCCTTGTGCATCCAATTGGCTTTTGATTTTGTAGGTCTTGAAAGAAAGAATCAATCATCATAAAATTCTTTGATAAGTTCTCATAAATTATGTCAATCTCTGTAAAAATCTGGAATACTAAAAAGTTCTTTCATTAGTTCATTGAATATTTGTCTTTACTTAAAATCCCTTGTTGAACTCTAAATTGCATTTATAACTTAGGTTACACTATCAGCAATCATGATAATTTAATCATGCAGAGATTGATCACTTTCATTCTTTTTAGTCTTCTTGCATTTAGTAAATTCTTTCGAAGATGAAGGTACTGACATTTTTGTCTTCTCTGTAGAATTTTGTGTAAGTTCCACATTAGGAAACTCAATGGGATGGGATGCATCTGCATATCTCGATAAAACTTGGAGGGCCATCATCTAAACTAATATGTTGAGTACCAAAGGAAGTTTCGAATTTCTTAACTTTGCCCATTCTCTGGCATGACCTTCACCACAAACTTTCTCCAATTTATTGTAATTTACAATTGGAATATTTAAAAGACAAAGATCTTTTGGAAAAGCCTACAATGCAAGAAGTAAAAATACATAACATATATTTCTTAGCAATATCATGTGGGAAAGCTATATATTACAAAAAATATTTGAATATGTGATGCATATTCCTCTTGTCCCATCAATATCATTTTTTTATCTTCATCCCAAGACACACCTGATTTTCTCATTAGCTCCTAGATGTGATTCCATATTCCTTTTTGATGCCTGATCTAATTCTTGCATTGATCCGGTGTGACTTCAATTCCAAATTTATATTTTAATTTATAAGAAACACCTTTGTACATAGTACCTTTGAAGCCTTAAGCACTTCTTATATTCACATCAACATACTCACACATGATTTGTAAAAGCCCTGAAATCAATTCTGGTTTTATACTTCAGGCAAAATGCATTCTTTTAGTTTTTAGAGCTAGTGGGGGGTTAGGAGGAAGATTGTCCATTTAACATAATTAGACAAACATTATATGGAAGAAAATATTAGTAGTTAGTATGATTAAAAAAATAATCTTATAAAAGAAATTATGCAAAAAAAAAGATAAATCTATAAAAACAAACATGCTTTATTCTATCCAGAAATAAATATTTGTATCATCTATTAAATATATTAACTGAAAAAATATATATATTTCACCCAAAAAGATAAACAATCAGCATAAAAAAATATTTACAATATGTACTAATATAATATGATTTATAAAAAGATAATAAATCTAACATCCCAAAATATGGACTATGTGCTAGAAAGGATATTTTATGTCATCCAAATTTCTAGCTAATAACCGACTTCGTTCATGCGGCTCCACTTTGCATGAGCTATTTGGTCTCTTTTGTCCAACCACTCACCAGATTCGTTTACAACCCTCATGTCATGCCTACTAATATGTGCTCTCCTAGCTCACTCATCCTCTGGAAGAATGAAATCATCATCCCCTTCTGAAATGATCCAATTATGTAATATACAAGATGCAAGAACAATATCAACTTGCATTTATAATGGAAAATATGGGTCACACTTGATAATTTCAAATTGATTTTTCAAAGAAACAAAAGCACGCTCCACTGTAGTACGTAGTGATGAATGTCGAAGGTTAAACAACTCATTAGCATTGGTTGGTCTAATGCTACTGAATTCTTGAAGATGATATCTTGTGACATGAAATGGAGATATAAAACCCTTCTTAGTAGAGTAGCCACCGTCCACTAGGTAGTACTTACTTGTGAATAAATGTGAATCAATCATTCGTATAAGTAATTATTGAAACTGATATTTATGATAAATATATTTTGTACCTTCTGAAATAAATAGACCATCAGGTCATTCTAAGGCATTATAGAGTACTGCAGCATCATGTGCTGAACCTTTTCACCCATCTAAGACATATGTAAATCTCAAATCAAAGTCTACTACTACAAGCACATTTTGGGTGGGATAAGATTTTCTCCATCTAAAAGTATATTCATGCTCTTTAGGAACCCTAACTTTAATATGAGTTTCATCAAGAGCACTGATACAATCCTGAAATTAATAAGTTATATTAGTAAGAGCATTAAAATACTTAGATAAGATATCATTATCATACCTTGAAGAAAGGCATGAATCTATTGCTCGATTGTATTTTATGTGGAGTTTCCAATGTCAGAGGCTTTATCATCTCATGTCGTAACTTTCTTACAGCATACAATACAACATTAAAGTACCTACTCACAATTTCTCCAGATCGTTGAAAGTTGAATCGAATGACCCGATTTCGCACACTATGCCCAAGGGTATGTAATAATATAGCAACCTGTTACTCAATTTTTACATTAAGCGTGTCTGCAAGTAAACCTCTTGTGCGATATAAATTACATAATTTGAAAAAAAGAGCTTTTTTCGTTCGAACCATATTCACATAATCTGGATTGGATCCATGATATAATCTAGAAAGGTAAGTTTCACATTGAATATTTTGCTCAGGATTAATTCTCTGTTGATCTCTCCTTAGTGTATCCAATAAAACAAATATAATAATGGTTGAGCCAACAATGAATGCATGAATGGCTGAAGCAAGTTGATTTCCATTGATCTCAACATCATTTGAAAACTCATCGTAATCGGACGACCATCCTTCACCCTCTTCAGAGATCGCACTCATTGATTTTTACAATGATATTCACTAAGCTGAGTCCTCAGAAAATAAGAAAAAAATGTTTAGGAAAATAACAAAGCCATCAAATTAGTTGAGAAACAAAGGAATTATAAAGAAAACAATAGAAGGTGGAATAAATGATATAAGAAGAGAATCATCATTTTTATATCTATGGACATCTTAGTGAAGAGAAAGTAAGGTAGAACTAAAAAATTTTACCTGAATTTGTAAATATATATGAAGGGATTAAGAATTCCTAATATTTTTTTTCAGCCTCTTTAATAAAACTCTATATTTATAATTTTTAATTTTCTTGTTTGCTTTGGAAGATTTGAGAATTCTCTTTTTAATAAATTTGGGTGAAGCAGTCTTTAGGGAATACTATTTTCTTACATTATTTATTTTATATCATAAAACATTTTTTGTAAACTTTATATCTTCCTTAGCAATCTATATATTGTATATTAAATAATACTATTATATAAATTAACAATATAATTTTCATGAAAAGTTATACGTAATGAGACAAATAAAATTTGATTGATTGCAATATTATCATGATATTCCTACAATGCAAATATAAATCGTATTTAAAACTAAATCTTAATAACAATGAACCAAATGATGTCTGAATGTAGTTGGCAAATTTGGAAGTCAGCTTCAAGTTAAAAGAAAACCTATAATTCAACTCAGTCTTAAGAAACTATCATTTCGTTGTCACATGATTTTGGTGGATCTTAAAACAAGATAGTTTTTTGGCTAGATCAAAACCGCAACCTACTTATTATTCATCACCTAAAACTTTAACATTAAACCACTTAAAACATAGGTTGGTAACGGCTAATTAAGCATCAGTAACTTTGATCAGATCTAGCAAACACATAGATATCCTGAGGTAATAGAAAGGTTCACAAATGAATAGAAATTATCATCTAAATCTTAGAATTTCCTCTAGGGAATAATAATGAATCCTATCATGATTATTTAATAAAACATTGACCATGCAAAACAACCATGAGAGCAGCAGTACAATATTTTTATCATATGAAAATAATAATAATTCACAAAATTAGTAACGTAGATAAAAATCCCTGGCCAACATCTAAATTTTCCTCAAAAATATAAAACAAAATGTAGATGTGGTGTAAGCCTTCTATTAAGAATTGATAAAGATAATCAAAATACACAAAATAAGAAAAAAACACACAAAAAATAGAAATAATCAGGCATAATGCTTAACTTTGATCAGTTACCTAAGCCCATATGGCACGATTATATTCTACATTTTGACCTATGATCAAGCATTGTCTGAATTTTGTTACAAAATCTCCTACGATTTAGAAGATTTAGTTCCTTATCCAAACCATGACATGTTGGACAATGATGTAGCATCTAGTACTACCACTTACATTTGTTAAGTTTATCCAATATGAGCTAGTTTCATCCACATACTTGTACGACAAATATAGAAGAATTTGAACCTATCCCATACATGCTAGTTTAGTCAACATCTTTGTATAGCAAATATAGAAATTTGTGAGCTTCTAATCAATCATTTGTATTTTACATGGTATACTTTCGAGCATCCTATTCAAACTATATAGTTAAAGGATTGCAAAAAAAAAAGAAAAAAGAAAAAAGTCTTGAACTCAAATAATTTGACACTCAATTTAATTAACCTTGGAACTGATTTGCATCTTATGAATATGCAACACCTGAGCCAAATAACTAATTTCCTTTCAATGACAGTTTACGAATATAATAATGCCATCAACTTGATTGTGCAGGAGTTACCAAAAGTAGAGTAAATCATGTTTTTCCATCTACGGATATACAATTAAGACAATCTACCTACAACAAAATATGACAGACGAAATTAACCTTCTTCTAAGTACCATGCCAAGCAAAGAAGATTTCTCAAACAGAAAATGCTAATCTGCATGAAACGAACCAACAAGCTGGACTTAGGATTGCAGCAGAAATTTCCAGGAAGTGAAGACTCGCGAACACGGCTCGCACGATCGCAACTCCAGCTGGCACGACAGCAGCTCTCGCAGCGGTGGCAGCTCAGGCGATCGAGGCGCCTTAGATCCTATTGCGGGTGAAGCACTGCCGATTCCTGCGGCATAGATCTCGCAGTCGCGTGGGTTCCCTTGTGTGGCGGTTATCGCAGGAGGGAGATGAAGGGGCATACGCGTGAATGAGTTTTCAGCCCCCGTGATTTCTAATTCCATTGGATTCAGGGGTATTTCATTTACACGAAAAATAGCTTTTGCGGAGTATTTCAAATACCATAAATTTTATACCGTATTTACTTTACAACACACCAAACACTAAATAAGCTAAATTACATGTATTTGATTTACAATACACTCCTTTTCCAACCAACCAAATAGCCCCTTAATGATGTAGTACCCTGTCTCATTTAGTCTGACAATGGACAAGTTTTTAGTTATTTGTAGTTATTTGAGTTGTTGTGTTTAAAATATTAATTAAAATATTTAATAAAATTAAATTTAATATATTGTTATGATTAAAATAAATAAGTTGTTTGCATTAAGTACCTTTTGACACCTAATATTTATTTTAGAGGCTTTTACATACACTATCACCATATTCTTACCTATTTATAAATTAACCACCTTCAATATCAAAATTTCAAATTGACATTCAAATATTGAAATTCATAACGAAAACCCAACCCAAAATTTTCATTTTTGTAAAATTCATAATAATTTGATCGTGGCATGCGCAAATACATGGGCCTCATAGTTAATAAAATGATGAACGTGGTTAAATTATAAATGCATATATTTTAGGTGGTTGATTTGTAAATATCCCTTTATTTTATATGCATGAAATGTCTCAAGTGATCATGTTAAATAACAATGTTATTTGAAAGTTAATTGCCAAAAAGCTCTTTGTTTTGGCTAAATTCAATGTAACTGATTAAGAAACATTAAGACTAGTTTGAACGAAAAAAATAGGGAGATTTTATGGGTTAGAAAACTTTTTGGGATATCATGAGCTTTGGATTTTTGAACCTTTGGAAAATTATCTTCCTAAAGCTCTTATAGATTCTAATTTATAGTACAAAGGCTTACATTCCTTATCTTTATGTGTTATTTCCTTTCTTACACATCTACTATCTCCCCCTTCTAAATCCCCTTGCTAGGTGGTGATCTCACAGACAAACCATGATCTAACATTAACCATAGAACATATTATATAAATATTTGGCCAAAAATATGTTTTAAGTAATAAAGAAAAATCCTACTTTAAATGGGCAAAACCTTTTGTTTAGGAAACACAAAGTTATTAGAAAATATCTTCATCAAGAAAAAAATGAGGGTGGGCCCACCTTGTAGTTCTCTCATGCTTGTTTAACAAAATAAATAATACTTAATTGGGCTTGTCCACCACTAGCTTATTTGAAAAAAATAATTAACTTATAAGACAAGATTGAGTATAAAAATAAACTTTTAAATGATACTCTTCATGAACAAGCCTAAACTGAGTTTTAATTGAACTTTATAAAGAGCTTGTTCACAAGTTTAAATGATCTTTTTTATGAATATAAATAAATGGAATAATGAGTTCAAATTTAGCTATTTAGTTACTATGTATTTATGAAGTATTCAAATTTATTTAATTACTTAATAAAATGATCATGAACAAGTTGTAATAAAGCTGGGCCACAAATAACTTGTTGAACACTTTGTTCATTTGCAACCCAAATAATGGCTGGGAAGTGATTATATATTAACTGCTTATTGTGATTCATTTTATCTCGAGCTTTCATTTTTTATTTTTTTAAACTTATATTTGTTTATGTATTTTTATTATTAAAATAAATTAACTTATTTAAAAACACTCAAAATAATTTATAAGTATTTTGAGCATTTTTTATTTTTAAAATAAATTAATTTATTTAAATCACTCAAGATAATTTATAAGTGATTGTCTATTTTTAAAAATAACTATCACATGCAATTATTACCACATAAAAATTAAACATAATTTATTTCAAATTAAAATAGAAATAAAATAAAATAAAGTTAAAATAATAAATAATAAATAATAAATAATAAATAAATGTGATCCTAACCAACTTTTGAAAAACTTTAACAATAATTTTAAATTAGACTAAGTTGGAGATCACCTTAGTATATTAAACATGGGAAAAAATTAATAATAAATCATTTGATAATGAAGATGAAGAAGTCAATTTCCACATGATATATTTTCTAATTATTAAAAAAAAAATCTTTAATATTTGCTTTAGATTGTTAGCATTTTATTAGGTTGGTAGACATAAATAATAAATCACGGATTAATGAAAGTTGGAAGAATCTTGAGGTATTGGACCTGTCTTCTAAAGATTGTTTGAGGTTTGTTAGATCGTCTCCTTTAAGGGGAAGATTAAAGAGAAAGAAATTTAGCATAAATATTAGTTTTGACATTTGTAGTCATAGTTAGTGCTAACAATGTAAATCAACTTTATTGTTGATGGTGTGCGTTAACATTATTAGTGATAGCACGTGTTGTATTTGGTGGGTGTCAATGTTATGCATTAATCTTATAAATGATGATATGGGTTGACATTATACATCAACTTTATAAGTAATGCATGCATCAATAATATATTTTAGCTTCATAGGTGCTAAGATATATTGGCGTAATAATCAATCTTATGAGTGATAGTGCATTGATAACATGCATTTGCCTTATAAGTGATGATGTGTATGACAACATATATGAGCCTTATAAGCCATGTACCCATTTAGATGATAATTGTCGGGTGATTTTAATTGGATAATGTTGTTTGGAAGATCACGAACAAGAATGATGAGTGAGTGATCATAATTAATTAGCGGTGGTCAAGTGACCGAAATGAGACGATGATGATCTGGTGATTATAATAAAATGATAGAGGTTAAGCTATGATAATCAGGCGACGTTTCTCCAACAATTACGATCATGAAACATTACTCTTATGATGATAATTAGGTGCGTTGGTTTAACAATAATAGTATAACAGTGGCGGATAAGTTAAATGGTGGAGGTTGGTGGTGATGCTCTAATAATAGAGGTTTGTTGATAATAGTTTGATGATGGTGATTTGCCAGTGATATGTCGATGATAGGGATGAGGCAAGGGTAGTCTTATGGTAGTGTCCAGGTGGTGGTGGTTCAACAAATAGTGGGTGGGTTGGAGTAATCTAATCTCATTAACCTATTGATTGACTTTCAAAGGTGATTGTTTGGTAATGATAGTCTAATGATTGTCTAGTGATGACAATTTAATAGTGGTGATTAGATGATGATAATCAATAATATTAGTTAGATTAAATATCTTGACAAGATGAACCAAACAACATCAAAAGTAGTTGAGTATAGTTTTAAATTTTAGAACATTAATTGGTGATCAAATAATCACCAAATCATACATATTAATTGTTCAATTTAGTGTCTCATTAAAATATTTAGTTTGACTATAAATTTGTTATAATTGAAGGATGATCTTTATTTTAACTCTAAAATTATCTAATTTTAATATACAATTTCATTTATGCTAATCAATTAAATCCTTTAATGTTGTATATATATTGTAATATGGTAGAAAATTTACAACGTTAGATATAGATTAACTCTTTACTTAATAGGAATATCCAACACATACACCGATAAAAGTGTTATGATAATAATATTTTACATTAAAACTTCACCCCTACCTTGAATAATAAAAAATATTAATTCATTATATAAATAAAAATATAGAAATCCACTCTCTCTCCAACTAAAATAGATAGAGTTACAATATATGAAAATACTCTTTTATTTTCTAATTATATAGAAGTTAGGCAACAATATCCTCAAAATAATAAAGCTACAATAGTCTTATAGTGGAAGTTGGACTATAACAACTACTGGTGTTTGCCAACTTAGTACTTTTAGGCTTAGCTCCTCAATCCTTTTATCTTTCATGTTAATTTTAGTAGTGACATTTAAATAAATTAAATTCAAATCTTAAAATGCTTCATAAGATAGTTTTCAAATGGAATTTAGGGAATGTTTTGAGGCATAGAAATAATTTAGAAGCATTTGAAAAACCTTTAAAGTGTATATATATATATATATATATATATATATATATATATATATATATATATATATATATATATATATATATATATATATATATATATATACATATAACATCTAAAATTTCATATTTACATATCTAATACTTTCCTTGGACATGAGATGTATTTTACTTTTAAAGACGTAAATGATAATGATCTTTTGATGTGATAGTAAGTATTTAAGTATTAGGTACTTAAATTTTAAAATCTAGATGTTATACATGCAAATACATAAAAATTGTGTGATATGTATATAACTTTTTCCATCATCCAAAAAATAAAAAAGTCCAAAATCAAATTTTGCATATTGAATGGTTATAAGCTTTGTATATTTTACATTCCTAGGAGTCGGTTGAACACATCTCTTGTTGAAAATGAGTTGACATTTCTATAGGCTATATATATAGAAACTTCAGATTTTCCTTGTCTTTTATGCATGATCAACCTTTTGTTTCAACATAGCTATTTGTTTTAACATTTTCTGTAACATGAAGAGAATTTTAGGCAACATTGTAACAATAGTGACCAAGTTTTTCCTAAAATGCTTGTTAGGGAAAATATATATATATATATATATATAGAGAGAGAGAGAGAGAGAGAGAGAGAGAGAGAGAGAGAGAGAAACTATCTTTAGAGTGGTGAACTTGCAAGTTTCTGCAAGCTTATGCACATACATACACAGGCCTTCTTCTTAGGGGTTGTTTGATAAGAAGAATTTAGAATGTAAAGTAAATCAAATGTAGAGATTTTAATTTTTTGAGTGTTTGCTATGGTGAAAAGTAAAATTCTAAAATATTTCTAATGTATTTGAAATGCATTGGAAATATTATTTGTGGTGTATTTGAAATTCACTTAAATTGGGCGAATTTTAAATACACTGTTTGGTGTAAATGAGAAAGGCCACCTTGCCTGCCATTTGCCGCTGGCCGTCGTCTGCCGCCCATCGCCAACTGCCGATCGCCATTGCTACCGCCAATTATCATCGTCACCGGCCACTAATTACCATCGCATGCCACCATTGTTGGGCCCCACCACAATCGCCACCTCCACCATAGGCCACCGCCGCTCGCCTCCGCCACCACAAATGGCCAACACCAATCACCACACCACCGGCCGACCACCCACTATGACCACCTTTAACCCCCAAAAAGTACTTTACATTACATTCATTCTACCAAATAAAAAAATAATAAATAAATCCAGATATTTGTAGAGTTTCCAACCAAACAACCTAAAGTAATTCAAATACATCACATTCACTTTATACTATGTTCCTTTTATATTGTATTCATTTTTCATGCAACCAAATAACCCCTTAATTATATTATGAGAAAATTGATTTTCAAGTTCACTTTTAAAATTCTTTATAGATTTTAAGTCTTGACAATCATAGAATTCTTTATTTATTAAACTCTATGTGTGCTAAATAAGTTCATGCTACTGAAATGTGCACATCACCGTTAAATTTATTTAATAAATAATTAATTTTGATGTGAATTTTTATACTTTAAGGCACCTAAACGTTCAACCTAAAAATTTACAGAATATACCCTAAGATCATGTGAACTTCATTTCTAGAAAATTTATAATCTATACAGTGCATTTAAAAAACTCTAGCCTATTGATATGAAGAAAATCTTAATACAAGTCCAAATGGACATACACAATCAAGCATTTAGAAGTATAATTAGAAATTTTATGAAATCATTTGAGCGATCAAACAATCTTAGTATTTCATATGCTCAAGATGAAATGAGCATTTAGATGGGTCATATATGGAGAGCCTAATATCACATAATTTTAAGTTCATTTATGTACTAAGATGTACGAAACCTATCAAATAATTGAGGAGATCAACTATGACAACTCAAAGAAGCACTCTGGTTTCTAATATAAATATAGAGTGTTGTCTCTAATAATTTATAGATAGGCTCTAATTCTAAATATTAATGATTGGGTAGGAAAATCATGAAGAGAATTTAAAGGGGAGAAAATTTTGGGACTTAAAAAGCATTATAGCTCTTGTTAGTGACATGTGATATAAGTTGTCAACCAACATCAATACTCACCATCCAACCTTAAAGCTTATCATCGAATAATGCTGACATTCACCATTGCCTAAAGTTAGCTGACTTCTATTGCTTGTCACCAACCATCTAAATCATCAAGTCTCTCATTCATGGTTTTTTATCTCCCTTATAATAAAAAAATAATATATTAGACTACTGACTATCATTGGATTTACCCAATCAACCTTGTTATGCATTTGTCAATGCCTAATGTTTATTAGCCATTAACATTGATACCCATCTTCCTAATCTTTCTAATTATACCCTTCTAAAAGGAGAACAACTAAATAGACCATTAATTCTCACTTGGCACTCGATGTTTCATTATTATTTAATGCTTGCCATTGTTTAATGTTTATTGGAGACCACATAAGAATCCCATGTTATTGGTTGTTGGTCTTCCCACTTATAAGAGAACAATTCATTGGTCTTCTTGCTAATAAGTGAACAATTTAATAGCCATTTAGTATCACCCAACATTTGATATTTTTAGTCGATCGTCATTTAACATCTAATGCTCTTAGTAGATTTTTAGTCAATGTTTGCTATTGTCTGACATATATCATCCTTCGATGTACGATCCTAGCCTTTTTGATAGTTAATCTGCTTTTATAAGAATGAATAAATGGATCCTTCACTTGACAACTAATATTCAGTTTGACACCTTCTTGTGCTCAACTAACATAAGTTGTTAAGGTTCATCTTGTTAGTCTCTAAGCACCCATCTTAAAAGAAATTCATATAATAGATCACCGATCATTATCCAACATTTGATGTTCTTAATTTACAATCATAGATACAACACTCACCACTATTAGATGTATATTAGCTACTATGTTTAATGCCTACCTTCGTCAACCAGATCTTCAACCTTAACTTTTATTGTTAGTCATCCTTCTAATAAAACAACAATTGAGCGTACCATCAACCTTTGTCAATATCCTACGTAGTCAATCATTTTCTAAATTCTTCCAATCCCATCTTATACTTTTTTTTTGGGGAACCCTATGGGGAATTTTATATAAGAAAAGGGGTTACAAGATCCTTAAAAAAGGGGTTAAACTCTGAGTCTACCGCTCAAAGAGCTACAATCAGCCTAAAGAGTAAAACCCCTATCTAAATACAAAACTCACACAACAAAAGCAAATACAATAGCCCATATAAAGAGAAAAAAACCTATATGTCCAATGTTGATGAGATTTTGCATCCAAGAGAAAATGCCTACTGGAACCTGCATTAAGAGAAAAGAAACCAAACAAACTTGGATGCTAGTTACTACCCATAAAATCAGAGTTAATTATAATGGGAAAACATAAGATTGAGAAAAGGCGCGAAATAATCCACTGAGCGCCACATACATATGAATCCAAGGTACCACACATATGCTACTACCATCCAAATAAGAGGAGTACTTCGCCACCCATCAGGGAAAACAAACCTGAGACAACCGTCTATCTAAAGGAAAATCATATAGCTCAACAACATGATATGAACACTAAAAAGAAAAATATTAAATTCCATTGAATGAAGCCAAAAACACCTTCCTTTTTCCGAACCACCAATTATATTTAGATTTAAGAGATCATAGCATACTAGATTAAGGAAGAAGAAAGGTGAGATGACACCAATCAACAGGCAGCCATCATATACCAAACCAAAGAAAGGCATATAGACCTCCCCGATGGAAATACAAAATGTGAATCTACCATCAGCCCATTTCATATAGAAACAACATTTTTTTGCAAAATAATCCACACAACAAGCAGCCTCAAAATCCCAATCCATAGGAAAGCATACACAACACCAAAGAGACATATAAATCCAACCTCTATGAATAAAAAAATCCCACCGATCCACCCAAGATTCGTATGAACTTAACCTGAAACAACCGAATAAAATGAAAAAGAAAGGCAATAGAGCAATATGCAGTCACCCGAAACTCCAGAGCCAAGGAACCAACCCAGTCTCGCAAAGAATCACGCAACAACCACAACATCACAGAATAACATAATGACATCAAACATCCACCATAATCCAAACCGAAAGGTGGGAGCCACATGAAACACACGTAAAACCACCCTCGCAGCAAAACAATAAAAATATTTCCCGTTGATAGGGAAAATAAAATACCATGATGTTCAAGTCTAATACGACAAACATTGTAGCAGTTAGTCCTATCTCCAAATCCAGCCTTAAGAAACATTCCTAACAGCTGCATAGACCAGTTTAGTAAAAACACTGAACACATAGAATGATAAAAAATTTTCATCCAAAACCATCTATAAGTTCTCCTTAACAACATTCCTGATAAAAGCCCCTAGAAATCAAGAAAACCTGAAATAATACCAGTACCATAGCTCTAAAAAGGAGATGGAAAACCTCCTCCAGTCAGAAGATATAGCAAAATACAAAAATAACAACTTACAAATTCCTAACATAAGGTAAACACTTTTATCTAAATTAATCAACCACCTTAATAAAAGGGGATATTATCACAAAAGCATAGCTTTCTGAATCAACTATGGCACAGTAATTACCCAACCTAAGGAGTGATTACTAGGAGAGGAGCCAGAATAGCATACTCTAAACCTATATAGTATAGGTCATGCCTAAATGGGGTCATAGGAATGTAATCAAAATTAGATGCTAAGGGATTTGTATGAACCTATCAATGGAATGACATAAGAGATCCTAAGCTAGAACTAATGAATGGGAAAATGTAGATATGCATTAAAGATATTTTTGAATTTTTATTTTGAGGGTGACTATGGAAGGTGAACAATTAATAGTTTCTCTTAGAAATTTAACCTAGTCAATGTAAGCATCATATTGAAATAATATGAAAATATAATTTTGTTGAAGAAAATTTATGTTCAAGTACATTCATGCAAGATATTTCTTTAAATAAAGCATCAGCTAACCTATTAGTAAAAAGGTAGTAGATATTTGGGTACTTCCAATATATATTGTGCCACTTAGCGAAGTTGTTGATTTTATTTCTCTTGAAGGTGGTACCATTATCGAATATGATTCATTAGATTATATCAAATCTATACATAATATGGTTCTTAAAAAACTATAGAACATAGTGGCCTTTAGCTTCTCTAAATGGAATAACATTTGCCTACTTAGAAAACCAGTTTATTAATGCTAAAATATATTAATGCCTCCATAAAAAAGGTGGGCCAATAATGCCAGTGCCCCAACATTCAAATGGTCATGAGGCTATTATCGGATGGAGAACTTTTAGTAGCTGATGCGAAAATACTCTATGTACTTGACATTGGTGTTAATAATGAGCAACATTTATGTAGACTGTGATCATTGATAGCCAATAATATTCAAGTCTGTTAATTTTAGGTTTCATTTTTGGACTAGATTGATGTGGCTATATAATCTTGCATATACCTTGATCACAAATTTTTGGGCATTTTGTTTGTTTAAACAACATAACCACATATAATCAATTGACATAATACAAAATTCCATTAACCAGAGCCATTAACCCTTGAGAAATTTTGCCTTCACATAAATAGTTAATGAATGATTGACTCCAATTAAATTCTTCAACGTCTTTTGTTAGGGAAACCTTTCCAATAAAAAGTTATTTGTCAATGAATTTCATGTCAACAGTGATTTAACTTTTGGTCTGAGGAGACAAGCCATCTCCTTAATAAGCATTGCTAAAGTATAAATTATGGAATTTTCTCTACACAAATTTTGTTATAGGGTTTTATTCAGAATCTATTTCAATAACTAATATGTATTTACTATAATGATGAAGTTTGGACTTGAGAACCTTGTAGGTTTTGTTGATTTGATTTTACACTAATTATGAATCCCAAAGATTTTAATATCTCTAATTCCAATCACAATGGCCAAGTTTAGATCAATAAGCAGAGCTCCATATTTGGCTTCTTTGCTGGTGCATGGTTCTAATATGCCATACAAGAATTATATCCTCCTTTAGTCTAGGGGTTATGATGATGAACCTAATTTCTATCTTGTGGGAGGTTTTGTTGTGATTTAGATAATATATTTTATCATTTTTAAGTGTTGTATATGTGTTGTGGTTGAAATCGTATAAGTTCATGTGTTAATATATATATATATATATATCTGTGTGTGTGTGTGTGTGTGTGTGTGTGTGTTAGTTTGGTGCCAAGGCTAGCCTTCTAGTGCCAAGGCTAGCCTTCAAGTGCCATGGCTTAGCATTTTGAGGCATTTAATGCTTGGATACAAAGAAGCCAGGGCCCTATGGCACTACAAAGTGATGGGTTTTGTGTTATTATTTTTTCCAGAAGGATACATTTCTTGGAGTATTGTACTTATATAAGCTCTTATTATGACTAAATGGAGAGATTAGACTGATTTTGTGTGAAAACATGAGTAAAAACTCTTTAGGTTGGAGCTTGGTGGCCAATCTTTCAGAGGATTTGGTGATTCCACACCCACATATACTCCACCACTGATTACATTCCACTCTAACTCTTTTGGAGAAGAGTTCTTCATGGTCAAAGGGAATTGTTGTGGCACAAAGTGCTGAGCTAATAAGGAAATGGACTAACTTCAAAGCATGAAAAAATAAGTGGCACAAGATTCCAATCAATTGACTAAATGGACTATATTGGAGAAGGAGTTTCAGGAGAACATGATGTTTAATGTATGAAGATTACAAAAAAACTTTTATATGTGTTTTATGTGTTGTAAATGGTATTAGATGATATGTTTTATCATGTTTGAGTAATCTATGTTTGTTGTGATTGAAATCATGTAAGTTCATGTGTTAATATGTATAAGTGTCACGCCTAGGCACTAGTCTTCTAATGCCATGGCACAACATTTTATGGTATTTAATATTTGGGGATAGTGAAGCCAACACTTAGCAATTATCATCCAATGCCTCGACGATGCAAAATGATGAGTTCCACATTATGATAGTTTTTTCAGTGGTTTTCTAAGGGACACATCCATTCGAGTATTGTACTATTGACCTCACTTTTAGTAAGGTTGACAACCCTCCTCTTAGACCTAGAATTTAATCTAGGCACTAAAGTTCTATTGATCTCAAGTGGAATTTATAATCACCATAATCTCAGTGAATTAGGATCTCTAATCTTAGATTAGGAGCTTCCTAATTAGGCACTTAGGTTGACAACCCTCCTCTTAGACCTAGAATTTAACTAAGCACTAAAGTTCTGTTGGAAAAATACCTAAAGTTGAGATGTGTTACATGATTATTAACTAGTCGAACTCAATCTGTGCTTAAAATTATACAATTTAATTTTGAGTCAAACTGAAATTTGATATTGATTAATTAAAGTCAATTGTTACTCATTTTATTTTGGTTTTAGTTTAAATTGGAAATAGCTTCATAAATTTTATTTAAAATTATTTTAAATAATAATTAATTTGAAATTTAATTGATAATATAATAATATTAAAAAAATTAAACTTCTAATAACAAGGAGAAAAATAATATTATTCAAATTAATTCTTTTTATACATTAAAAAAACATAACATATAAATTCTATTAGATATATCAAGCATATTTCAAACATTTTTTTGAATATTGTGCGTAGAACCTCTAAATTGATACTCGGACTATTAACTTAAAGGGATATTAATAAATAGAGTGTCATTTAATTAATTGATTTTTCATTGCGAGGGAGGTGCGGATATTCTACAATTCCATCCTGACATTCACGGAGCTAAATAAAGGGAGATCAGCCATGCTCTGTTAGCCATACACAAGGAGAGAAGCTTCTAGAGAATTATAGAAAGATCGATATTCTGCAAGCCATCCGTCTGGCTATTGCTGCCTGGATCATCGATGTCAAGCCAGAGATAATCCAGAACTACTTCCACCATTGCCGGATTTGCACAGCAGATGCAGACGTTGCTCCAATCGCCGAGGATGCACTCGTTGATCCTGAAGTCATCAGGAATCTGGAGGCACAGGTTCATGAGCTTCGCTACCGGAACCCAATGGACATCCGCAACCTCATTGATTATCTAGCGGAGTTGGAGATGGCCTACGTTCCAACTGAGGCTGAGATCGTCCAGGACCTCTTCGAGAATCTGCGCGAAACGAAGTTGGACGATCAAGAACCTGTGAAGGCTTAGAGCGCGGTGTCGGCTGGAACAATTCTGGATGCAGCAAGATGTCATTGACATAGAGACACTTACTGTCATCCAGAAGATCAAAGACATGATCAGCATTATTAGAACCAGCTTGTGTAAGCCAATTTTTCGATTTAAAGTTTAAATATGTCAGATGTCAAATTTTGTAACAAATATGTAGCTGTTTTTAGTAGTTATCAATATAAAAAATTTTCGGGACTGACGGCAGAGTATTAATTATTGACTTTAGGAGGTTTATTAATAAATGTATGAGGCCCGAGCTAGGACTGGGCCATTAGTATTAACTATTAGAGGTTATTGACTTAGGCAGTATCAACTTAGACAGGTTCTACTGTATCAACTACAATCAAATTCAAAAATGATAAATACGCCTTATTTGTTTCTTAAAATTAGATTTAAATGTTCTTAACATTTTGTAATAATTAGAAGAAGAGAATTTATTGACATAATTTATTAAATATTAGATATAAATTATATTAGTTGTTAAGTTGAATTAACCTTTTTTTTACTAATTAACATTCAATTGCTATCACGGTTGCTTTCATCTGAGCTGACCGCTAATTAATTACAATGAAAATGGTCTCTATCTAACTTATGAATTAACATTTGAAAGCTACCGCGGTCGCTTTCACCTGGGCTCACCGTTAATTAATTACACTGCCTGTGGTCTCTGTCCACCTCATGAATTAACATGAAAGTGGTATCGTCGCCTTTTTTTCTTGAAGGGTATCCGCCTAACACCCCACCCATCTTATGGGTGGGGATGTCGTTGTGACTAATCCCTTGGGGCCTCATTGTCACAACCCACCCGGGTCCTCTTGAGGGAACAACGTAAATTGAGATCTCATTATAAGGTGAATGGCCAAGGCGTTCTGCAGGCCTTTTACGCTATCTCAGCCTTCAGATCCCGAACTCTTCCAACCAAGGTTCTTTGTTCTCATTAGAAACTTAAAGGAAGAGCTTTTCATAGAGGAGTTCTCCGCGAGGCTAATGCACCAAGTTATGTTGTAAATTATGCAGCTCTTTCTTTCCTAAGCCTTAAAAATCATTATCATAACTTGAACTAGTTCTATAAATGTGTATCTAGACTATTCTAATTCGAGAAAAATATATGTTGTTGTACTCAAATAGGTGACCTTGAGTGGAGAACACAACTAAGGCTATTTCTACATCGTAGAGGACTGAGAACTCATAGGCTTTCTTTAAAAGACTATTCTGATGTTCACAGAAAGTCACCTGGTGGTTGATGGTATTCTTGATCCTCTTGATCTCAATTTTGCCCCTTCCCATCTCTCTTTATTCTCAGTAAAAGAAATATACAAAGAGGAAAACATTTTTTACCTATGAAAATTAAATAGGAAGGGAGAGGATGAATTATATGTATGAAAAAAGAAGTTAATCTCGAATCTCATGCACAATATGGATCTTTATAGCACTTAGTTGGCAATAGAAATAATAAATTTTTTTTATATGATCAGTCAATTAATAATCAATTACAAATTATATTCCTCACATATATAAATAAGATTGTAATGATAAAATCAATTATTTAAAATCAAAATAATTTTGCTTAATACTTTAATACAAAAAATATTTAAATTTAAATATAAGATGATATCATAATGTATTATGAGATAAGAGCGATGAATAACAACAGATAGAAAAAAAATTGCACATATTAGAAAAATTCACTATATGTAAAAAAAATTACGAGGGAAGAGTGTTGCCACCATATGACTAAATCACAGAAGAATTTGATTCCTTCTACAAGGACATGAGGTATTTAAAATTTTTCACAAGAGACTTCATAAGAAAATCACTCACGAGAGGTCAATAAAGTTAGAGCACACGGATTGCAATCTAAAGACTATAATAAGATCAATCCAACAGCAGAAACCTTCAATTTTTGTACCAGTAATATCTTACTAAAGCAAGTGAAATTCACAAAAAATTCATGTTGCAAATTTGACATAAAGATAATTAAATCTAACAAATTTAGTAAAATTATAAACAATAGAAAATTTTGCCAATTTTGAATAATACTGCAAAGATAGTTAAAAATTAATGCGGTTCATTCATTTGTAGCCCCCATCTCTCCAATTTGTTTTCGGATTAGCCTGCTAAAATTTGATATCTTTTTATTTTTTTTGGTGATAAACAAACTAATTCCTAATTCCTAAGACTTTTTATTTTTTTATTGATTTGAAACTCTTATTATATATTTTTAGGTTTTGTTAACGGACCCATAAAAGCAGAAACAATACGTAACATTGAATTTAGGCATTGACATAGTGTGGAACATGTGGGTGTTTATAGCTTATTTATTTATCTAAGGAGACAATCTTAAGTCTAGCTTAGAGCTATTTTGTCAGTATACCTTATGATTCACCTGACTCAAAGGGCAGGGATTGGGGAACATACTCTGGTCGTGATCGTAATATAATGGAGTCGACTAGCCAAATCACCCGTCAGGACTCGGTCATAGCCTTCATCTGTGGAGCTCTTGGGCCAAAAGTCAAAGGACATGGGCCACATCCTTACATGAGATTTATTGAGTGAACATATAACACATTTGATATTGACTCTTTTGTGAGCTAGAGTTTGCTTAATTTATAACAAATAATTGCGGAAGGTGGATAGATTGAGTTTGATTTGAGGTTTTAATTATAGAATTCCATTTAAGCATTTTTTGATTCTTTCTTAAAAATTGATTGATTAGAATATGTTTAAGAGTTTTAGATCACCTCAACTCTATTTAGTTTTTTAATATATTACTTCCATCTTACAGAATCAGTTTCTCAGATATTTCACTAATTTAAAACTCTTATTATAAGTTTTTAGGTTTTGTTAACGAACCTCTAAGACTAAACAAACAACCAACATCCTTAACAATTTGAATTTAAGCATTTAGCATAGTGTCGGAGCACATGCGGGTGTATTTAAGAACTTAGGTAGTTTTTATTTTTTTAAATTATAAAATTGATTTTGTATTTTTATTTAATTCCAATTTTAGCCTGCACAGCCTTTCCAGACATTAAAATTTGCACTTGAATTCTATATGTTCAAGCACATGCAAGAATTTATAGCTTAGATAATTTCATCTAATTAATAAAATTATCACTCTTGAAAATCATAATTAGGATGAAATTCGTTAATTTTTGATTAAAGGAGGCCCTGTGATTTTTGTAGATTTTGATTTAGTATCACCTTCTGTCTGCTTGTATAAAGAGTTACATATCCGGTGGTGAAGAAAGCATTTTGGTTTAGATTGCAGTTTAACACACTACTAGCACTTAGTTTACTTGTTGAATTTTAACATTTCTCCCAATTTGATTATGCTCAATTTATATCAATTTTGATAAGTTATGCCGATTTTAGTATTTGTTGCTTTAGCCCTACTCATGCTTATCAGGTAGCATAGTAATCACCTTCACATTCGTATAAGAATTAAATGGATTCATCCTCAGATTTTGAATTTATAGCAAGTTTGTTATGAGTTTGGCATTAGTCCCCCCCCCAAATTCCAATTAAAGCTTGCCTAATTTTGAAAAATTTATAAGAAAAAAGAACTCTCTCATTACTTCCCTTTAGGCCATAGAGAATAGCTATTAGAGTTTGTGAGTTTAATATTTGTCTCTCCCAAATTTTACTTAGATTTTAAATGAATATTCTATTCTTTCCAAGATTTGTTTTAAAGGCTCCCCTTATTTTTGCTTATAAAATTAGTCGCAGTTTCCTACTTAGCACTCTTAAATTAGCCCATTTCATTCTCAAATTTGTCTAAGTCAAAAGATTTGAAAATTTCTGAGCCTCCTCATCATCCCTGCAGGGTATCAGGGTGTTTTGGCTTGCTCAAGAGTCTCACTGAAGGATGAGTGGTGTCTATGACACCACAGCTTGATTTTCATCTCACGCCTCACTGAGCACAATGAGGCCTTCAAACTTGCAAATAATAAATACAATGCCATATATAATCATCCCCCCCCCATTTTTTTTTAGTCTGAAAATTAGACAAAATTTCTAAAAGATTTCATCTGAGGAGCGACATCTAACAATCATGGCTTACTTACTCACTGAAGGTAAGGAAGTGTCTTGCAACACCATAGCTTATTTTTTCATCTCGTCGCACCCTGCTGAGCATAATGAGGTCTTCAAACCTGCAAAGAAACACAAGTATATATATATATTCACATTCATAAATCCTCACATGTTTTGACATATTTTGACGTAAGGTTAAAGTGCTAGGCAAAGGAACGAGGTTGAGTATGCGATTCAGAATGCAAGGTAAGAATGAAAAATTAAAAGAAGAATTATGTGACGATGTTCTTCCCCGATTTATGGCAGAATAAGAGAGATAGCTAGATGAGAGAGAGAGTGCGATGCCAAATTTAAAAGAAGAATTTGTCGGACGATGTTCTTCCCCACATACGTGAAGCAAAAGTGGAAGGGTTATGGATGACGTCAAAATCGAAGGAAGAATTCGCCGACGATTTTCTTTTATACAGGGAATGGACGCTAAAGAGGGGGGATGAAAAATCAAAAGAAGAATTATCTTGATGATGTTCTTCCTCGACGGCGCAAGAAAAGTGAAGGTTACGCGCGATGAAAATCGACGAAGAATCTTCTGACGATTTTCTCCCGACCAGCATAGAGAAAATGGAAGGATCATGGCTATGGAGGAGTAGGGCTGTAACAGGGTCTAGTGGGCTGTAGGGAAGAGCCAGGTCTGGAGGGAAGGAGGCTGGCGGGCCAGAATAGTAGGCTTGTGGGCTGTAGGGATGAGCTGTGGGCCTTGGGCTGAATGGAAGGAGGCTCGCGGGCCAGTGTGGGCTTGAAGGGTTATTTGAAGGCCGACGGCCCTGGAAGGAGGCGGCCGTGCAGGCTGCGGTCTGGCCGAGGGCCAGCGGGCAGCAGGGTCGGCGGGTCTGGTCACGCGGAACCATGCGGTGGCGGGTCGCGTAAGGTCGCGGGTCAAGCGTGGAATGGTTACAGCGGAAGGCCGAAGTGAAGGGTCAGAGTCCGGCTATGGCGTCGCGGGAGGCGACGGCTGCGAGAGACATGCCAGCGACGGTCAGGACGCGGAACGCGCGTGACGGTGGTGGTTTGCGGAACGCGGGAAGGGGAGCGGGCCGGGCTGCAGCGGCGGACTGTGCCGTGGACGCACGACTTAAAACTGACCTCAGAAGGACGGAAATCGAGAAAAGTTTCAACATGAGGAGAATTTTTTGACCTTTTTATTTTGGCTTTTCTTTTCGTTTTCCCACGGGAGTGAGGAGAAATTCTAGAGAGAAAAAAAAACGGGTCACCAGAATGAGGAGAGCGTGGGGGAGAATGAGAGGGAGTAGTTGAGGAAAATGAGGGGGAGTGGTTTTCAGTTTTTTTTTTTAATTATTCTTTTTTTTTTCAGAAAACTAGAGGGAATGGTTGAGCAAGGGGATAATTTGAAAATTTTAAATTAATTCAACTAGTTTTAATTTGGGTTTCACGCAGATAAATGTATATAGCCAATATATATTGATTTAGGGTAATTCCATATTCAACGCAATTGTCCGTCCGCTGACGAATCGCTTTGGTGTTTGGGTCCATTTCAGCTCAAAATGCGCATCATCACTTTCGACCGCTCGATTTTCGCGCAAACTCGTTCGAATTGAATGCGAATAGTCTCATTTGATTAATTTTGATGTTTTGAAGCCAATGACGTGATCAATTTCATGAACGGCGTTTGATCCTCGCCGACACCTTCTCGAATTGATGCGTGTGTGTTGACGATTTGAGCGCTTGATAGATTGCTCATCAAATCATGCAATATTTATATCCTGACCAATTTTGACGCTCAACGCTGGCGATGGAAGTCCGCTTGTCGATCGGGGGGTCATTTGAGTTGATTTCGATGTCCAGTGTATTTTGAACCCCGATTCATCGCCGCTCAAGTCCATCGAATTTGACTTGGGCTTGTCTTGATTTGTGACACATATGGAGGTCATTTACTCAATACAAAAGAAAAAAATATACATCTAAAGTTTGGTATATTCAACAAAATATCATAGTGCATTACATCCAAACATCATTAACCATCACTTAGAGGTCCACATTCAACAAAAAAAATTTAAGTTTACAATAAAGTACTATTGCATGAGATAGTGGTTAACATAAAGATTGAACAATAATTACATAATCTTAAAATACGAATCATCTTCCTAACTCCTTGTGCATCCAATTGGCTTTTGATTTTGTAGGTCTTGAAAGAAAGAATCGAATCATCATAAAATTCTTTGATAAGTTCTCATAAATTATGTCAATCTCTTCAGCAGAAAAATCTGGAATACTAAAAGGTTCTTTCATTAGTTCATTGAATATTTGTCTTTACTTAAAATCCCTTGTTGAACTCTGAATTGCATTTATAACTTAGGTTACACTATCAGCAATCATGATAATTTAATCATACAGAGATTGATCACTTTCATTCTTTTTAGTCTTCTTGCATTTAGTAAATTCTTTCGAAGATGAAGGTATTGACATTTTTGTCTTCTCTGTAGAATTTTGTGTAAGTTCCACATTAGGAAACTCAATGGGATGGGATGCATCTGTACATATCTCGATAAAACTTGGAGGCTCGTCATCATCTAAACTAATATGTTGAGTACCAAAGGAAGTTTCAGAATTTCTTAACTTTGCCCATTCTCCTGTGGCATGACCTTCACCACAAACTTTCTCCAATTTATTGTAATTTACAATTGGAATATTTAAAAAGACAGCATCTTTTGGAAAAGCCTACAATGCAAGAAGTAAAAATACTTAACATATATTTCTTAGCAATATCATGTGGGAAAGCTATATATTACAAAAAATATTTGAATATGTGATGCATATTCCTCTTGTCCCATCAATATCATTTTTTTATCTTCATCCCAAGACACACCTGATTTTCTCATTAGCTCCTAGATGTGATTCCATATTCCTTTTTGATGCCTGATCTAATTCTTGCATTGATCCGGTGTGACTTCAATTCCAAATTTATGTTTTAATTTATAAGAAACACCTTTGTACATAGTACCTTTGAAGCCTTAAGCACTTCTTATATTCACATCAACATACTCACACATGATTTGTAAAGCCCCAAATCAATTGGTTTTATACTTCGTGCAAAATGCATTCTTTAGTTTTAGAGCTAGGGGGGTTAGAGGAAGATTGTCCATTTAACATAATTAGACAACCATTATATGGAAGCAAATATTAGTAGTTAGTATGATTAAAAAAATAATCTTATAAAAGAAATTATGCAAAAAAAAAGATAAATCTATAAAACAAACATGCTTTATTCTATCCAAATAAATATTTGTATCATCTATTAAATATATTAATTAAAAAAAAATATATATATTTCACCCAAAAGATAAACAAACAATCAAGATAAAAAAATATTTACAATATGTACTAATATAATATGATTTATAAAAGATAATAAATCTAATATCCCAAAATATGGACTATGTGCTAGAAAGGATATTTTATGTCATCCAAATTTCTAGCTAATAACGACTTCGCTCATGCGGCTCCACTTTGCATGAGCTATTTGGTCTCTTTTGTCCAACCACTCACCAGATTCGTTTACAACCCTCATGTCATGCCTACTAATATGTGCTCTCCTAGCACACTCATCCTCTGGAAGAATGAAATCATCACCCCTTCTGAAATGATCCAATTATGTAATATACAAGATGCAAGAACAATATCAACTTGCATTTATAATGGAAAAATGGGTCACACTTGATAATTTCAAATTGATTTTTTCAAAGAAACAAAAGCACGCCCAATCAAAGTAATGAGATGAATGTCAAGGTTAAACAACTCATTAGCATTGGTTGGTCTAATGCTACAATTCTTGAAGATGATATCTTGTGACATGAAATGGAGATATAAAACCCTTCTTAAGAGTAGCCACCGCCCACTAGGTAGTACTTACTTGTGAATAAATGTGAATCAATCATTCGTATAAGTAATTATTAAAACTGATATTTATGATAAATATATTTTGTACCTTCTGAAATAAATAGACCATCAGGTCATTCTAAGGCATTATAGATCATAAAGATCACCGAGCCTTTTCACCCATCTAAGACATATGTAAATCTCAAATCAAAGTCTACTACTACAAGCACATTTTGGGTGGGATAAGATTTTCTCCATCTTAAAGTATATTCATGCTCTTTAGGAACCCTAACTTTAATATGAGTTTCATCAAGAGTAACGATACAATCAAATTAATAAGTTATATTAGTAAGAGCATTAAAATACTTATATAAGATATCATTATCATACCTTGAAGAAAGGCATGAATCTATTGCTCGATTGTATTTTATGTGGAGTTTCCAATGTCAGAGGCTTTATCATCTCATGTCGTAACTTTCTTACAGCATACAATACAACATTAAAGTACCTACTCACAATTTCTCCAGATCGTTGAAAGTTGAATCGAATGACCCGATTTCGCACACTATGCCCAAGGGTATGTAATAATATAGCAACCTGTTACTCAATTTTTACATTAAGCATAAGTAAACCTCGCGATATAAATTACATAATTTGAAAAAAGTTTTTTTCGATTCAACCATATTCACATAACTGGATTGGATCCATGATATAATCTAGAAAGGTAAGTTTCACATTGAATATTTTGCTCGTGGATTAATTCTCGTGATCTCTCCTTAGTGTATCCAATAAAACAAATATAATAATGGTTGAGCCAACAATGAATGCATGAATGGCTGAAGCAAGTTGATTTCCATTGATCTCAACATCATTTGAAAACTCATCGTAATCGGACGACCATCCTTCACCCTCTGAGATCGCACTCATTGATTTTACAATGATATTCACTAAGCTGAGTCCTCAGAAAATAAGAAAAAATGTTTAGGAGAATAACAAAGCCATCAAATTAGTTGAGAAACAAAGGAATTATAAAGAAAACAATAGAAGGTGGAATAAATGATATAATAAGAGAATCATCATTTTTATATCTATGGACATCTTAGTGAAGAGAAAGTAAGGTAGAACTAAAAATTTTACCTGAATTTGTAAATATATATGAAGGGATTAAGAATTCCTAATATTTTTTTCATCCTCTTTAATAAAACTCTATATTTATAATTTTTAATTTTCTTGTTTGCTTTGGAAGATTTGAGAATTCTCTTTTTAATAAATTTGGGTGAAGCAGTCTTTAGGGAATACTATTTTCTTACATTATTTATTTTATATCATAAAACATTTTTGTAAACTTTATATCTTCCTTAGCAATCTATATATTGTATATTAAATAATACTATTATAGAAATTAACAATATAATTTTCATGAAAAGTTATACGTAATGAGACAAATAAAATTTGATTGATTGCAATATTATCATGATATTCCTACAATGCAAATATAAATCGTATTTAAAACTAAATCTTAATAACAATGAACCAAATGATGTCTGAATGTAGTTGGCAAATTTGGAAGTCAGCTTCAAAAAAGAAAACCTATAATTCAACTCAGTCTTAAGAAACTATCATTTCGTTGTCACATGATTTTGGTGGATCTTAAAACAAGATAGTTTTTTGGCTAGATCAAAACCGCAACCTACTTATTATTCATCACCTAAAACTTTAACATTAAACCACTTAAAACATAGGTTGGTAAGGGCTAATTAAGCATCAGTAACTTTGATCAGATCTAGCAAACACATAGATATCCTGAGGTAATAGAAAGGTTCACAAATGAATAGAAATTATCATCTAAATCTTAGAATTTCCTCTAGGGAATAATAATGAATCCTATCATGATTATTTAATAAAACATTGACCATGCAAAACAACCATGAGAGCAGCAGTACAATATTTTTATCATATGAAAATAATAATAATTCACAAAATTAGTAACGTAGATAAAAATCCCTGGCCAACATCTAAATTTTCCTCAAAATTATAAACCAAAATGTAGATGTGGTTTAAGCCTTCTGTTAAGAATTGATAAAGATAATCAAAATACACAAAATAAGAAAAAAAACACACAAAAGAAATTAGAAATAATCAGGCATAATGCTTAACTTTGATCAGTTACCTAAGCCCATATGGCACGATTATATTCTACATTTTGACCTATGATCAAGCATTGTCTGAATTTTGTTACAAAATCTCCTACGATTTAGAAGATTCAGTTCCTTATCCAAACCATGACATGTTGGACAATGATGTAGCATCTAGTACTACCACTTACATTTGTTAAGTTTATCCAATACGAGCTAGTTTCATCCACATACTTGTACGACAAATATAGAAGAATTTGAACCTATCCCATACATGCTAGTTTCGTCAACATCCTTGTATAGCAAATATAGAAATTTGTGAGCTTCTAATCAATCATTTTTATTTTACATGGTATACTTTCGAGCATCCTATTCAAACTATATAGTTAAAGGATTGCAAAAAATAAAAAAATAAAAAAAAATGTCTTGAACTCAAATAATTTGACACTCAATTTAATTAACCTTGGAACTGATTTGCATCTTATGAATATGCAACACCTGAGCCAAATAACTAATTTCCTTTCAATGACAGTTTACTAATATAATAATGCCATCAACTTGATTGTGCAGGAGTTACCAAAAGTAGAGTAAATCATGTTTTTCCATCTACGGATATACAATTAAGACAATCTACCTACAAAAAATATGACAGACGAAATCCTTCTTCTAAGTACCATGCCACAAAGAAGATTTTTCAAACAGAAAATGCTAATCTGCATGAAACGAACCAACAAGCTGGACTTAGGATTGCAGCAGAAATTTCCAGGAAGTGAAGACTCGCGAACACGGCTCGCACGATCGCAACTCCAGCTGGCACGACAGCACCTCTCGCGGCGGTGGCAGCTCACGCGATTATTTTAGATCCTATGGTGAAGCACCATTCGGCATAGATCTAGAATGCCTGGGTTCCCTTGTGTGGCAGTTATCGCAGGAGGGAGATGAAGGGGCATATGCATGAATGAGTTTTCAGCCCGCGTGATTTCTAATTTCGTCGGATTCAGGGGTATTTCATTTACACTAAAAAAATAGCTTTGAGTATTTCAAATACCATAAATTTTAATCAGATTACTTTACAACACACCAAACACTAAATAAGCTAAATTACATGTATTTGATTTACAATGCACTCCTTTTCCAACCAACCAAATAAAGCTTTAATGATGTAGTACCTGTCTCATTTAGTCTGACAATGGACAAGTTTTAGTTATTTGTAGTTATTTGAGTTGTTGTGTTTAAAATATTAATTAAAATATTTAATAAAATTAAATTTAATATATTGTTATGATTAAAATAAATAAGTTGTTTGCATTAAGTACCTTTTGACACCTAATATTTATTTTAGAGGCTTTTACATACACCATCACCATATTCTTACCTATTTATAAATTAACCACCTTAAATATCAAAATTTCAAATTGACATTCAAATATTGAAATTCATACAAATCCCAACCCAAAATTTTCATTTAAAATTCATAATAATAAGAAAATACATTTCATAGTTAATAAATGATGAACGTAAAATTATAAATGCATATATTTTAGGTATTGATTTGTAAATATCCCTTTATTTTATATGCATGAAATGTCTCAAGTGATCATGTTAAATAACAATGTTATTTGAAAGTTAATTGCCAAAAGCTCTTTGTTTTGGCTAAATTGTAACCGATTAAGAAACATTAAGACTAGTTTGAACTAAAAAAAATAGGGAGATTTTATGGGTTAGAAAACTTTTGGGATATCAATGAGCTTTGATTTTGAACCTTGGAAAATTAATCTTCCTAAAGCTCTTATAGATTCTAATTTATAGTACAAAGGCATTCCTTATCTTTATGTGTTATTTCCTTTCTTACACATCTACTATCTCCCCTTCTAAATTTGCTTTAGGTGGATCTCACGACAAACCATGATCTAACATTAACCATAGAACATATTATATAAATATTTGGCCAAAAATATGTTTTAAGTAATAAAGAAAAAATCCTACTTTAAATGGGCAAAACCTTTTGTTTAGGAAACACAAAGTTATTAGAAAATATCTTCATCAAGAAAAAAATGAGGGTGGGCCCACCTTGTAGTTCTCTCATGCTTGTTTAACAAAATAAATAATAATTGGGCTTGTCCACCACTAGCTTATTTGAAAAAATAATTAACTTATAAGACAAGATTGAGTATAAAATAAACTTTAAATGATACTCTTCATAGCCTAAACTGAAGTTTTAATTGAACTTTATAAAGAGCTTGTTCACAAGTTTAAATGATCTTTTATGAATATAAATAAATGGAATAATGAGTTCAAATTTAGCTATTTAGTTACTATGTATTTATGAAGTATTCAAATTTATTTAATTACTTAATAAAATGATCATGAACAAGTTAATAAAGCTGGGCCACAAATAACTTGTTGAACACTTTGTTCATTTGCAACCCAAATAATAATGTGATTATATATTAACCGCTTATCAGATTCATTTTATCTCGAAGCTTTCATTTTTATTTTTAAACTTATATTTGTTTATGTATTTTTATTATTAAAATAAATTAACTTATTTAAAAACACTCAAAATAATTTATTTAAATCACTCAAGATAATTTATAAGTGATTGTCTATTTTTAAAAATAACTATCACATGCAATTATTACCACATAAAAATTAAACATAATTTATTTCAAATTAAAATAGAAATAAAATAAAATAAAGTTAAAATAATAAATAATAAATAATAAATAATAAATAAATGTGATCCTAACCAACTTTTGAAAAACTTTAACAATAATTTTAAATTAGACTAAGTTGGAGATCACCTCAGTATATTAAACATGGGAAAAAATTAATAATAAATCATTTGATAATGAAGATGAAGATGAAGAAGTCAATTTCCACATGATATATTTTCTAATTATTAAAAAAAATCTTTAATATTTGCTTTAGATTGTTAACATTTTATTAGGTTGGTAGACATAAATAATAAATCATGGATTGAAAGTTGGAAGAATCTTGAGGTATTGGACCTGTCTTCTAAAGATTGTTTGAGGTTTGTTAGATCGTTCTCCTTTAAGGGGAAGATTAAAGAGAAAGAAATTTAGCATAAATATTAGTTTTGACATTTGTAGTCATAGTTAGTGCTAACAATGTAAATCAACTTTATTGTTGATGGTGTGCGTTAACATTATTAGTGATAGCACGTGTTGTATTTGGTGGGTGTCAATGGTATGCATTAATCTTATAAATGATGATATGGGTTGACATTATACATCAGCTTTATAAGTAATGCATGCATCAATAATATATTTTAGCTTCATAGGTGCTAAGATATATTGGCAGTAATAATCAATCTTATGAGTGATAGTGTGCATTGATAACATGCATTTGCCTTATAAGTGATGATGTGTATGTACAACATATATGAGCCTTATAAGCCATGCCATGTACCCATTTAGATGATAATTGTCGGGTGATTTTAATTGGATAATGTTGTTTGGAAGATCACGAACAAGAATGATGAGTGAGTGATCATAATTAAGCAGTGGGTGGTCAAGTGAACGAAATGAGACGATGATGATCTGGTGATTATAATAAAATGATAGAGGTTAAGATATGATAATCAGGCGACGTTTCTCCAACAATTACGATCATGAAACATTACTCTTATGATGATAATTAGGTGCGTTGGTTTAACAATAATAGTATAACAGTGGCGGTTATGGATAACAGTTAAATGGTGGAGGTTGGTGGTGATGCTCTAATAATAGAGGTTTGTTGATAATAGTTTGATGATGGTGATTTGCCAGTGATATGTCGATGATAGGGATCAGGCAAGGGCAGTCTTATGGTAGTGTCCAGGTGGTGGTGGTTCAACAATAGTGGGTGGGTTGGAGTAATCTAATCTCATTAACCTATTGATTGACTTTCAAAGGTGATTGTTTGGTAATGATAGTCTAATGATTGTCTAGTGATGACAATTTAATAGTGGTGATTAGATGATGATAATCAATAATATTAGTTAGATTAAATATCTTGACAAGATGAACTAAACAACATCAAAAGTAGTTGAGTATAGTTATAAATTTTAGAACATTAATTGGTGATCAAATAATCACCAAATCATACATATTAATTGTTCAATTTAGTGTCTCATTAAAATATTTAGTTTGACTATAAATTTGTTATAATTGAAGGATGATCTTTATTTTAACTCTAAAATTATCTAATTTTAATATACAATATCATTTATGCTAATCAATTAAATCCTTTAATGTTGTATATATATTGTAATATGGTAGAAAATTTACAACGTTAGATATAGATTAACTCTTTACTTAATAGGAATATCGAACACATACACCGATAAAAGTGTTATGATAATAATATTTTACATTAAAACTTCACCCCTACCTTGAATAATAAAAAAATATTAATTCATTATATAAATAAAACTATAGAAATCCACTCTGTCTCCAACTAAAATAGATAGAGTTACAATATATGAAAATACTCTTTTATTTTCTAATTATATAGAAGTTAGGCAACAATATCCTCAAAATAATAAAGCTACAATAGTCTTATAGTGGAAGTTGGACTATAACAACTACTGGTGTTTGCCAACTTAGTACTTTTAGGCTTAGCTCCTCAATCCTTTTATCTTTCATGTTAATTTTAGTAGTGACATTTAAATAAATTAAATTCAAATCTTAAAATGCTTCATAAGATAGTTTTCAAATGGAATTTAGGGAATGTTTTGAGGCATAGAAATAATTTAGAAACATTTGAAAAAACCTTTTAAAGCTGTATATATATATATATATATATATATATATAACATCTAAAATTTCATATTTACATATCTAATACTTTCCTTGGACATGAGATGTATTTTACTTTTAAAGACGTAAATGATAATGATCTTTTGATGTGATAGTAAGGATTTAAGTATTAGGTACTTAAATTTTAAAATCTAGATGTTATACATGCAAATACATAAAATTGTGTGATATGTATATAACTTTTCCATCATCCAAAAAATAAAAAAAGTCCAAAATCAAATTTTGCATATTGAATGGTTATAAGCCTTTGTATATTTTACATTCCTAGAGTCGGTTGAACACATCTCTTGTTGACAATGAGTTGACATTTCTATAGGCTATATATATAGAAACTTCAGATTTTCCTCGGTGTCTTTATCGATCAACCTTTTGTTTCAACATAGCTATTTGTTTTAACATTTTCTATAAATATGAAGAGAATTTTAGGCAACATTGTAACAATAGTGACCAAGTTTTTCCTAAAATGCTTGTTAGGGAAAATAGAGAGAGAGAGAGAGAGAGAGAGAGAGAGAAACTATCTTTAGAGTGGTGAACTTGCAAGTTTCTGCAAGCTTATGTACATACATACACAGGCCTTGTTCTTAGGGGTTGTTTGATAAGAAGAATTTAGAATGTAAAGTAAATCAAATGTAGAGATTTTAATTTTTTGAGTGTTTGATATGGTGAAAAGTAAAATTCTAAAATATTTCTAATGTATTTGAAATGCATTGGAAATATTATTTGTGTGTTGAAATTCACTTAAATTGGGCGAATTTTAAATACACTGTTTGGTGTAAATGCGAAAGGCCACCTTGCCTGCCATTTGCGTGGCCGTCGTCAGCCATTGCTAAAGCCGATCGTATTGCTGCCATGCATCACCATCATTCGGCCGCACGCCACCACCACGGCCCCATGCCACCATTGTTGGGACCATCGCCACCTCCACCATACCCACCTCCGCCAAATGGCCAACACCAATCACCACACCACACCACGGCCGACCCACCCACTATGACCTTTAACCCCAAAAGTACATTCATTCTACCAAATAAAAAAATAATAAATAAATCCATCTATTTGTATAGTTTCCAACCAAACAACCTAAAGTAATCCAAATACATCACATTCACTTTATACTATGTTCCTTTTATATTGTATTCATTTTTCATGCAACCAAATAACCCCTTAATTATATTAAGAAAATTGATTTCAAGTTCACTTTTAAAATTCTTTATAGATTTTAAGTCTTGACAATCATAGAATTCTTTATTTATTAAACTCTATGTGCTAAATAAGTTCATGCTACGAAATGTGCACATCACCGTTAAATTTATTTAATAAATAATTAATTTTGATGTGAATTTTTATACTTTAAAGCACCTAAACGTTCAACCTAAAAATTTAGAATATACCCTAAGATCATGTGAACTTCATTTCTAGAAAATTTATAATCTATACAAAGGCATTTAAAAAACTCTAGCCTATTGATATGAAGAAAATCTTAATACAAGTCCAAATGGACATACACAATCAAGCATTTAGAAGTATAATTAGAAATTTTATGAAATCATTTGAGCGATCAAACAATCTTAGTATTTCATATGCTCAAGATGAAATGAGCATTTAGATGGGTCATATATGGAGAGCCTAATATCACATAATTTTAAGTTCATTTATGTACTAAGATGTACGAAACCTATCAAATGATTGAGGAGATCAACTATGACAACTCAAAGAAGCACTGGTTTCTAATATAAATATAGAGTGTTGTCTCTAATAATTTATAGATAGGCTCTAATTCTAAATATTAATGATTGGGTAGGAAAATCATGAAGAGAATTTAAAGGGGAGAAAATTTTGGGACTTAAAAGCATTATAGCTCTTGTTAGTGACATGTGATATAAGTTGTCAACCAACATCAATACTCACCATCCAACCTTAAAGCATCGAATAATCACGCGTTCACCATTGCCTAAAGTTAGGCTTTTGCTTGTCACCAACCATCTAAATCATCAATCTCTCATTCATGGTTTTATTTCCCTTATAATAAAAAATAATATATTAGACTCGACTATCATTGGATTTACCCAATCAACCTTGTTATGCATTTGTCAATGCCTAATGTTTATTAGCCATTAACATTGATACCCATCTTCCTAATCTTTCTAATTATACCCTTCTAAAAGGAGAACAACTAAGTAGACCATTAATTCTCACTTGGCACTCGACGTTTCATTATTATTTAATGCTTGCCATTGTTTAATGTTTATTGGAGACCACATAAGAATCCCATGTTATTGGTTGTTGGTCTTCCCACTTATAAGAGAACAATTCATTGGTCTTCTTGCTAATAAGTGAACAATTTAATAGCCATTTAGTATCACCCAACATTTGATATTTTTAGTCGATCGTCATTTAACATCTAATGCTCTTAGTAGATTTTAGTCATTGTTTGCTATTGTCACATATATCATCCTTCGATGTGATCCTAGCCTTTTGATAGTTAGTATCGCTTTTATAAGAATGAATAAATGGATCCTTCACTTGACAACTAATATTCCTAGTTGAGTGGTTTGACACCTTCTTGTGCTCAACTAACATAAGTTGTTAAGGTTCATCTTGTTAGTCTCTAAGCACCCATCTTAAAAGAAATTCATATAATAGATCACGATCATTATCCAACATTTGATGTTCTTAATTTACAATCATAGATACAACACTCACCACTATTAGATGTATATTAGCTACTATGTTTAATGCCTACCTTTTGTCAACCACGATCTTCAACCTTAACTTTTTTTAATAGTCATCCTTCTAATAAAACAACAATTGAGCAGACCATCAACCTTTGTCGAATATCCTATGTAGTCAATCATTTTCTAAATTCTTCCAATCCCATCTTATACTTTTTTTTTGGGGAACCCTATATAGGGGAATTTTATTGCTCATAAGAAAAGGGGTTACAAGATCCTTAAAAAGGGGTTAAACTCTGAGTCTACCGCTCAAAGAGCTGTCACCTAAAGAGTAAAACCCCTATCTAAATACAAAACTCACACAACAAAAGCAAATACAATAGCCCATATAAAGATAAAACAAACCTAGGCACCAACCATATGTCCGCCAATGTCAGTAGGGGGGAGTTGATGAGATTTTGCATCCAAGAGAAAATGCCTACTGGAACCTGCATTAAGAGAAAAGAAACCTGCAAACAAACTTAGATGCTAGTTACTACCCATAAAATCAGAGTTAATTATAATGGGAAAACATAAGATTGAGAAAAAGGGGTGCAGCAAATAATCCACACTAGTTTGGAGCAGCCACATACATATGAATCCCGCAAGGGGGTACCACACATATGCTACTACCATCCAAATAAGGGGAGTACTTCGCCACCCGTCAGGGAAAACAAACCTGAGACAACCGTCTATCTAAAGGAAATTCATATAGCTCAACAACATGATATGAACACTAAACAGAAAAATATTAAATTCCATTGAATGAAGCCAAAAACACCTTCCTTTTTCAGAACCACCAATTATATTTAGATTTAAGAGATCATAGCATACTAGATTAAGGAAGAAGAAAGGCGAGATGACACCAATCAACAAGCAGTCGTCATATACCAAACCAAAGAAAGGCATATAGACCTCCCCGATGGAAATACAAAATGTGAATCTACCATCAGCCCGTTTCATATAGAAACAACATTTTTTTGAAAAATAATCCACATAACAAGCAGCCTCAAAATCCCAATCCACAGGAAAGCATACACAACACCAAAGAGACATATAAATCCAACCTCTATCAATAAAAAAATTCCACCGATCCACCCAAGATTCGAATGAACTTAACCTGAAACAACCAAATAAAATGATAAAGAAAGGCAATAGAGCAATATGCAGTCACCCGAAACTCCAGAGCCAAGGAACCAACCCTCTCGCAAAGAATCGCAACAACATCACAGAATAACATAATGACATCAAACATCCACCATAATCCAAACTGAAAGGAGGGAGCCAACAGTCCCAGGAAACACACAGCCGAAACCACCCTAGCAGCAAAACAATAAAAAGATTTCCCGTTGATAGGGAAAACAAAATACCATGATGTTCAAGTCTAATACGACAAACATTGTAGCAGTTAGTCCTATCTCCAAATTCAGAAACATTCCTCATGCATAGGCTTTAGTAAAACGAACACATAGAATGATAAAAAATTTTCATCCAAAACCATCTATAAGTTCTCCTTAACAACATTCCTGATAAAAGCCCCCAGAAATCAAGAAAACATGAAATAATACCAGTACCATAGCTCTAAAAAGGAGATGGAAAACCTCCTCCAGTCAGAAGATATAGTAAAATACAAAAATAACAACTTACAAATTCTTAACATAAGGTAACCATTTTTATCTAAATTAATCAACCACCTTAATAAAAGGGGATATTATCACAAAAAATATATTAACCATAGAGGACTTTGCACCCAAATTTGCAAGAAAATCCACACAAGAATTCCCTTCTCGATAAATATGAGAGATATGATAATCAAGAGAAGCAAGAAGCCTTCTTGTGTGATTGAGAGTATAGTAGACTTCGGCAATACCATGAGCTCCGGAGTTTAATAAATTCAGAAGCAGGAGAGCATCAATTTCAAACTAGATTTTCTAAAAGTCTTTCTGAATGCATAGTAATATCCCATAATGTAGGCCATAAAGTTCAGCAAAAAGAACAGAACATGGTCTTAAAGGAATAACAAAAGCAGCAATCATCATACCTCTAAAGTCTCTTAAAATACCCCCATAATCATACATCCCATTAGCAGCAGATCCATCAGTATTAACCATAATATGATTTTGAGGTTTAATCCAATATATAGTCTTACAGATATAATCAATTTCATTTGATGGGAGAGGAATCCCAAAGTAATGAGCTAGATGCTTAACATCTTTGAAACTCGACGGATGAAGAAGTTTAGCTTTGTAAAGGGAAGTAATTTTACCTTTGGTTTTAGCAATGATGCGGTGAAAATTCATGGGAATATCATTGTGTTTAGCATCATTTCTTTCCAACCAGATATACCACAATAGAGTAATAGCGAGAACACATTTGACATGACCTTTTGGGGCATAGGATAGGAAATTATTTAAAAGGCGCACAATAGAAATTGATCCATCAAACAACAAAGTATTAAATAGACTATCATACTAGTGCCAAACTTCATCCGCAATGGGGCCATTAACAAAGACATGGTCTAGCATTTCTATGTGAAAGCAACATTGACACTTAGAAGGAAGATGAAAGCCTATTTTTAGGAGAATGGCATCCCAGGAATGTATTATTTAAGAATACGCCACGTAAGAACCGAAAAGGAAGCATAAATAGAATTACTCCAGATTTTGGGGGAAGAATAGAGATTCTTGATTTTTGAATCTAATAGCTTGCCACACGTCCTTGAAAACAAAATCACGAGTGGATGAATTATTGAATAATTTGATCCATTTTACTAGTTGTAAGATTTATATTCAGGATTTTGTTGATGATAAAATTTGGGACATAGGAACCTAACCTATATTTCAAGAATTCGAATTAATGAAATGGCTAATTTTGAGCCTCTCAATAGAATGGGTGTTGAGTAAAGAGTCAATAGAACCCAAACCCAGCCAATTATCTTGCCAAAAAAAGGATGAACCAGAATTCACACCCCAGGAGATAAGCTCTTCAACAGCCCACTTGATGTTACAAAGTCTTCTCCACATAGGGGAATCTCCCATTTTGAAAATGCAAATGTGGGGGTGATTACCCTTATAGTATTTCACAAGGATAAATTTAGACCAGAAGCTGTGATTACTCCAAAAGTTCCACCACATTTTATAGGAAAAATATTTAATGGAATCTTGTAAGGTTTTACAACCTAATCCACCTTCATTCAAAGGGCCACAATAGTTGTACCAACTCGCCCAATGAGTTTTTTTGAATGATGAAGTAGAACCCTTAATTTGAATTAATCTTATTAATGATAGAAGTGCTAGGGACAATAGTGGAAAGCAGATAGAGGGGTATGGAGCAGAGAATACTTTTAATCAGAACCAGTCTGGCTCTAAAAGAAAGAAGATGGAACTCCGAGGAGAAAAATTTTCTTATAAATTTTTTGAATCACCTCATCATAAAGGAAAGATCTCTTAGCACCATGGTATAAAGGAGTACCCAGGTATTTAATAGGGCGAGTATATTGGGCAAAGCTCGTGATACTCTTAATAATATTAATACTAGGAATAGGAATCGATTTAGTAGCAATGAAACCACTTTTATTAGGATTAATTTTTAAGCCACTCTCCCTACCAAAATGAATAAGAAACTTATACAATTTCTTAATGTAACGGGTAGACCCATTGTAGAAAATAATGAAATCATCCGCAAAGCAGAGGTGAGAGATAGGAAAACCACCCCTAGTCTTGTAGCACATGTTAGGCATTTTGATAAACATAAGTTCAAGATTTTGAGAAAGATATTCCACTGCGATAATGAAAAGGGCTGGAGAAAGGGGATCCCCCTGCCTGATACCATGGGATGAAGAAAAGAAGCCATGAACCTTGCCATTAATAAGTAAAGAAAAGCCAGAGTTTTCAATACCATTCTTGATTAATGTAATGAACGAGTCAGAAAAATCGAATATAGATAAAATTTTGTAGAGAAAGTCCAACCAATATTATCGTAGGCTTTAGATATGTCTAACTTAAAAATAAGATTCCCACATCGAACTTTGGTGTTTAAATCATGGATAATTTCTTGAGCCAATAATACATTATCAGAGATAGATCGACCTTTGACAAAGCCAGTTTGATTAGGGGAAATGATTTTAGGAAGTAAAGTACCTAATCTTTTGGCTAGGATCTTCGATATGAGCTTATTAAAAAATGTACATAGACTTATAGGTCTAAAATGATTCCAAAGTTTGGGGTTTTTGATTTTAGAAATTAGAACAATGGAAGTACTAGAAAAGAATTTGGGGAGGATGTTCCCTCTAAAAAAATCCAGAACAGCTTTAACCACATCTTCTTTGATAATATTCCAACATTTTTGAAAGAAAAGTGGAGTGAATCCATCGAGGACCACAGAATCGTATTCATACTCGAAGGGTGGATGTAATTTCAACTTAGAGGGTAATGATGTAAGCATTATGTTATCTTCTTGGTGATGATTTTGGGGATAGCCTCAGGACATGCTAATTCCTCATAGTTCACCTTATTATTAAGTAGGTTCTTGAAGAAGGAAACACCCGAATCAGCAAGATCCTTTTCATCAGAAATCCAACTATTATCAGTATTTTTGATTTTTTTAATGTGATTTAAGGCCTTTTTCTTATTAAGCAGAGCATAAAAATATCTGGTGTTCCTATCTCCCTCCCATAATTTTTTAGCAAAAGCCTTTTGCCTCCAGTAAGTTTCCTCCATGTCTTGATAGCTTGTTAATCTATCTTTAGCTTGATTTAATAAAATAGATTTAGAGGTATCTAGGATAACCTCTTCTTCTAGTGATATGACCTCTTGTTCTAATTCTTTTATGTTAGTGAAAAGATTTTTGAAGTAATGTTTGTTCCACCATTTGAGGAATTATTTAAGCCTTTTTAATTTGAGCCATAATGTCTTCATCCCCAAAATAGAATCATCTGGATAAAGAGGATCTCCCCAGTTAATGGCAACCACCTCCGCAAATCTAGTATCCAGAAGCCACATATTTTGAAATCAGAAAGGAGTACACAGAGGGGACTCATATTAACCTTACAGTAAGCAAGGGGAATGATAGAATAGGGTTCTACTAAGGTGTTCAACGGTATTAGGAAAGAGTTGATCCATAGATCTTTAAACAAAATCCTATCAAGTCTTTGCCACATTCTGTGATTATTCCAAGTGTATTGGGAGCCAATGAAGCCCAAATCGGTCAAGTGGCAATCAAGGGCCATATTATTAAATTCCTCCATAGATAAAAGGTTAGGAGGATTTCCACCCCTTCTTTCCACCGAGGAAGAAATAATGTTAAAATCCTCACCCACAAACCAGGGAGCATTAACCGAGGTCGAGAAATTAACCAGATCTTCCCAAAGGTTCTTTCTACCATACCTATTATAGGAGGCATAGACAAAAGATCCAAAGCAGGACCAATTGCCAAAAGAGATTTTAGCATTCACGACCTGATGAAGGTCCTGAATAATATGGAATGCAAAAGGATTTTTCCAAAAGATCCAGATTTTATTACTCGAGTTCGAAAAAACTACTAAAAATCATTCTAGGATTGAATCTTTGGAAGGAAGGATAAATGGTTCCAAAATTGCCAAAAAGAAATGTTATGGATGCAAACTAAATTGCTAAGTTTACAGAGAGGGAGCTATCCCTCTGCATTCGATCAAGAAAGATACCATTACTTGGGATGAGATGAGCGGCATCTAAACTCGGCAAAGTTAGGGAATCTAGATTTATTTGATTTGTTTCTCTTTTAGAAACAATGTGAAAATCATTTTCCAAACCAAGCCTCCCATCGATAGGAAAAATCCAATTGTATTTGTTGCCAATAGAGATCAATTCTCCTTCTTCCAACTCATTATTGATAACCTGATGCAGCTTAGGTTTTAGGTTTTGATCCGAGTTAGAAGAAGAATTAGAAGATGGGTTAGAATTAGGTAGAACACAAACCCCTAGATCAAGGGTGGAAGTTATCTCTAAATACTACACCTCATCCAACCCGACCTTATCATTCATATGATCTTTAGCTACTGGAGATGAAAGAGCAAGAATATTAGCATTAGTAAGGGACTCAGTAACAAGAGGAGATCCTGAGCTGGTATTTGAAGCATTAATATCAATATTTTGGTTTTGTAAATAGTTTCCAACATGAGGAATCTGATCCTTAAAAGGAGTTGTGCCTACTGGGGGTTGCTCAACTGTATCCATCTTGGGTTCAGGGTTGTGAATACGAGTTTGGGGCTCATTTTTATCATGTATTGGGACAGTTATATTAGTAGCCATATCCTATGATGTTTCATTCAAAGTGGCCATAATGGTTGAAGCAGCTTTGGAGACCATAGGGATCTTCTTTAAATGCGGATGAGCTACAAAACAATCAACAAATCCATGTCCATGAATTTTACAATGTGAGCAAAATATAGGAAAGTTTTCAGACTCTACATTTTGTAAATATCCATATTTTTCTGATCCAATCCAAATTTCCTTAGAATATTTTTTAGTGATATCCAATTCCAATAGGACACGAGCAATAGAAGGTCTAGAGCTAGAAGCGGTTGCTTGGTCCAATTGGAGGTCGACAACAGCCGACCACAATATAGAAATTCGGGATTAAAGAAGTGCACCCAAAGGTTAGGGATAGACAGCCAAACTGGAACAATAGGAAATTCCTCCTTAATGTAAAAAATGGGTCCATTTCAATAACTGCATTTGGCAATTAAAAACAAAATATGAACGTCTTGCAAAAACACGAGAGTAATCTAGATTGTTAGCTAATTGAATCAAAACTTGCCTAGAATCAATCAATCTCACCGAAAAAACTCCTGTCAGTTTAAGCGAATGAAAAAAACTTCAGATATTCTCCGTAGACGGACGACGAAGGGAAAATTTACCAACCAAAGCAAATTCATATGATTCAGCCAATTTTTCGACCACAAAATTGGAACACATAACAGTTGGTACTCCCCGGAATGTAGTAGAAACAAAATTGAAAGACTCACCTGCGTTATTCACTTTACCCGCAAGCACATCCCTAAAGGATTTAGTAGCCATGGTAGAATTAGCACCAACATTTCCAAGAGAGTCCTTACGACGCCGGGTGGAGGGATTCCCATGAGACAGTTGAATCCATGATCAATAGTAATGCATAACAACGCAAGCTACAACGGCCTCAGTTTTGATATCAGAATCGATCGGAACCACACAAAAAGCCAAAGAGAAAATGAAAAGAAAATGCCGAGGAGGGATAGCGTCGACGGCAGGCCAGAGGAAAAAGTGGAAAGCATCGAGGAGAAGTAGAAAACTCTTGGCCCGAGATCGAGCGCAACCAGACACACACAATTGATCCCATCTAATACTAGACATGATTATTGATATCACATTCTTGGTCTCTAATTTACATTGCATAAAGAGGAAGATTAAGTAGACCATCACCATTTTATAGCATTTGATATTCCCTGTACACCATCATTTAATGGCTAATAACATCTAATGCCTATTATCCATCGATCTTTTACATCATTCAATTTCCATTTAGGATAAGAAGTTTTATGATGGCTAGCCTTATTATATTAGAATTATTATCTTCTTGAATAAGAGCCTAAGTTATATTCAACAACCACCCACCATCAAACCAAAAGAAAAAAGAAAAAGAAAAAAGAAAAAGAAATGCCTTTCAAGCAAATTGGATTGCATTTGTGTCACAATATTCTTTTATTCTTAAAAATCATTATGGTATTGAGAATAAAGTTACTAAAAAATTATGTATGGTTTTTTTTTATATATTACCTAGTTTTATAACTTTAAAGGTACCATAGTTTGATAAAATAAATGTTGAGTATCTGGTATGCTAATGCTTCTATTGAATTTATCTTGGTATGAAAGATAAACAAATTTTATTGACTATAGATTACAAATTGCATGATGAATTTCTATTAAAAGGATCAAAATTTTGAATTTTTTCATATCTTTTTAGATTATCTTGACTACTTATTTGGTTGTCCATATGATCAAACTTTGAATAGCAAGGAGTCTTCAATAGCAAACTATTATTTTCCTAGAAATTACCCTAAAGTGACAATTCGGCATATCCAGGATTTATGTTATACATAGAGAATTAAGGTTTTCAATAAGAATAAATTCTATGGTTAGCTATAGCTTATAGAGCACTCTTAATTAAGGGCATCTCAAGTCCTCTAAATTTGTCGTACATAATGCTTGGTTTAATTTTTGTAGTATGATTGAGATTTGAGTGACAAATCAAATCAAAATCACTTGGTTCCATCATCGCTAGTCTACCTGGTGGAATCAAACTAACAACTGCATAATGCTTCAATGTCAGGTTGTTAAGAGACTTTGATTAGCGGATCCCTTTTATTTGATCAGAGAGGTTAGTAAGCTTTAAGATGACCATTCTTTCTAAATGAGAAAAGTGTTTCAAACCTTTTTTTTGTTGAGATACCAAAAATAATAGAACTATTAATTACAGAGCAACAACGATAAAATTTATACCTGTAAAAGATGTAACTTTTGTCAGTTACTTGCGACATCATCAATCACAAAACACTTTCTATTTGCCTTAACATAAAACAAAATTGCATCACCAGCATTAGCATTTCATACAAAAATAGTACCCTATTCTTCTGTACCAACCACGATAAGCAAAAAGATACAGGTTTGCTTCCTGAAGCACAAAAAATTTAGACATTTTTTGCTTCTCTGTTTAGCCTACTCCATTTCCATAAGTTAAGGTTTCTTTCCATAGCCTCCTGGCTTTGACCAGCTTGGCAGAGGAAAATAGATTCCCTTCATGGCAGCGATCTCCAAATATCCATGTCTACAAACCTTCCATCTGGCTTTGTGTGCATCTCCCTCACAACAGCAAGTAAAAAAATTGCAGCTGCTCTGACGGCACAATACTTTCAGTCGAACCGCTGCTACCCTTACAATCATCAGGGCCAACAGAAGTATCAGGTGCAAAGCTAGGGTTTACACTTTCATCCTCCAAGGTCATCGGGGCAAAAAAGGCACCCTAAAACATATGGGTGGGTGTAGTTTGAAGGGGATATGGCATTTGTTGAGACCATTCAGATACATTTAATTAACTCTAATCAAAATAATACAACTCATAATATTATTTAATTAAAGACTTAGTAAAAATACTAAAATCAACTAGAAACTCGTAGAACTTATGAACCATATTATATATTCCCACATCCTCCTTGAATTGGGCTCTTTTCATGTTGCACATAAAGAATATATGTCCAGTGAGGATAAACATCTTATTGGGAAAGTCTTCATTCTATTATAATTTATCCCATAACTTATTTCTAAATACATCTCATTATAAATATTATTACATACGCGAGCCTTATCAAATAAATTGCGCCTAAAAATATTTAAATAGAAAATTTAATGCATCACTTAGAAGTAGTAATTATATCAGTCACGATCTTAGGGCTTAAGGAGTGATTCTAGCTTCTTAAATTGTTGTACTAATATATAACAGCTTAGTCATCTTGCATAACAAAAAACTGGCCACATGATTTTGAAGCGTAGGTGGTATCTGCTAGCAGCCCATTCAGGCGGTTTGTAAGTCCAAAAGTGGCGGGATTGGTTCATTTTTCTTAATTGAAGTGAACCCATACATCTCAATTTTCCTTGGTCAGATTGGGCGATCTTTTGGCTTGAGTTGAATTATCTTTAGTTTTATGATTCGATGCTACTTATTTCTTCTTTGCTACAGGTATAAGTCCTCAACTCTTTGGTATTCCCACAGTCTTGTGTTGTCAGGACCTAAGCCTCAACATTATAATGAAATGTCAAGTCAAAACAAAAATAAATCTCTGTCTCAAAAATATAAACTATAAGGATAGACAAGTGCTTAATGAGTTTCCCAATATAAGAGCTTCCTACTTTTCTTTCTTTGGAATCCATTAAAAACTATTCTTATTTGAGTTTTCTAATTTGACTTTCATATTTAGTAGTCTTGACATAAATTTTAAAATTTATGGAGATAATAGCTGATTATTTTAATCGAGAGTTTTCTTAGGAGATTCAAGTCTTACAAGATGTAATTAACTAAGGGATTTGCTCATTTATGGAACTTGTAACCTTAGTAAAATAAAAAATGTCTTACTTCATCCATGTGAGGTTGCAGAATAATCTCTACTACATGTAGACTCATTAGTTTTATAAGTTCTTATTAAATGATTGAATTCATCATAGGTTGATATCTCTTCCTCTAGGGATAGTATATTATTCATCAATACCATATTTGATCACATAAATAAGAACTCCTAAGATTAGTATGGTGTCCTTACATTTTTAATGTCCACCATCTTAAAACTTTTAAATGGTTAATCCAATAAAATGAATTTACCTTTTTCTCCAAAATAAAATTATTTTAATAAGAAATAAGATTTTTGGGGAATAACATGTCACATATCTTTATTGTTCCTATCAATAGAAGTATTGAATTTTCAAATAAATTTTGAACTATAATTCTAGACAAACAATAATTTTAGAGACTTTTAGGCACTTTAAATAAATTTTCTAAAGTCTATTTGATAGATTAAATAAAATTCACCAAAATAATTTTATCAACATATTATTGCTGTTAAAAAAATAAAAAAAGTGTAAAAAAATATATCCTATGTGAATATTTTCATTCTAAACAATTTTAAAAATAGCTAAAATTGATGCTTCAAATCTTGGCTATGGAATAATTCATAAACAAAGAACCCCCTTCTAATCAAGAAGAATTAATTCAGATCACAGCTTGAAGGTAGAACTAAACACAACTAAAATAAAATAAAATCTATTTTTAAATTTTTTTCTAAATATCAGGATAATCTGAATAATTTTTTTTTTAGTACAGATAGATTGTTTATAAACAGTAGAAGAATTAATTCAATTAGCAGTAAAATAAATTATTTAAAAAGATTGAAAAATTTACTATCAAAGTACATATTTGCTAATTGGCAAGAAAAAAATTTCACGTGGTCAAATTAACCATAGAAAGTATCTTCAGGAGATTTCTCTTTAAAAGAAATAGGTGAAATCATTAATGCAGCTATTAAAGGCGTGGTCACAACATATCCACAAGTGAATTACTACCTCAAGGCAATTCATCAAAATATAACTGCAATTAACCGTAAGGATTGTTCTATTAACCCTTCTTTCAAATGAATCAATTCTAAGTTGGAAAACTTAACAAAAAATATAGTTGTTCAACTTAAATATATTGAGATAGATCATAATAAGGATGAGTTTAATCAATCAATTCAATACAACTAATGTGTTCTACATTGAATTATTCATCATAAAGAATGATGCCTAACTCAATTCCAAGAAAATATTATCGTTTTGATGGGTCATATTTAGTAGAAGATTTTGATAAATTGCTAGAATTATGTCCAAATCATGATGGATGCCATCATTTTACTTAGCCTTTAAAGAAAGCATTCATTGATGATAATGGTGACCATTGAGCTATCAATAAAAATCTTCTAGCTTGGTTCATCTTATCGTTAAACTATTTTGGTGTTGAACTCAAAATCCTACCTAATCACGTAAAAAGTATTGTTATGTGTAGGAAGATTCGGGTTGGTAGAGTAGGAGAATTCGATGTCTTAGTATTGTACAAAAATTCTGCACATGTTTGATTGGCGGTGATCCGAGTCACCGGCGATGGCCGGCGATTTATGCGCCAACGGCGGTCGGTGGTCGGCGGCGGTGACTGGCAACGGTGGTCGTGGCGGTGATGACGGCGGTGGCGATAGCGTGTTGGCGGTGGTGGCGGCGGAGGTGATGACCACGGCGTTGGCGTGGTGGGTGGCGTAGTCGGTGATGATCCGACGACGGTCGGCAGGTGGCCCAATTATGCTTTGAGATTCTTCGAGTCTCAGAGCTCTCTCCTCTCTTTAGCTTTGGGTCTCCCTCATGTTAAGAATGAGGGGCTATTTATAGATTAAGAGAGTGACATTTCTGTAAATACAAGCAAAATCCAAACCACTCCATCGGACGACTCAAAATGATTCCTACGATCATCTCATGTATTTTAAGTATTTGACTGTTCAAATGAAGCCAGAATTATGAGATCATAGGCTTGTTAGATCCGGCTTGTCGAGATGCTCGATTTGATTATAAATACTCCATATTTAAGAGCTATTTAAGGATCGACTGATATCCAAAAGTTTTTAATGATATTTTAAGTGCTTGATCTGGGCTAGTCTCGACTCAGAATCGGATTGCTTTCGATATCAAGATTCGTGCTTTAACTAGTATAGTTTTCAGTGACATATCAGTTGCCCCCTATTTTTGGATGAGATCATCTCTATCATCCAAAAAATTATGTCAAATAATTGAAAATAACAACTTCTTCAATGTTAATGAAATTTGTGGGTTCATTAACATTTGCGTCAGATATAGTTTGAGAGAATAGATCTTCATGGGTGCTCAAGTCTATGATCACGGAAGCGGGCATGAAGGGCCGTAGGAACAGGCCATGGGGCGTCACAGGCAAAGGCTTGTGGCAGCACCGAGTATGGATGAGCGTGTGAAACAAGCGTGCCTTGTAACTCAAATGATGGAAATTTTAGGTTTTTTTATTTTTATTTTTGATATTTTCTCCGATTTTTCTTATTTTCTTCCTTTTTCAATTTTATAAAAGGAAAGATATATTTTAGTGTAGAAATTTCAAAATTTATTTAAATATTTTCAAATTTCTTTTCAAAATTTATTCCCTTTTTGCCCATATTGTGGATCTATAAAAACCCCCCCTTTGGGTTAAGTAAGTAGACATAGTTTTCTCCCATATGCTCTAATGTTGTTTTGCATTGGATGAGAAATTATCTAGCAGAAATTCAGGGGCTAAGGGTAATACAATTTTTTTTCTTTTGTCAGTAAGGTCCAAACTTTCTTCTGAAAAGAAGGTTATTTGCTTTGTTGATTAAGACCCGTAGTTCATACGGCGAGGCTCCAATTTTCCCTCGAGAGAGGCGTCAATTGTTCTCGTCGGACCCACCTAGTTTGGAGGCGATCAAGTCCCGTAGTTCATTTGGCGAGGCTCCGATTTTCTCTCGAGAGATGCGTTAAGTGTTCTCGTCGGACCGACCGGGTTTGGAGGTGATCAAGGCCTGTAGTTCATACGGCGAGGCTCCAGTTTTCTCTCGAGAGAGGCATCAACTATCCTCATCAGACCGACCGGGTTTAGAGACCATCAAGGCCTGCATTTTCTACTTTTTCTTGTAGGAAATTGATTTTGTTGAAACTCTAATGGATGGCTCGGCCGTTAAACGCAAGGTGGTGGGGAAGCATCGATCAGGAACCATTCCTCAAAAAACTCAAAAAATCTAGCAAGTAATTTCAGAGTATCATTAGAGAGAAATAATTTCTTTTGTGAACTCATACATATGCGTATACTTTTCGTCAGATCGTAGGTAAAAGATTAGATCCAAAACTATCTATGAGCAACAAAGTCAGGAAAGGATGTACCCAACTATTGAGGTAAGTGAGTTACTTCACACATTTCACAGACCTTTATCTTTTTCTCCTCTTTTTTGTTTCATTTTTATTATGCATTTTCACAGGATGATGATTAGAAGAAAACTAATAACGTGACAACTACATATGACATATCATCCACTATCAATGCTAACAGTTTAATGGTGCTCCGTTGGAAATTTCATTTCCTAAATGAGTTGGTGGCTCTTGTTGCCAAAAAGTCTGATCGGGCACGTTTTCCTCCACAAGGATATATTACTATTTTTGAGAAGATTCTTCATGTGGGACTGCGATTCCCTTTGGCTCCCAAATTGATTGAGGTTTTTAAAATATACGGTGCAGCTTTGTCACAATTTTCATTTCGAGCTCTAGTGATCATTGTTGGTTTGACCATGTTCTTTAGAGAGCGTAGTGTGACTTTGAACATCAAGTACTTATACAGAATTTATAGGTTCACGTGTGATGCTCAGAACATGGTTTATATCGAGGTATACAAAATTGGATAGAATTTTCAGCACGGGATTCATCTAGAAGTTGGTCTAATGGGTTATTTTTTGTGAAAATGAGTGGGTCTCCCTGAGATATAGGGAAGATTGAATGACCTTCCTGATCCATTACTGATTGAAAAAAATGAAATCCTAACAACTCTTAATGTTCTTGATGTAGAAAGCTTGCCGCATGAGTTAGGTCACATTGGAAAGTATATAATTGAAGATATAATATTCAAGGTTGGCCTTTCCATTCAGGCAGGAAGATCTCATGCTCTTCCACTGAAGAGATCAAGTAAAGGTAATGAAAGGTCTCTTTATATTCATAGAATTCTTTCAAGAAGATCATTTCAAAGTCATGGTGACAACAATGCTTCTTCTCTAAAGGAAAATAAGACATGTGTTGAAGTAATTATGTCAAATAATTGTTGAGGTTTCGGAGAAGATGTTCTCCCCAGTTGGCCTATGAGAGTTTAGTTATCTCAACTCATAATGGGGGGATTCATCTCTTGAAGTCACATATTCCTGAAGAGGTGTTAAAGTACTTATGCACTGAGCGTCAACGAGCAAATGAATTAGCATGCTATCTTTTTTTTCTCTTTTTTTTCTTCTCTCATTCTCTTTTTTGTGTAACATTTATATTTTTTGATTATAGGTAACCCAAATATTAGGGCTTATGGCTCATTTTGGTGTTACTCTAGATGAGTGGAATACTGAAATTGTGAAGGTAAAATACTTACAAGGCGAGTACGAGCGAATGATGAGTGCTAAGGACAAAGAAGTGACAGCTCTAGAGGATCAACTAACTGGGTGTAGAACTGAGCTGGTGAACATGTCAACTCCTTCTTCTCTTCATCATTAGGAGGTGGAGCATACTCGTGATGAGCTGATTGAGGTGAGGGTAGAGACTTGCTTAAAATAGAAAAGACTCAAGGCATTTGCAGTGGAGAAGAAGGCTCTTGAACTAGAGAAGAAAGTATTACATAATTATCATTTTGAGAAAGAGCTTATTATGTCAGAAGTAGAAGTAAATGTCATATATTTGAAGTTAGTGGGAGACTTTAAGAACACCTTAGCTTATCGTGATGCTATCGAGGATCATATTCAAAAAGATCATAATCATATTCTTGATGTTGAAGTGAAGGACTTGGAGAGCTAATGTTTAGAAGAAGGCTTTATTTGAGCATTCTTAAAAGGAATTCACTTAGTACATCAGAAAATTAGGGCTAGTATTGAGAATCTATCTCCCAGCCAAATATCTTAAGACTCTTCGCCAGATTCAGGAGATGAAGGGGTTGAAAGTGAGTTTAAGGGAGCATCTTCCAGCGGTGAGGAAGACGTTGATATCATGTAGTATCCCTTGAGGATTCATTTCTTTCCCTTTTATTTTTTTATTTCTCTTGTATCCAAAATTTTAATTTTTTCTTATATCATCATATTAGTGCTATTAATGACATTAGTAAACTAAAATTTTTTAGGTGATTTTTGCTCTTTTTTTACCTATCCGAGGTGATTGGTTAGAATATTATTTGATGACACTAACCTATAAGGAAGAAGTCATGGGAAGTCCACCAAGAATTTTTTGACCTATCCTAGGTATTAGTTAAAATATTATTTGATGCCTTACCTGTATGGAAGAGGTCATGAGATGTCCACCAAGGATTTTTTGACCTATCCTAGGTATTAGTCAAAGTGTTACTTGACTTCTTACATGCATGGAAGAAGTCATGGGATCTCCACCAAGGACTTTTTGACCTATCTTAGGTATTAGTCAAAGTGTTACTTGACTTATAATGTGTATGGAAGAGGTCCGATCAAATCCCCTTGGGAGTGATCATGCTCCGACTGAGACACAATGTGAGTTGTGCATTTCTCAAGTGGGAGGATTAAATGAAGAATATTATTTATGTGCAACAAGATTGAAAGAAAAAGCCATAAACTCATTACTTTGATAAGATCAATAATACAATATTATCATAAGATAACTTAACAAAGATATGGGGTGAAGAGGAAATGACACATAAGATAAAATAAGGCTGCAATGTTTGTGTAGTAAGAATCACTGATAATACTTTTGGAGATTCTCTATGTTCCAAGTTTGAGGTAAGGTTTTTCTCTTTGGATCCTTGAGCTTAAATGTTCCTGGCTTGACCATAGCCGTAACCACATAAGGGTCATCCCAAAGAGGTGAGAGCTTATTGCGTTGAGGGCCTTTGCTAGTAGCTTCAAGACTTCGCAGGATTAAGTCACCGACAAAAATGGGATGGGGTTTCACTCATCTATTAAAGTGACGAGCTACTCTTTGGTTGTAGGAAGTAGTCCGAAGTAGGGCCATGTCATGAGTTTCGGGGAGTAGGTCTAAGTTTTATCAGAGTTTTTCTTCATTTCTATTATGATTGAATGATTGAACTCTTGGATTTAGAATTTCGATATCTACTGGTATAATAATCTCTGTACCGAAACACAAATTATATGATTGCACTATTTTTTGATATTAAAGATCATCGAAGGGCGTGGTTGAGCTTGTCCAGTAATGATTACTATTTTTTTTTCATAGACCACTCCAACCCAAGAGGATTAAATTTCATCTTAAGATGACAGTACGACAAAGATTGATTGGAGGAGTCTTAAGATGACGTTGTATGCTAAATCTAACTTGACCACTATGAATTGAATTGAATGAGTCACTTATTGAAATTCTGAAGGGGTTGCCCCCTCAGCATGCATAAAACCTATATAATGGTCATGCAGTGGGTTGGAACTTTTCCTTAACTAGGCCCATGCTAAGAAATGCAGAATTAATTAAAACATTAACAAAACTTCTATTATTAATCAAAATTCTCTTAACATTATAACATGGGTCACCAATCCCCACACCAATGATAAGTGGATCTTGATGCTGAACTTAGACTTTTTCTAAGTCTGAGTTATTAAAAGTGATGGAATGATCAATACGATATTTCTTTAACTCTGGCTCCTCGGAGATGGCGATGAAGACTTTAGTAGATAATAGTGGTCCTCCTGCAAATGTTTCAATTTCTCCAACTATTTGGTGACTATTTTGTTGTTTCTGTGATAATTGTCTCTGTTGTCCCGCAGTTGGAGTTTTGTTTGCTTGAGTTGACTGATTCTGGACAAATCGACCCATATATCCTTGCCGAATAAGCCTCTCAATTTCTTCTTTGAGTTGTTTACATGCCTCTGTAGTATGTCCACGACTTTGATGGAAGTGACAATATTGCTCCTGATTTTTTGAATCTGGTTACAGTGGATGTGGCCACTTAATGATCTCTTCATCTCGAATAACCATCAAGACGTTAACATGAGATTTGTTCAATGGTGTGTATTCTTTTTATATTCGTGGTTCACGTCATTAGTGTGGGGGTCGTGGAGGGAGATGATGACTTCCTTATTGCTTCTTTTGATGAGATTGTTGATCAGTGTTTTCTGGGGCACTCTTACATTTTTTGTGGATTGTTCAAACTATTTTTGATGGGAATTAATAGCCTCATCATAAAAAATTTGCACTTTCACACGATGAACCAAGTCACCATATGAGTACTATATGCATGTGATGAGTAGAGAAAGGCCCAAAGGCTAAGGAAAACTCCTCTTAGCAATTCAGGGTTCACCCCTGGTATTTGGTGAGCTTCTAAGAAGAACCACTGGAAGTACTCATGAAGTGATTCACCTTCATTTTGATGAATGCCTGAGAAATAAGAGGAATCTTTAATGATCCTCTAGTTCACAATAAACTGTTCTATAAAAATCCTGACGAGTTCATCAAAGGTATGAATATATCCCCTTAGAAGGGAGTAGAACCAAGTGCGAGACTGACACTTGAGGGTGTCTAGAAAGACCTCACAAAGCAGTGTGTCAAGTGCTCATTGGATGTGCATGATGGTTCTGTAATGGTCGATGTGTTCATATGGGTTTGTTGCCCCATCATAGGAATTGATGTTTGGAAGCTTGAAACCTACAAGAATAGAATGTTGAAGAGTTCAGAAGACCCAATGAATTAGTAGGTGAGAGGAAGATGATTTCTATCTTTAAGGTATAATTCTTCACGCATTAAGCATTATAATTCCACATGTATAACATGATGGGTGGAATCAACCGACAAAAATGTGCTAAGCCACCGACAATAATCTGTGGGTTAGCAATTGATTGAGTTGCAAGTGTTGGATGAGTAGAACTAGTAGTGTCAAGGAGGTCAGCACTCACAGTCTAGAAGTGGAGGAACTTTAGCTTGATGACGAGAAGGCTCCGTATCAGCATTTTGACCCCCCATGGCTAATGATCGATCTTGAGGGAGATGCATTTATCGCAGTAGTGGCTGTCATGTTTTTCGTGAAAGTTTAATTATCTAATTTTGAGACTCTTCCATTCGACGAACTCAATTTTTTTAGAGAGGTTCTTGTTGCACCTTCACCGATATGGTCACGCCTATCAGGGGGAAGTGAGGCAGAAGCTTGGCATTCTTAGTTTAGGGATTGATTTCGGGAGTGATGGGAGTTGGAGCGGGAGGCTCCATTGTTCTGTTGGCCATAATTGTGTTCATAGAATTGCAAATGTGGAATTCTTCCATGACAATAAATAGTTGTGCAAGATTTAGATTGGGTAGGAGAATTCAATGTATTAGTATTGCATAAAAGTTTCGCACACACAATAAAAAAGTTTGTGAGACCTCAATATTTTTATGTGGAAAACCCAAACAAGGAAAAAACCATGGGGACTTGAATAATTTTTATCTTATGTTATAATTATGCAAAAAAGGAGAAGGATAGCTTTAAGAATAAGTTTTGTGATGCTTATTGATGAATGCCTTGTTGAGGTGGTCGATGATCCAAACTGAAAAAATAGGTTTCTAGCGATGGCGGTGGCGGTGGCGGTATGGCGGTGGTGGTGGTGGTGATAATAATTGGCAAAATGCGATCCGACGGTATGATGGCTGATAAGCGATAATGCGTGGTAAGTGGCGGCAATGGTATGGCGGTGGTGGAGCGGCGGCGACAAGCGGCAGCGATGGTGAGTGCTGGTGATTGGCGGCGGTAGATGGCAGCGAATGGTGGTGGTATGGAATGATAGCGATGGTGTGATGAATGGTGGTTAGCGGTGATATGATGGTGGTGGATGATGGCATGATGACCGTGGTGGCGGTGTTGCGGTGGTATGTTGATCCCGGCTGTTGGTGCTTTGAGATTCTTATTAGATCTCTTATCTCTTTAACTTGGGGTCCCTCTCATGTGAAGAATGATGGACTATTTATAGATTAGGGGAGTGACATTTCAATAAATACAGACAAATCCAAATCACTCCATCGGATGGCTCAAAATGATTCTTTCGATCATCTGAGTATTTTAAGTATTTGAATGCTCAAATGAAGTCAGAATTATGAGAGCTTAGGCTTGTTAGATCTGGCTCATCGAGATGCTCGATTTGACTATAAACACTCCATAATTAGGAGCTATTTAGGGATCCAGCTGATATCCTAGAGTTTTTAATGATTTTTTAAGTGCTTGATCTGGGCTAATCTCAACTAAGAATCAGATTGCTTTCGATATGAAGATTCGTGCTTCAACTAATAGAGTTTTCAATGACATATAAGTATAATGCTTGGATCAAATTATCATCCTATAGTTGTTAATTTCAAAAAAATCAATTCAAGGATAAAGTTAGGCTCATTTCTTTACAAAATGTTAAAGTCCATTAAATTTGTCTTAGTCGGCTGCATTTAAACAAGGTTCCATCGAATAATTATGCTTACCAAGGTAGTTCCTCATTAATTGGTGTAACCAAATTATAGTTAATGAAAAGTTAAAGTAAATTAATACCATCCTTAAAACTTATGAGGAAATGATAATTCTAATTAAGAATAAAGGTTCTTGTTTTTTTGTTTAAGAGGTGCTTGAGAGTCTAAGAAGAAAAGATTCACATAAACCCAAGGAAAAATTAAAAAAAAACTCTTATAGCATTATGAAGATCAATTCAATCAAAATTTCTAAACTCCCATATTAATTTACAAATGTGATGACAGCATGTCCCAAGGTAAATATTCTATCTAGAATAATGGAGATGAGAGAAAGTGGGCTTCAATTGAAACAAAGATTCAACATTGATAGTCAGATATTCTGCCCATCGACAAAAAAGATGTTTAAAAAAAATAATAAGTTGAATTAAGAGTGATAATTCTATCCACTAATTAATGTTAATTCCCATAACTTTTCTAACAAATCATTCACTTTTCTTAAACATATTCCTTTTAAATGAAGTATCCGCTTTTCTTTTCTTAAAATTACTTTGTAAGAATAGTTTTAATACTTTCTTAGTTACAAAATAATGGAATTAAAATGTATTATAAAATATTTGGAGTCTATCCTCAATTATAAATAATAGTGGCTTTGTATGCTAGAGGATGTGCGAAAAATTTAGTCTTGAGTGTCTATATAAAGGGGATGCTTGAGTCTTCATGTTGATGTAATCATGTAAGTTATATATTTATAAGAGATTATTTTAATTAGTCATGCTTTGGCATTCTATATCACTACATTTTTATTATCACATCCCTTGCCTCTTTGATATTAGAGCAATGATGGTTTTACCTTTAATCAAATGAATGAAGTTTTATTGGTAATGAACTAAGGATACTATAAAGTAGTGATGTAATAATAAAGTTAGGTCATAGCTACATAGATTTATAAATCATTAACTAATTACCATGTTAGATTGAAAAATAAACTCAGGAATTTTAATAAAAAATACTCTGGTTTATTAGTTTGTCGAGACTTTGTCATATATGGCAGTATGTTTCATGTGTAGTGGTCATAAGATTTGAATAATATTGACTATCTTGACATAATTATAAACCCCATTATATGCTTTATAGTATTAATCATATTGTTGCTCTATTTTTCATTTATCCAAACCCATTCATTTGAGTTCTCTACTTGCATAAATACTGCTTTTGGTTAAGACTCCAGTGCAATTATTATATCTTCCATAAAGTAATTTGACATTTTTATTTGAACTTTTATTTAGTATTGAGTAAACCCCAAAGCAACTACTATATCACCCTATCACTTTTGCTTTACCATCTTTCCCTAATTATCATTGCTTGATCACATTTACTAGATTATCATCACTCAATTGTTATTATTTGACCACCACTATCCACCCATCATAACTTGATTATTGTTGTCTAATTATTTTCTGATTGCCAACATTATTCTACAACATTAACATCTACTTGACTAAAATCTTCTTCCTAATGCACATCCCCTCTTTTATAAGAGATCGAGATAATAATATATACTTTATAAATATTAAATTAATTTTTTTAAAAAGAAGTATAAAGTTTTATCATTTTATATAGTAAATTATTTTAACTAGTTTAGGCCGCATATTTGTATTCTCTTTTTACGTTTTATATAAAAATTTTGGTGTTTCACTTGAATATTTTTTAATATGTTTTTGGGATCCCTATATAGTACTTAAATGTTAATCTCCTTGTAGAAATAAATATTTTTACCACATAAGAATTTGTTATAATTTATGAGAAAACTTCCATTTATTCTACAAAAAAAATTTAATTGCAAAAATGCATAAGTCTTATAATAAAGAATTATCCCACTCTAAAATTCAACAATCTAAGAATTAATCCATTAGTTAAGAATACCACAACCAACCCGTTGAAGATCCCTCAAGCTTGACTTTGTAAGATAGTATTTCTATGATAAAGAATTATTATGCATAAATCATTCAACTTTTAAAGCAGGCTAACCAAATGAGAATACCATTGTAGCATAATTGAGATAACTATCATAAATCAACAAGTCAATATTTTTCATTTTAAATGTACTTGCGTAGAGGCTTCTATTGATATAAAAATGTCAATATGACATAATTTGATATCCTCCTCAAACATTAAAAGCTTTAGTAGAACCTAACCCATTAAGTTGGCCTTCATAAATCCTTAAGATAAGCCAATGTATGATGACCATTTATTAATGTTTCCTAAATTATAAGTTTAACTCTTGCTAGTCTAGGATAGATCACTTTTACTATTTGGGATCAACCATTCCCTAGTGGATGTAATTGCTAATTACAAATAATTAATCCATCTCACTGAATTAATTAATTATATAATTGATCATGAGACTTGGAATTGTCTTGACCATTATTAAAATATATTTGAGAGATTTGACCCATGATTGAGTCAAAGGTGCTCAACTATTGTTATTCTTTTTATTTCTTAACTTAGGTGGCCATTCTACTCAACCCTATTAATCAATTATCCTAGATATTTAATCTTGGTTCATAACATGATTACTAGTTAGTGAATCAATAAAACTTTTAAACACATGTCTAGTTTACCATGGGATAGGAGAGTTAGACTAGCCTAAGTTAGCATTAAGCTCAAATTGAACTCAAATTTCATGGACCTTTTATTGACAACTCCAAATTTGTTAATGATTTTATTCATATAATAAAAATATTCTAATGTGAGGTCCATCAATTGGGTCCCAAATCAATGCAATTGAGTTAATATGACCACTTTATCATTAATCATTAAATTAGCTGGATCAATTAAAACAAGTGTGCTCTCATAACTGTTTTGATCATTATTCAAATAACACTAGATCCATTTGCTTACAACCTAAGCTTAAATGAGGTTTTTTTTTTCACTCATTAAATCTAATACTTATCTTTTGTGGTTGATTAAACCAAATTAATTTGTAGTTAAGGATGTCATTAATAATTACTTAGTTCATTGAATTGGACCTATTTTAATTGGTTATTTTGACAAAAGTGGCCAATGGGGTCCACCTTTGGGTCTGAATTAGAACACACATATTTATGATGGAAGTGATTCCATCACATTAGTGATTTACTTCAAACCATTGGAGTGATAGTATAGATGTCTCTTAGGAAAATTTCCCACGTCAAGCCAAATTGGTTTGACCACTCTAAATTCTCATCATCATGTTGAAGTTTCTCCTTAGCTATAGCCTTAAAAGCACTCTTTGATAGCTATACTTTAATTCGCCACACTTAAACTATATGGCCGAACAATAATCTCCTTATAGTCATAATAAACTTGATTTAACTTTGACTTATTATTTTAGTTTATGTTATCATAAGAGATGAACTTTGATGAAATATTTTAAAAAAAATTTGTTTTGATGGATTGAAGTAAGCTTACCCCTCGCAAAAGTTTTCCACAGTCTTTGCCTTTAAATGATATAATTCTTGCCATCCCATTTTAAAAGTACCATTGTTTCTTATTTTGGACATTTTAATCCTTATGAGCATATTGACTACTATAGGATCATCTTAATATTTAGTATGCCTCTCATATGTTCACCATTATCAAAGGCCAAACCCACACATAGTTCTATTTTTTGGTAGAACTATCCATACCATCGTTAGTCTTTACCAACATTTTTAAAGGGTTTATTACAAAAATGTTTGATTATCAATGACTTCTCCAATATTTCTAGGATTCACCTAAATAATTTTAAAGCCCTTAAAGAATATTTTTGAGATTCTTTTTAGAGGCTTATCAAATTTTGGAAATAGATCTTGGGAAGCTATTAGGTGTTTTTCTTAGAGTTGATTTCATTGGATCTATTTCACTTCTCAATAATGTAAGAGATTTATCACTCTTATGTTATAAACATTCATAATAAGAAATTAATTAGCTATCCTAACAAAGGAGTTACACTTTCCACAAAAATAGATAGTCTTAACAAGCATGGGTCACATCATCAAACTCCATTAAGTACATTTAAAGCATAAGCCACTAAAAATTTTACTAATGGATACTAGTCCTAATATTATTTTTTTGATCATCGAAGCATGAACTTAATAGAAAGATATCTCTATTTGAAAGAAGAGATTAAATATTTGATTCAACAAGAATATTTTTGTTAATATTCTTAAGTGCACAATTTAGATTATTAGTCTTGTGATAAAGGTGATCATAAGATTCATGATAAAAAATCATTGAAACAATTAATATTATTAGTAGAATATCACCATAATCTATTTATCCACATACATAGAATATGTGACCAAGATTAATCAAATTATATTTTATAATTCTTACATGGAAGAACTATATTATTCACATTAAGATTCTCTCATGTTATGGGTTAAAATTGAGATATATAATTGAGTTATTTAATATTATATTATTAAAATTTTGGTTGACATAGTAATTTAGTGAAGATTCTTTCTTTTCATAGATCTAACCTTATTTTCATTATATTTTTTATTTTAAAATTTTTGGTGCAATTACCCTACACTCATATTAGGTGCACAACATTGTAATTAATTCATTCAATTTGTTTTATTATACTAGATAATAGCTTGATCTATGATATAATATTTGATTAACTTAGCTATATTATCTCATAACATTAGTATCTATTCCTCGTTGAAAATTAATTTCTTTTCACACAAATGTGTATTATAGAAATAAGAACAAATAAATTATTAGCTTGTTTAAATTATTTTCAACAAATCTAACAAGTAGATGCCATCCTTAAAGTAACTCAGAAGCAACTTTTATTTATATGAAGACTCTACTTAGTACAAATTTATCATTATTGATTCATTCTATTATTCAAGATAAAGAATCAAAGCAAGGAATAGAATTTCGATAACTCCATGTTACTTGTAATAGTTTCCATTATAAAATTTAAAATAGAATTATAAAAAAAAAAAAATAAAAATAAAACTTCTTCTGATTAGGGAAAATAATACTCTGATAATAAGCTTAATTATGTCAAATAAATATTTAAGATTAATAATTTTCAAATTGAGCTATAAAAAATAAATTTTCTACTGATTTTAGCAACAAAATGTATCATTTATTTAAATTAATAAAACTTATACATGGAACTACTACCTATCTAACCCATTTCAACAAATTTTCATATAAATATCAGAACTTAAATTAAAATTCTAATTTGCATTTTTTTTGCTTTCAATAAAAATTTATAATTTTATTATAAAAATAATGAGTTTAAGTTTTTAAATAAATTTTTTGGTGTGTGTATATAGGTATGATAAACCTAATTATTATTAGAACTTTGTTAAATGATTGCTGATCATAAGAATCAAACATTATATTAGCACTTGATTAATTTAGTAGTTTTGTTATATTTACTAAGTGTTGTTATGTTTGTAAAGTTAAAGATATTTAAATGCAAAGATTTATTTTTAGTTATCATTTTGGATAAGAAAAGAAATCAAATAATCTGAACAAAAATAAGAGCTTATTTGTTGATCTTCTTCTTACTTTCTCATTTTGTAGGTTGAGGCTTGTCATAGAGAAATATTGAATGAAGTGTTTGCTTCTACAAAGCAAGTTTTTTTGTAAATGATTTATATTTTTGTATTTGAATTTTTGAAATACTTTAAACATATTTTGATAATTGTCAATTAATTATTTTTAATTATTAAAATTTTAGAACTATCATTTAATGGAGAGATACTTTAAAAGAAAAAATCATGATAATCATCAAGAGAGCTACATATTAAAAGTGATACAAACTTAAAAAAGTTGTTTAGAAAGCATATTAGATGACTTACTAATAGACCCTAGATTAAGAAAAAATATTTCAAATTTATCATCCAAATGATCGATAAAGTGCGTGAGCTTATTTACAAGAAGAGCTTGCCAACCTTGTGACCATAATTTCCCTCAAGCAAGTTGAAATAAAATGTAGATTTAATCCAAATTGGTTTCATGAATTTAAATGTTGGAATATAGTATTGAGGATGCAATATACTTATTTTGTTATCATTATAGTTATGATACTAGAGAACAAGGTGATGATAGTTTTGATAATAAATGAATTAGAAATAAAAAAAAGAAGATAAATTTAGTACATGTTGGACAAGTCAATAGTGCTCATAATATTATTTGAAAAAAATAATGATTTAATGAATCAAGATCAACAAATCAATTTTACTTTTACAAAATCTTGTGATTAGATGTCATGAACATGATTAACAACAAGTCTTGATTGTGCAAGATTTATTTTGCATCAAGGTTTAGCCTTTTAGGTCATGATGAATTTGTTAATTGAAAATGAAAGATTTTTTTAGAGATGTTGTACTTTAAGCAACCACAATGAAGATATTAAAAAAGTTGTTTAGGAAATAGTCCAAAAAAATAATAAAATTATTTCTCTTGACATTTAAAAGAAATTACATATCTTTTGTAGACAACAAATGTGATTATTATGAATTAGGAAAAGAGTTATTTGCAATTCATGAGTCTTGAGTATTTAGTCAAAGAATAGTGGCAATTGCAATTCATTTTGTTGATAAAAGCGGATGTGTTTTTGAGCATTTCTTAGGGGTAGTATATGTTTAGGAGACTGCTTTAACTTAAAAGACAATAACTTTATTTACAAAGCATGGGTTGAGTATTGCATGATTACACGGTCAAGGATATAATGATAGCAACATGCGTGGTGGGTTTAGTAGATTGAAGACTTTAATTATGAAAGTAATTGTTCAACTTATTATATACAATATTTTGTGCATCGACTATTTTGATTGCAAGTTAAAATTATATTCAAATTGTTTCACTTTTTAATGAAATTGTCAATTTGATTAATGTTGTTAGTAGTTCATGCAAAAGAAGAGATATATTATGGGAAAACAACTTAACATACTTATTGAGCTACAAAATGAATTAATAATTGGTGAGGGCTAAATCAAGAAATTTTTTTGAGTGAGTTGGTGATACATAGGGTTCACACTATAGTTCTCATTAATTTACTTTTTTATTTGATTCTGTTGAGATTCTTGAGTTAATTATACAAGATGGTCAAATAAGAACAAAATGAAGCATATGTTTTATTGATTTTATATTTTGATTGCATGATGAAAACTATATTGAACATCACAAATGAACTTTCTCAATGATTACAAAAGAAGGACCAAGATATTATAAATGCAATGAGTTTGGTTAAAGTTTTCAAGCAAAGATTTCAAAATAAGAGATGATGGATAAATTTTAATTGAAGAAGTTAACTCATTTTGTTACAAAAAATGATATAGTTATTCCAAATATGACCAAGATATTATAATGCATGGTCATAATGCTCAAAGAATCAAAATTTACATCTATCAAGTAGAATTATTTTATTTTGTGATAGAAATGCAACTTCAAGAGCTTAATGATATTAAATGAGATAAAACTAAGTTGTTGATTTGCATACATGTTTAAATTCCTATGATGTTTTAGCTTTTGATAAGAACATCTGAAATGTCTTGCCAATCCATATGATTTCTCAAATATATATCTCATGAAGTTAGATAATTAACTTAAAAATTTTATAATTGACATGAGATCTAGTGATGCATTTTTGAGGTTAAAAGAAATTGTAGAGCTTGCTCAAAAAATGGTGTAGATAAAAAAAGATGATATTTACCCATTGGTTTATTTACTTGTGAAGTTTGCATTGATATTACAAAACAATAGTCGAATCTTTTTCTATTATGAAGATTGTAAAAATCGATAATCATGAGAGATGTTGGATGAATGATTGTTTTATTACATATATTGAAAAAGATATTTAATAGTTTAATGAAAAAATTATATAACATTTCAACATATGAAGACTTTAAGGCAGATTGTAAGTAACACTCTTTATTGTAATTTTTATCATTTATTTATTTTTATATTGAACAACAAAATTTTTTTTTAGACAGTCAATGCCGGTCCCAAGCCGGATGAAAAGGTTGGGTTTTTTTTATAAAAATCATTTGTCCCCTAAACAAATTTTCTGGCTACACCTGCATTCTTACTTATCTAACATACCATGCATAAGCTAAATGCATAAGGAATAAAATCTTTGGAATCCACTTTATTCTTGTCTGCATTTTAATTGCAATAAAGTAATTTAACTATAATTAAAATCTCATTGATCTATAGTTGTTTTCATTTTCATTCTTTCTCTTTTGGTGTTTATTTGAGAGCAAGCTAATCTTTGTGGTTCTAATGTACTTTTCATTCACTTAGATCCGTTGACTTTATGGTTATCTTATGCTTAATTCCATTGTAATCATGTTCTTATAACTATTTCATGTAAATGATGTTATCATTTGTTCATATATAATACAAATTATACTTTACTACAATTATTTGACTTTAGTAGTTTTATGTTAAGATTTTGATTATATGCCATTTAATAAGCTTTTGTTAGTGAAATGTTGAATGTGGAGTTCAAACCATATCCCATTGAATGAACTTTTGAGTTTGCATAAATTTAAATTTTATTGGAACTTGATAAGTATAAATTAGTTAGTTTATCACCAAAAAAAAAAAATTATTTATAGTTGGGTAATTCAAAAGAAAAAAAAATTTTGGGCTACATTGAACCATCCAAATTTTAATCTTTTGGTAATCTTATCTAAAGAAGTCAAAATTTTATGTAGTTTTATGTTTGTTAAGATTTTGATTATATGTCATATATATTTCACCTAACGTGTGTTTTGTTGTTTGATTTATGTTTATGATCTCATATTTTGGTCACAATTTTACACTTCTTAATGGTGAAAATGCTTTATTACATAAGCTTTTTTTGAAATGATTATTAATATCGATTCATCCTTGCTTTCATTGTTAAATTTCAAGGATCTTATCGTAAAAATTATTTTTTGGTAAATTTTTTATTTTTATAATGAAATCTACTATGTAAAAATTATTAAGCCTTTAAATTCTTAGAAATTCTATTGAGGAATCTTACAAATTATCCTTTTATATTTAAACTATTGTGTAAATATATATTTTAATTCAATTATTAATGATTAGATTGTTATCTTTATTATTTTGTTTATTGTAAATGAGAATTCTATTTTGATGTCAAAGAAGAATCTATATTCTTTGTAACATGATCCATTTGTACTCATAGTATTTATATGACTATCTTGATAAATAATATATTTTTTCTCTCATATTAGCAAATGATATTACTTACCTTATTATTTTATCTATTCTTAGAATTTGACTTTCCTTTTTTTGTACATTGCAAAATCCATGGTCATAATTTATTCATTTATTTACACCCCATCTCAGGAAAATTGTACTAATTTTACGCAACATAACAAAATGTTTTATGTTCATCAATCAAATGAAGACTATAAAACTACTTTTTATCTTTGACTTGAAATATATGAGATTTAATTATGATGATGTGATTGGTATGGGGATATTGAAAGCTCCCAACATTGTCTCAATAATATGCTCATAATATCCCTTTGTAGATTTCATAAGATCCTAATGAATGTATGAAAACATTTTTTTGAAAATTGCTCTTGATCCGAGCATAGGACAAATCTTCCGCTGATCTTGGAAAAAAATTCTACAAATAATCTTAAATGAGAATGAAACATCTCTTAATCTCTTATGCTAAAATTACTCATCCAATTTTATATAAGAAGAAATATCATTTCCTTTGATTGATAAACCACTATGAATACCACAAATTACTCACTTTTTAGACACTTATCCAAGAATTTCCTGTAAAAAGAAATTCTCAGAAGCTTCACCACAGCCCATCAAATCATTTGGGATCCTGCTTCACATTTATAATTACTCTTTTATATCTTCTTCTTGATCATTTTACCATCTGTTTTATAGTCATTGATATGCTTAATTAATTATTTGGAATATTCATTGCTCTTCGTTCAAGTTTTCTTTCATAACATATTTCCTTTGTTATTGAATTTATTCATTCTAAGATTGCTTGTTTTTAAATGTTTCAAAATTACTTTCTATAATATTAGCAATAAAATTTTATGTTTTTTGGAATTAAAATCCTCAATCCTTGAAGATCATCAAAATTAATGTAAATCTATTTTGCAATTTTTCAAATAATGGTTTATCTATGCATCATGCTAAGCGGTGGGAATATCCTATGATAATTTAAGATCATTTTCCTCTATTAATAAAAAATCTGGTTGAGGTGATCAAATATTCTTACATCTTCAAAAGTAAAGGTTCCTCTCAATTCATTCAATGGAAGATTTTAACATGATTCTTGATTGTAATTTGATTGAGATTAGCTTTTTGGGCTCAACTACATAACAACTCTTTTGGCGTAGATGTATTTTAACTCTGGATGATATGGCCAATACTTGAGCACTTGAGGAACTGATCACGCTTCTTAATTCTGTAAAAATCTCCCAGACATTCTTTACTCCCGATTCCAAAATATGTGGATTCAATATAATGATTTCATGAATGTTGTTTCTATGTGGATGGTATTCATCTCCATTCATTATGGTAAGGTTTTCTTTTGGGTTAAACTTAAAAAGACTCAAACAAATTACTTGGTGGAATAAACATCATTTTAAAACCTTTTGCTACTCAAAATAGGAACATTGTTGCTCTCTTGAAGAATCTATAATGTTAAAAAAGATCTAATGTGGGATAAAGATTAAGTATCGAAATATGGAGGAATTAAAAAATCATGTTACATTTTGAGATTGAAATACAAAGTTTATTTTTCAAAAAAGTAAAGTCCAAAATTCTATTAAAAAATAAAATGATAATGGTACATCATATATCATCGATATTAAAGAATGCTCTTCATTTTGAAAATCTTTAAACAACAAATGGGCTATCTCCAATCCTCATTTGATTTCATTTCTCCCATCAAAATTTTACTTATCTTTCACCTAACAATCAGATGATATTTGACATGAACTTGGATTTACATGATGATTTATTAACTAATTCTTCTTTCAACATTGTGCCTATTCTTCTTCGATCTTGTTGAAATTGATTGATTTTTGATGGCATCTTCCTAGATCCTTTTCTAGTACTTCCATCATTCTTATCCCAAAATAAAAACTTGGAATGACTTTAGACCATAGTCTTTGCACTTCTTTAATAAACTAATTAAACTAATCACAATGAATGTGTCTATATTATTTCCCCAACCAAAACTTTTAAAGGAAGATATATTTGATAATATACCAGCACAAGAAATAATTCATGATATTGATGTTCTATGAGGTGGTAATATTGTCTTCAAACTTGATATTAAAAGCTTGATAACTCTGGGATTTCCTTTTAAAATTTCATCTATTTGTTTTTTTTTTTGATACATTATTTATCATTAAAAATTATGTCACTAATGCTTATTTCTAATTAATGGTGAGTCTGATTCTTTTCTAACCATGGTTTGAGACAAGGAGACTCACTCGCTTATTAAAATTGAATATTTATCCGAGTCAATGATTTATTCTACAAAAACTAGATATTTATAAACTCATGGAGAATTCTATTATCATCTTGTTTAAGACGATTTATCATCTTTTTGAAGCTTCTATCTCAAATAAAAACTATGTGAAATCTTAAATTTTCAAAGTGGCCTTTTACTTAATAAAAATTTTCATTTTCTTCCTTTGGTTGGATTAACCATATTTTGAGGAATTTTTCTAGAACATCAACTTATTATATCTTGGAGCCCACTTTAAAGGTCATAAAGATCATCTTTGATGAATTAATCAAAAATTTAACATATTTTAATTAAACATCTTTTGAGACTTCATTGAAAATTTTAATTTATGTTTCTTTATTCAAAACATGTAATAAAATCTTATCATGATTGAGGAAAGTCTTTAAAATTCAAAATACATCATTTTCTTACAATACTTCTTAACACTTAATAGCTTCTCTTACAAATTAGAGATTCTATTTAGAAGACTTTGTAGCATCAAGTGGAAGGAATCATTAATTTTTGGGGCATAATTAGGTAACTCTTTTTCTCAAGATAACATTGGAAGTGGTCCATTGATGAATTACTTTTTTCCCATTCAAGATAATATCAAAAGTCAAATCATTAAAAATAATATATTGGAACAACCTAAGCTCATTGAGTATATTCTTATTTTAGGCAAACTTAATAATATATCTCATGCTAACAAATAGGAGATTCTCTTTAAGCTCTCTCATAAAGAATTCAACTTGAAAAATGTGCTTCATATTAAACACACATGAATTTTTTCTAATGTATCTTTGGCATATTTTATTCCTATTTGCTACATTCTATATAGAAAAAAATTTATCCTATTCCTTGATAAGGTTTTCAATTACTTCAAAATATGTCATTGTTGCTTTCATATTGAAAATGTTAATCATCAATTTTTAATCATTGCTTAAGCTGGCTTTGGTATGATGATCTCTTTAACATTGTCAAATTCAATGATAAACAATATCTTTCGAAATTATTTGAAAATAATAATAAAACTATAAAATGGTGCTATTATTATTATTTTAATTGATGAAATGATGCAAAACCCTATTAATAATCACACATGAAGATAATTAATAAACTAAATAGATTTGTTTAATGCCAATCTCATTAAATATAAGCACTTAAGGTGTAAATCTAATTATTAAATTGGGTTTTCAATTGTCAAAGCAAATCATGTCGATAGTTTATTGGGCCAAATCATGAAAAATCTATTAAATCTGATTAATTCTCATAATGCTATTGGAATCTTCTAAACTCTACGATATCCTCTATGCTTTTGCTTATCTCCATACTTGCTCATCCCTTATATGTTTGTATAATTTTCCTTGAGAGGCCTATCTCAATATCGGATTGAGGTGGATGCTTAATTGACCTCTGAACACAATAACTAGAAATTGATTTACTATTTATAGATCTTCTTCTAATTTGTTATAAAATCACCCATTACAAAAAAGGTAATCTGTGTTGATTACCTTGCTAATTTAGGTGCTAGATGAATGAAATAACAATTTTGATCAATTTTAAACATTTGTGGTTTGAATTGAAGATGGCTTTTATATTAGAATTTAGCTTACATGATTTTGTTATAAAATATTTTTTTTTCACATTTGAATATAATTTCTTTTAGGTGTAGCTTCCTATTTATATGAGAGTATTCTAATATCTTCTCTCATCTCATGGGTGGCTTTCCTTATCTCATTTGGGGTTTCACATTGCTACCATAGATAAAATTGTTTTGGTTTCATTCATCTCACATTTATGTTTTTCATTTTTTTTGTTTGTCATTATTTTTTGGGTTTGGACATTTTTCGCTAATTGATGGTTGGAGATGGAAATTTTTATCATGCTTTGTGTTTCTATGTTTGTATTAAATTGGCTTAGATTGTTAGAGTATTTTCTACTCCTTTGAGATAGGATATCCTATATTTTTGTCTAATAATATCATGGTATTCATCCTTGTCTAAGGGAAAGTTTAATTTTTAATGGTTTTTGGAATATTCTCTAATGATTTTTCGGCGTTGTTATCATTTTCATGTGATGTGGTTGTTTTATTCTCACAATTTTCTAAACTATCATTCTTTCCTTCTATTTTCACTGCTTTTATGCTTATACTATCTTGGATTCTTTTTTATTGATAGATTAATTATAACCCTTTGGATATTTTCCTTATGGGATTTTAGCTTAGGGAATTATTTTCAAAAAAATGCTTTGCCTTCTGCTTTTCTCATTTTCTGTTATTTAAGAACAATTGGTGGGTTATTTGATTTGAATTTATGGCTCTTTGGTGTTGTATATGTTTCTTGGTTTATTTTGAGGATGCACATGCTCTCTTAAATCTATTATAACGGCTCTTTTATGAAGATTTTGACTCCATTCAAAGAAATTAATAATTTTACAAGTCATATCATGTTGTTGAACCATATAATTTTCCTTTGGATAATTGGTCTTTTTATTTTCTATGCGGCAAATTACTCTAATTTGGATGGTTTAGATATTATTATAGGCATATGTATGGAAAAATGGATTGTTTTGATAGTTCTCTTATATTTAATAAATTAATTTTTTTTTTATGGGTAAGTTTTGTTTTGCGTTTCTTTTCTCTATTCATTCTATGAGACTTTTTTCCTTGGGACAAAATCTTATATTCTTTGATGGACTTATGGTGGTGAGGTTTTCATATTAGTATATTTTCTTTTGTTGGTGAGTTTTGTATTCAGTTTTACTCTTTGGTGATTGTCTTTTAAGACCAGTTTATTCTTTTAGGATCTTGTATTTATAATAAAATTCTATGTTAAAAAAAAGATTTTGATATGCCATATGATCATCGTTTGTTTGAAATTTTGAATGTGAGGTTACCATATCCCTGAAAATTTTGAGTTCGTTAACTTTATATGGGATATTTTTATCTTTTGATAGTTTATGGGGTTGCGATTTGATTCTATGCCATATGATCATCTTTTTTGTTAATGCAATGAATCTGTTTCAAACCATATTTGAATGAACTTTTGAGTTTATAAGTTTTATAGAACTTGATAAAGTAGTATTTAGTTTTATTTTATTTTTTTTGTATTTGTTGAATCATATTAATTTTTTCTTTTTGGAATCTTATCTAGTCAAAATTTATGATGCTTTAATTTTACTTAATTTATTAGATAATTATCTTTATGTTTCTTTTTATGCTTTGGTGTTTATTTATAGGATTAAAGACATCTTGACATCTTATTATGTTTGTTTCTTTTTTGGAATTTCATGAATAGTTTCATATATGGGGTCTTATAAAACAAATTCATTTCTTTGAATAAAGATAATCTTTATGCTTATGTGTGTTATGCTTATTGAATTCTTTTCTTCATTTATATATTGTTCTTCTTTATGATTTATTATATTTGTGCTATTCATTTTTTTTTTTTGTTTTGTTGTTCATTGCTTCTTTCATAATTTATTTTATTTAGATTTAAATTTCTATTTCTTAGTATTAAATAATTTATTGGCTTTATAGTGATTTTTATCATGTTATTTCTCTATGGCTAATTTTAATTAATTATTGTTGATTGATGATATATAAATATAATTATTTATGCTAGGTAGTGCTATAGAAATCCATAATGTAAATATTATTTTGGCTTTTATCTCTATTAATTTTTCCCAAAATATTCTTTTAATATCCGCCAAATACTAATTCTTATTTTGATAGTAATTTTTTTCTCTATCAAATCACTTCTACATGAATTCTTTAATCAAAAGTTTCTGTCCAATAAATTTAAATATTATATCTTTCTATTATATTTGCTTTTCTTTGATTTTTTACTGAGTTGTAGCTCTCTCACACATAGCTTAAGTTTAACCTCTTTAAGGATCTTGTAACCTTTCATATTTCTCCCCTATGGGTTCCCTAAAAAAATCATTATTCACTCACAATCCTTCAAATTTTATGCTCTAAACTTGTTGTGCCTATAATCTCTCATTCATAATCTTCACCTTAACATAACTCTATAGCCTCTTGTCATCTAAACAACTTCATATCCTTAGAGACTATCATCCTATAACCCAATACAACCTATTTAGAGTCAATTGTGTTGTGTTTTTTAATTTTATTTTATCTTATTTTAAAAACATTCTTATTTGTTATATTTTTTTAAAATAAATCACATTTTTTTAAAATATTTAAAATAATTTTTGATGTTTTGAATATTTTTAAGTTGCTAGCACCTAAAATTGCCCATTATTGCATGTCATTGGTCATCACCTTTAACCGTCACCACTATCACCATCAATTACAACCATAAGTTACTGTCATCATTATCATTGCGATGTCCATTATTATTATAGAGGATTGTGTTAACTTTAATGATTTTTTTATAAAAGAACTACAAATCTAAAGCTATATTGATTCCCAAAGAATACTTAGTGGAACTTACAATAGAATCCGTTAAAGTAATCTTTGAGGAACCATTTGATCCCTTAAAGATAAAAGAAGGTTGAAATATTTTCTTATCCAAAACCTCTCAAAATAGCACCACGAAAATCAAGAAATTTTATCTACAGGTACCTAAATAAGCTCAGACCTCCATCCCACCAATAGGTCTGCATGATTCAGAGGACAACTTAGAGAAAGAGGATATCAAACTAAAACCTATAATGCGAGCCCATGAAAGGGTAGCCAAACCAAGTTAACATGAGGAATGCCATTTTATGGTTGGGGACATCAAGCCATGTAGGCACTTACCTTGTATGACTTTTATTCTATTCCCCCAAGAACTAAAAAATCAATGAAGAAGAATTCCATGTATATCTTATCTCTTTATGATAAGGACAATTCCAATGATTCAAATGATTAATATTTAAGCTTAAATAATCTCAATAATAATAGCTTTCTTAATCATAATATTTAAAATAAATTCCAAAATGATTATGATATATCTCTTCTTCAAGATGATTTTTACTCTAATGGTGATGTCCCTATGTTGAATCTTCAAGGTGTCACCATCGAGAAAAGCTAGAGTGTTTTGATTCAAAGAATCCTTTAGGAGACGCTTAAGGTGCCTCCGAAGAATAGGTAGACAATGACCTCGCCATCTAAAAGATCATAAAAGTCAACCTTTCAAGTGTAGTCTTACTTCTTAGGATGACACCCAAAGACAAAAAAAAAGTCATTAGTTTAAGAAAACAAATAGTCCACCACGTTCCCCCTACAATATACACTTATGGATAATTAGCTCAAAATTGATTACAAATGTCATAGCTCATCTCAAAAGTTTTTAGCTTTCAAAGAGATGAGGGAGTCACTAATCAAAGCTTTATTAGAACTTGATATGCTTGTCCTAATTGGCTACATCTAAACTAAAAAAAAAGCCTACTTTCTTAAAGAAGTCTTAGGAGTCAAATTTTTAGATGAGGATCTACTCTTAGAAACCATAGATTACAAGTCTACTTTGCATCTCCAAAATGTAGACAACTTTAGTTTTTTCAAGGTACTTATTGACCTAGGTGCATCAATCAACACAATGAGCCTAAGAACTCTTGCCTACTTGAGAACAATATTAGCAGACTTAGTTCTAACAAAAATGATATTGAGAGGATTCAATAAGTTAGCCAAGTGGGCCTCAAGTTCAGTCACCCTGCTATTGTAGTTTCATGCTTCAAAACTAAGGTAAAACTCCATATCAAAAATTTAGATATGTTCTTTAATGCCTTATTATGAAGGTCTTAGCCCCATGAAAACAAAATTGTCCCATCTCTACTTCATCAATGCATCAAATTCATGTGCAATAGTATGGAATACTTCATTAAGGAGATCTAAAGCAATTTTATAGGCTTGAGATCAGAATTCTTGAAGATGCTGCCAACTACGTTTCCAACAAAAAAGTAATTTACTCTAGAAGTGATCAAAGAAATATCAAGAAAAAATAATAATCAATAAAATGGAAAGAAAATGGTAAAATAAATAAAAAGAGGAAATAAAAGAAAAAGAGAAAGTAAAAAAGAGAGGGAAGAATACTTTGGAAGGAGGAAGGTCTAAACATAATCATCTAATAACATCTTACCTCAATATTTCTAATGAAGATAAGGTAGACACTGACCAGATATGAAAAGTGGGAGGCCAATGTTTTTATCATTCACTAGAGGTCTCTTATAATATACCTAAATTTAGTTTGATAGATGAGTCATATGTGATCGTGCACCAATCACTATAGTTGAGTTAAAGACAAAGTTAGAGGTGACAGAACAAAATATAATGAAGACAAGGCCCTCAATCATGGAAATGATGTGTCTAAATTAACTTTATTTGAGTAGATTAGTTGGCATATGAGCAGATTTTACTAATTTAAGTAATCAAATACCCCATCAAAGGATAAATATATTATCTTGAAAGATAAATATATTACTATATAATAGACTTGATTACTTAATAAAGATAACTAAAGATGATGGATTTTCAATATTCAAGAAATTTTTTCACTAAACTATATGGAAATGTATAGTAGGGTTTATTTATTTTAGGGTTTGTAGTTCTTTATAGGGCAAGCCCTTATAGTTAATTAAATCTTAAAAGGAAGGAAACCTCTAAGAATACTCTATATTAAAGAGACTTACATTTATCTTTATGGATTTCAAAGCTTATCTAAAAAAAAATTATTAATTATAAATTTCAATAGAGAATGCTCCAAATAGGAAGAGTTCTTTTCAGAAGCCAATTGAAAATAAGTAGGAAATGCTTTTAGATATTGGCAAGCCAAGTAAGCATTTCAAATATTCTATCATTAGGCTTTACATTTTTAAAATTGAAATTATTGAGATTTTGAGTTGGTATTTTATTAGAAATGGGACTTAAATTGAAAGATAAGTGCATAAGTGTTTAGTGATTGAAGACTTATTTCAATAAGATGCTTTAGAATCTAAGTCTACAAGTGCTTTTAACATAATTTAAAGTTCAAGTAATCTAATTTTAGAAATTATTGGTTATCTTATCTCATGGACAAATTAACATATCCCTAACTCTTTGGATTTTCCATCTAAGGGTTACCAACTAGCACTACCTAAGAAATTATAAAATCATAAGTTCAATCTTATGAATGCAAGATGACTGAGTTGTTGTATTTAGAAAAGGAAGTTAAGAACCTAAACTTACTATCTAACTTTATAATAATGACTTGTATGTTATGCACCTAATTAATGCAATAATTTATTTTTTAATGTATTTTGACTCATAATTTTATTTAAGGCTTTATGTATAAAAGTTCATGCCTAAAATAAGATTTAAAAAGAGTCATAAATTAATATAAGAAGACACACTTTCTAAGAAGAGTGGTCATCTTTATAGGTCAGATGTCTCCTTATGTGCAATGGGTGAAATGCCCAATTCAAGAATTACAAAGAATATGTTCACATGGTTCACAAATTTTAATTATTACTAGTTGTTTATAGTTTTTAAGCGGCTTTAATTATGGTAAGGTTATGGATTTTCATTTTATTTTTTGAGTTTGATTAGTTTAATGGGGTAGAAAATTTAATTTTCTAAGAACCTAACATATCTTTCATCATAGAGCACTATAATCAAAAAAAACTTATGAAAAGCATATTGTTCTATTACACCAAAATAATTCAAGCTAATTTTATATTAAATAAAATAGGCCAATGTGACTACCACTATACACCCGGAAGAAATGGAAAATAGATAAGCTAAGCTCTTATACTAGATAAAACTAAATTCTATCTATGGGGTCTTCATCTAGGATCCTCATATTTTTAGACCTTCTGCTCCATAGGACCACCAACATGCAAAGTCTATTCCTAAGATTCTAAACTAATTTTAGGCTCAAATTATATTTAAAATTTCAAAATAAAATTCTAAACCCTACTAAATAAATGTCAAGAAAAATAAGCAAATATCTCAATCATGGGGCTTAGCACTAATGGTTACCAAGTTTATTAAGATTAGGGACTTAAGCAACACAAGAAAATAACATTTATTTTATATTTATTACAACACTTTTAAGCACAACCTCTATATAACAATATTAGAAAAAAATGCCTAACATCTAGACTAGAGCAAATAATTCATAGCCATCTTTAAAATATTACACCAAAATAAGAAAATATTATTTCACAACACAAGGCATTATAGAACATTTGACCTTCATAACTAATAATTTAGTGTGTGAAAGGAAGAGCTTGATAACTACACCAAGCATTTTAAGTTCAAGTTTTGATTTGAGTTCAAGGTTTGTTCAAATTTTACCAGATGGTTTCAATTTAAATGATTAAGTTTAAATTTTTTATTTCATTTTATTTTGAGGTTTAGCTTTTTCTATTAAAGTTAAATTTATCTTTTAAAAAATAAAAAATAAAATAAATTCAGCTTAGAACCTATTCTATTCAATATCGATCTTAGAAAAATATTCACTAAGATAAAAATCCATTCTAAGGGTCAAACTAAGAACTTATGTATCTTAATTAACTTTTTTGAATTTATTTGAATGGTTAGTTAATTAGGTTTAATTTGATTGATGTTCATTTGATTTACTTAAGATTTTCAAAAGTTAAGTTCATTGAGTTTATTTTTTTCATGTATCTTGATTATTTACTTTAAATTTATTAGGTTTTGATTTAATTTAATTTATTTTTAATAATTTAATTATTGTTTAATTCCTTGTTTTATGTTTCTTTATAGGTTTTTTTATCAAATATGGCTTATATGATTAAACAATTTTAGATGTTGTTTAAATTAAATAATTCCATCTTTTCATTTAATTTGATTTGATTTAATTAATGTATTTTAATTCAACCAATTTATAATTTTGATTATAATTTAAAATGATCTCTTATCTAAACTTTTAATTAAAAATTTAAACTTTTGGTTTATTGAATTTTAATTGTTCAATTTTTGTGTTGACTTTAATTTAATGATTTTGGTTCAATTTGATCTTTCTAATTTAACCTTTTTATTTATTTAAATGTATGTCATTAGTTTACTTTGATATTATTTTAGACAAATAATTAATTGAATATGATTTCATGAAATAGGTTTATATTTAACTTATTTTTGATTTGATTGATTTAATATTATGATTTCAAATAATTTAGATTAGTTTTATTAACTATTTTTTTGCAATTCAATTTCATTTAGTTGATGAGAATTTTAAACTTAGGTGCTTTAAGTTTATTAATTTAGTTAATTTAAATTAAGGTTCAAAATTGATTTCAATTTAAACTTAATTAAAAGATCTTTTAATTTCATTGTTTAGATACTTTTCTTATTTAGAGATCTTGGATCCTTATTGATTTAGTTGTTCAATTTGTTATTTGTTAATTTAAGAACTATTTAATGATTTAAGTGTTTATTATTTAATTGAATTTCTTATAATGGTTTTGTTCAATATAATTATTGATTTTAGCCTAAGAAACCAAAGGAATGAACTACTTAAGTTCATAACAGGCCATCCTAAGATTTTAAGTTATTTAGATTAGATGGTTTAATTAATTATTTTTATTTAATTAAAAATTCAATTTTCAGATTAAATGGATTTAAGATGATTTCAAAGTTAATCAATTCTTATTTGGACATGGAACTTGGAGATTGATTAATCATAATTTTCATATGATTATTAGATTTATCAATTTAAAACTTAGAATTTAATTAATTTCCTTTAAGACTTAAATGTACATTTTTAGATTCTTAACGAAGACTAAAGTTTTTCTTAGGTCTCTATGTTAATTAAAATATTTTGAATTGGTTTTTATTAATTTCTATAATTTTATAATTTTTGGTTTTATTATTTCATTTAAATTAATTAAATTGAAAATTTCATAACTTGATTTAGAAGTCATTTTGGTTTGAAATTAGGTGAGGTTTCTTGCCAATTTCGTTTGACCAAAGTTTTATCTAGATTAGATGTATAATTTAAGACTAATTAAGATTTTATTGATTTTAATAAAACTTAAATCAAAAAATTATAGAAATACTTTTGATTTTAATTTTCTTTGATTCCTCTTTAGAAGATAAATCAGAAAGGTTCATTTAAAATTTTAGGTTTTTTAGTTGATGATGATTTTCAAAGATCAAGTTAATTAAAGAATTAATCATAATTAATTTTGAGGATTAATTTTAGCAATTTCATATTTTTTAGGCTCATTGATGTTTATGATGCTTAAGTTAATTATATTTTTTAAATATATTAATTTTATTATGAGCTTTTATATATATATTATATATATTTTTTTATTTTTGTTGAATTATTATTAATTTATTTTATTAAATTAAGATTTAGAGATTGAAAATTTTATATCTTTAATTCAATTTCATAAATCTAAAATTTGACCTAAGATGTATTTATTTAATTTCAATTCAAAAGTTTCAAGTTAATTGGATTAATTTTTATAAATTAATTGATTTTATTAATTTATAACTTAATTAACCTCAAACTACTCCATTAAAATTATAGATTTTAAGTTTAATGGAATTCTCTGAATTTTATGAGCTATTGTTTTTATTTTTGGTTATATATTTTATTTTCTGAGTTTTTAAAAAATTCTAGTTATTTTATAGATTTATTTAATTCAAAGAGCTCAAATTTCTACTTAATAGTGGCATTGATGTGGCATCATTTTACGGGTCATAATGGGATCCATGTGGATCCCAATGATGGCTTTTGGATGTGAGATTAATGGGGATGTCTGATTATGGATCAATGTAGATTTAATCCATTTTCTTAAGGGATTCTTCTAGATCATGGTTATCCGTTCCAAATAGAAGGAATAATTGTGATTTCATCTCCTCATTTGAAAAGATGGAGCACGTCAAAAAAGGCTTGATCATCAATCTAGCTAGTAAAATGGACCTTTTGATTGCAAAATGATCACGATCAATTTGTAATCAATCCATACTACTTGATTCTTACTAAAGACTAATTTCATTTCATAAAAGATCAATGTGAATTGAAAGAGATCAATTTTGTCATACACATGGGTCTCAACGGTCCTGGTTTCAAAACACTTAAGGGGATTGGATGAAGCTTATGGAGAAGAAACATGACTTGCCTTATTGAAGTGGAGGTCAACACTTGCTCACCAAGCATGTAAGGATGATAAGAGAGGTTTGGGAGGAGAAATGTTTATTTCAATTTCACTTAAGGAAGGTGATGGAGAGCAAAGTCCCTCATTTAGCCTTGCCATCTCTCTTTATACTTGTCCATGAGGTTTACCATTTTGGAAATGGTGGGAAATGGTCCAATGGGAAGGCAAAACTAATGTAATCCCTAGATGCATCAAGCATTATGAGGTTTGGAAGTGAGGTAGCTCAATTTTAGGTTTCCCATAGATTCTCCTCTGGCACCTCCACCTCTCCCTTGAACTGATTGACAACTTCTTGGACTTTAAAATTGGTTGGTAGCTTCTAGATCCATCCTAAGATGAGTCCAAGTGAATCAAGTTTACATTGGATTAGATTAAGGCTTGGATTTGGTGGTTTGACTTATGATAGCTTAATTGTATCTTTTCTTTGAGTTTATATTTGCAATTAAGATATTGTCCATTGTGGAATTTATGAATTAATTAGTCTTAGTAATGTTTAGATTTAACTTTTAGACTATTTTTAACCCACTCCAAAAAAATAGGTGGAGTTGAGTTTTCTAGATAACATAGCCACTTTAGAAGTTGGATATTTATTCAATTATTCATAATTCAACATCTATGATATAAGAAGTGATTATTTTATCTCTTATTTTAAGTTCAATTTTGGTTAAACTTCACTTTAACATATATTTTTATTCAAATGGGTTAAGGTGACTTGACTTAAATAACCAATTTGACTTGAATTGAAATGGATTTGGACTTTAATTTTATCCAATTAAGTGTTTGGAATGATTTGGATCTTGGTTTTAATTTATTTGAAGTTGATTTTGATTTGAACCCATTTTGACCCAAATTAGCCTTAATGGATACATGAGTTCATTTTGGTTAAATGGATAAATTGATCAAATTAATCTCAATGATTGGTTGAGCTATTTTAATTATAATTTTCAAATAATTTTTGAATATTTAATCTAATTTTTAACTTATTTTGAATTTAGGTCCAATATGCATTTATTTGAATTAAGTGGTCAAATTAACCCAATTAAATCCCTATTGCATTTAAATTTATTTAGATTTATATTTAACATGCTCATTTGATGGTTTGAGCCTTTAGGATGACTCAATGTAGTAATTTGAGAAGTTAACCTTTGACTAGGTGGGGCCCACATAATTCTAGGTCAAATGACTTATTTGACTTTTGAACTTCACTTGGATTTACTTTTAGGTTCATTTTAGTTTGTGCATTGATTCTATTTTTTTAATTTTGATTTTTTATTTTGATTTTATTTGAATTCTTAGACTTAGGTGATTTTGAGCTTAAATGGGTCAATTAGGTCAAATATCCCAACTACCTCAATCTAAGCTCAATTATATTTAAATTTTAATTCAAATGTTTGTTTTATATTTTAAATATTATCAATTTAATTTTAATTTGGGTTCACCTAATATAATTGGGTTAGGTCAAGTCCTATAAAGATTCACTAGGATTATCTAAGTATTCAAATTAGGGCATTAAGTTTAATTTTGATTTTGAATTCAATTTTTTATTTTAAATTTATATTTGATTTAATTTGATAATTGAATTTAATTTGTTTATACACCTAGTCACTTAGAATAATTTCCTAAGTTACTAATTATAAAGCTCTTAATCTAAGATTAAGATTGATGATAATGTCAACCTTATTGAAAAAGAGAACAATAGTTATACCACAATTAAAATTGAGTATGAACTAAGCAGATGTTTCATCTTAGTATATCATATTCATTTAGAGTGAATGTTGATGAAGTCATTTTAAAAACAAAATAACCTTTTAATTGGTTCTTACCTTGTGTTTAGAAACTAGCAAAGTAGAAACAAGTCCACTTACTTGGTCAAAACATTAATCTAACTATTACGAAAAACTTTGAGAGAACAATGCAACAAGAAGGTTCAACTAAGACTAGGATTAGATTTGAGAATAGTGAGATGATGAATATTGCTTAGACATCACTATGGTATTTATTTTTGGTTCATGTGTGTGTGTGCATATGTGAGGGAATACACAGATTGAGGATGTATAAGGTGATACATTTAAGAATAGTATTATCAAGAGATAGAAGTCACTACTATAATGGACCTAATCACCTAAGGACCTAAACATGTGTCTACAATATACTAGAGATTTTCTACTTGATAAAAGTAAAGCGGGTTTATTTAAAGAGTTCTCTATGAGGAAAGCCTTCATGTTATTACATCTTAAGGAGTAAATCTCTTAAGAATACTCATTAAAGTAGAATTGTTGTCTAAGAATTCAAAATGGACTAAACAAATTGGTTATATTTTAGAAAATCAAAGGGATATGTCAAAGAGGAGAGTTAAAAATCAAAGGAGATGAGTAAGTGCTCATACTAGCCTAAGCACTCTATTTATCCTATGGTTGGGCTTTATGTATTTGAAATTGAGGATTTATTTATTTGAGTTGAAATTTTATTAGAAATCAGGACTTATAATTCCACAATACAAGATTGTGAAAATATAAGAGGAATTTATGCTGAAAATAAAACAACAACTCATCCTAAATGGAGCTTTGTGAGGGCCAAAACATAACATAATCTAATGAAAGTGGGTATATGGTTTACCTATAAGAGAGAATAAATTTATTGATTATTACCACGAGTGGCATAAACTTCTCCTACTTTTAAATCCATGTGTCATATGCTTTGCATGGTAGACTATTTTATTTAGAAGAGAAACTAAGTCCTAAACTCCTTAAGAGACTAGAGCATGAGGGGTATGAATAATGGCTTAAATCTAATGCAAATTTTATCACATTTTATTTAATTTGGGACTCTTCATTTTGACATGGGATTTTGTATGCCTAAATGTGTGAGAAATTTGGCCAAATCAAGAGGGAAAGAGGTGTTCTTCCATCATGCTCTTAAAGGTTAAGTCAATTTTATCTGGCAAAGATGGAAGCCCTCTCTTAGCAAGAGTGAAACAAGATGGTTATGCATGATGTTCAACATACAATCGTCCAGCTAAGGGGTTGCTAAATAATTTATTATCTTGAGTTAATGGCTAGGCTTTTTTATGTGAGGTTATGAATTATTTTAAAATTTTAGTTGAGTTGTTAGTGAGGTAGAAAATTTATTTTTCATCCTCAAATCCCAATCGCATCCAGGCCACACAATAATCACCAATCATAAAGAAACTATGAAAAGACATGTTATTTCTAATGCACAAGCTAAACAGAACATCAAATAATTCTATAAAGCTAGAATAAGATGATCTTATCATAGAAAGAAATGGGTATGAAGCTCTACCCTTATACATCCCAGATAATGAAAGAATAATTGCAATTATAAAATGATATGTGTTATGGGTGTCTTCATTCTTCACTCTTTATCTTTCATTTCTTAATTTTGATTTGCTCCACTACTTTCTTTCTTTGGGCTTGATGAGGATGTTGTTTGCTCCAAAGGCATCACATGGTGTATAAGACTTGGTTTTATAACCAATGCTCATCTTAATTCTAATCCTAATGCAAAATTATATTAAAAAAGAAGGAAAGTAAATCTACACCAATAAATGTTAGCTAAACACACCATATAACCCAAGAATTATATGAATAATTTGACTTAGCATCACAAATGGGTAACCAAGATATCAAACTTAGGCTATGCTTAGGGTATGAGCAAGACAAATATTTATATTTTTATTATGTTAAGCATGACCTCACATAAAACATGATTAGAATATCTTAACATGACTAATACATGTAACATCGCCTAAAAATATATCACAAAACCAACATACAAAAACCATGCACCATCCTAACATAAAGCTAGAATGATTTAAGAATGTGTATGAAAGGCTTGTGTATGTCCTAACTAGAGTTATGATTTGCTAAGTGTGAGAGATTTAATTTATAAAGAGTTGACTTCACTTTAAGTGATTTAGTTGATTTGAAGATTTTACTTAGTATTTTCTTTTGTTTCGTATACCTTACACTTAGCAACTAAGTGTTATAAAGAGAAGAAAGAGAGGGATTCTCGCTTTCATCCCTACCTATTATTTTTAAATATTAATTAGCTTAGTTCTTTAGTGAATGATTATTATGTTTTTAATTAACCCTAAGTTTAGGTTTTAAATGACCACAATAAAAGGCATCTTAAGATTAATTAAAATGGATTACTATCATAACACACATTCATTCATTTCTTTCCATCATGTATATCATGCATATGAGTAAATCTTAAGCATACCTATATATGCAATTTATATTTTAGCATACTTAAATGATAATGCAAAAATGATTTGAAATTTGTATTTTATTTTTGATTAATTATGAATATGCTTATTAAGAATTGAGGAATTTTTTATCCTTATAGATACACATTTACATATATAAAATTTTAAGTGATAATTATTTTTAAGATTAAAATGTTTTGGATTAAATTCATAAAAGATATAATATATACTTTTCTTAGATACATGTGATGTATAAGAAACTAAGGATGAAAACCCATGCAAAATTATGTTTGATGAGATTTATGATTCTTATTCATTACATCATACATATATGTATGATTTTTATCTAATTATTATTTTTGCACAGCATAAGATGAAAGCAAATTAAAGCCTACAAATCTGTCCAATTAATATATCACTTTTGAATACATATGAATGTAAAAGAACCACATAATTAGAATCATCCATGATTTTACATTATGTGATCAAGAAAATTAATTATGGAGATGAAGGAATTTAGCAAATGTTGTGTTCTTTTGAAATGAACTCAGCAAGTCATGTAAATCCATGTTGATAGGGAGAACTTCATATTGACCATCTTCATCACATGCAAGCAGATATATTGTAATAAATTGTTTCATTTTATAATTGATTTATTGCTTTTGAAAATAGCTTTTGATTTAATAAAGGATAATATTCCAATATTTTAATTGTCAACAATCATGATTTGACATAAAATAAAAAATTTTATTAATTAATTTTAAAAAATTGAATGCATGATTTGAAAATAATATTTTGCTCATGGAAAGAAATAAAGGAATGTGGGGACATGATTAATGAAGATTCATTCATTAATGATTAATAGATTAAGAGTGATTTTGCACTTTCCAATTAAGCAATCAATAAAATTGATAAGAGGTTATCCCCTCTGCATGCATGAAAATTTGAGATTAATTTAGTGTTTAATTAAGGTGTAAAGACTAATTTTTTTTGATAAAACCTTACAAAAATCACAAAATCAATTATTAATAATTTTCTGAGCTCCAAATATCTTTAAAATGAGCCTAAATTTGTATTTTTTTATATTTTTCTATGTTATGATTGAAAGTTTAAGTATTAAATGAATTAGTTAATAGGCCATGTGGGCCCACTTTCCATGTGGCGCCATGGGATTGGATATTTAAGTAATCACATCGATGACTGAGATGATGTGACCTGGACCAAGATTGGATGGCCCATTCAATCGTGAAGGGAATCAAGGGATCACCACAAGATTTGATTAGAACCATTCATTCCAATCATGGGATGGATTGATCTATTGGTCAAGCAACAAAAGGGATGTCATTCCCTCGTGATAGTTTAAAGTTCTGAGGTGGATTGTTTGAAATTCTTAATGGAAGGGAGACACAATCCAATGATAAAAATCCATAATTTGAATTTCCTTTACAAAAATTGACCCATGTTTTTTTAAATTTGAGAAATTATGGAGTTATGTTAAAGGTAATTTGAAAACTGAGTTGAGGCAATTTTGAAGAGCTTGATTTGGGCTGAGTGCTTTGACCAAACACAAGAGACTCTTGAAACTCATTTTGGTTTGAAAGTTTCAAATTGGTTTGTTGGTTGATGAGTATGAAGATGGTGGTTGGAATTGATTTGATTTAGTGGAAATGATTGATGCATTTTTGGCTTGGTTAAAATGGGCAATGCCAATTAGGAGCCAGGATTTGGAAATGCTCAGGCTTGAAAAATTGGCTTTCTCTTGATTAATTTGCTCAAATTGGTTATCAATTTTACATGATAGATTTTTGAAACGAATGTTGACTGTTATTTGATAGGTCTCCATCAAGTGTGGTTGGCATGCTATGATGGAGTGATCATGGATCCATATTTGAGGGCTTGATCAATGATGAGGATCAGATTTGGCTAACCTTGGTGGGTTAAGTGAGCTAATGGGCTGGTTGGGTCGGAGAAAGTCATGGAGTGCTAAGGGATAGGTATAGATTGACTCTTGATCCATTGGTTTTGAAGTTTAAATTAAATGATTTGATGTCTAATCTTTTGGTGGGGAATTTGGCTTTTTGAGGTTTATCATAATGATTTAGTTATTATTACAAGATATAAATTGATTTGATGGTTTATTGGATCAAATGGGTTCCATTTAGTTGTATGTTGACCAATTGGTCAAAAAAAGGCTTAGGTTAGGTTCATATGATAATTTGATGTTTTGGTTCAATTATTTTTTTGATTGGTTTGATTTATATTTGATTCATCAATTAAGGTTGAAATTTGACAAATTTAATTTAATTGACCAAATTAGGTTGGGTTAGGTGTTTAAAGTTTAATTGGTTGATTAAAAATGATTGTAGTTTTGGTTTTTGTTAATTTGAATTTTTGGTTAAGTTGACCAATTGGTCAAGGGTTAATTGGTTTTATGAATAAAAGTGATTTGGGATGAACTTTTATTTACAAATCAATTAGAATTAAATCATGATTTGAATTTAAATTGTTAGGCAAATTTTGGTCAACTTAGTCAATAATTAGTTGATTGGCTCATGATTTGGTCATGTTTTTAATCATTGATTATGAATGATTTGAGTCAATGGTTTTAATATAGCGATGATTATGATTTTGAGTTTTAATTGAAATGTTGACTTGGTTAAAGGCTGATTTGACTGAGACATATAAGATTTGATCATATGATGATTATGATCATGATTGAAATTTTGATTAGTTCAATACAATTTGGGTTGATTAGAAAATTGGCTCAAAAGATTTGAGATCATTTGTATTATAAGTGAGCATAAATAAAATCAAAGGCTTAAAGAAGTTTGATTTAAGTTAGAATTGAACTTATATATGATGGATTGAATTTGAATAATATAAACCAAATTGGTTTGGTGCTGGGTTTTAATTCATATGATAATTTTAAGCCAAAGGGTTAACTCTTGATTTGGGTTGAGGGATTTAGTTTGATAATGATGCCTTTGTTTATATTTGGATCAATGATTGAAGGTTTGATTGAATCTAAATCCATGATTTTGATTTTGATATAGAAAAAGTTTAAAAGCTTTAAAAAAGTGATAAAATAATTTGTGATTTGAGTTTGATTTTGTCATTTGAAATATGTTTAATTTATATTTATGAATATAAATGAAAGCTAAAAAATGTTGTGAGAAAGATCACTATTATAGAAAAGATAAGAGAAAATTTGAAAGTAAAACATTTCAAAAGAGCTAACTTGGGATTTTGAATTGGTTTAATTTATTTTTGGTCATTGGAGGGTGGGTTTTATTTATATTTATGAATTTAAATGAAGGAGTGATTGATTTATAAAGAAATCAATCATGTTTGGATTGATTTGGATCAAGATTTACAGTTATGGATGTTGTATGGCAAGAATATCTTGATTTGGTTTCATTTATTTTGATTTAATTTAAAAAGGTTTAATTTGAATTTCAATATTTGTGAATATATTTGAATGATTGATTTATAAAATAGAAATAGTTTGAAGGAGTTTTGGCTACATAGAAGGTGGTTCATAGGCTTAGGAGATTTGGAATTTAGACAATCATATCAATCATTTGAGTTTGGAATTAATTTATGATTTGGAATTTGATGGGTAATTTGATAATGGAGAAAAGATCTTTGATTTATTTGGAAGTCCATAAGATAAAAATCTACTAGGAAGGGATTTAGAGTTTGAATTTAGTTATGAATTACAATCATTTGATAGTTGGATTTGATTTTAAGGTTTGAATTTGAATATGAGTTTGGGTTTGAAAGAGGGAAGCAATACTGTAGAGTCTTCAAATCCTAAGATAAATTCTATGTTAACTTTCTAAGTTTCAAGGTTCTAAGTGTACAATCACTAGAAGGTCTTTTAAGACAAAGAATTTAGTTCTATGAGTTCCTGATTAATAAAAGAAGTTGAGCTCCCAAGTGATAACAAGAAAAAATGTAGTATGATATGTGTTTTAAAAACTTCAAAAGAAAAAAGAAGAACTGACAATCTAAATAATTCTAGCTAAAGATGCACTCATGGAACTAGAGAAAGATATAATTCGACTATAGAAAAGATAAGAAAAATTAATTTAAGAACCAAAGTAAATCCACAAGTTATTTAGCAAAGGAGCTAATGACTTAATTGCTGCTTAGACAAGTTAGAGATTACTTTTCTTCTAAGAAATGATTTGATATTATAGTTCATAAACTTGAAATTTAGTCTAACCCTAATGAAGCAAGCTCCTTGATCCATGTGATTTGACATTGAACAACAAGTCATCACAACAGTTAAGAAATTGATTGATGCTAGTTGTATTCAAAAAGAAAAATATCCTACTTAGTTAGTCAGTGTCATCTTAATTAAAAAAATGATCAAATTTGTATATGTGTTGACTTTAGGGATCTAAATAAGGTATATCCCAAATTTCCTTTAATGATAATCAATGAATTGAAGAATCGAGATGTTCACCACTCATTATGTTATTAAAGAGGTTATGTAAATCAAGAAAGGATGTGGCAACATTGCCTAAGGAAGAAATAATAGCCCTAATGGAAGAGTGGAGTCTAACCCATGAGTGGCATCTAAAGATACATACATATTTATAACAATGACTAACTCTAAGAGAGAACTTTCTAATGAAGTTGTTTAAAAATTTTATTTTATTTAGAGTTGTTAAATTGGGCAAAAATTTAATTCTTAAAATGAAAGCCTAAGATATCCACATAAAAATAATCACACTTTAAGAAACTTATAAAACATGCCATTTACTATATTATGCAATCAACATTACATAAAAGTAAAAGAAGTACATATTGTACTCCCTTGAAAAGATTTAATATATCCTTAAATGAGAATTTTTAAGAATTTATAATGAAAGCTATGTCTTCAATTCTTCTTATTTTACTCAAAGAATTGGGGCAGATAGTACTGAGCTCAACTAGGAAGAGTTCTTAACAATCCCATAAATAAAGAATAATCAGAAGCACATTGTACTAAATCAAAAAAAAAAAGATTAGCTTAACAAACATGCAAATTAAGCAGTTATATTTTATACATTTGGAATTTGAACCCTGCCCATGGGCAACCAAGCATGTTTGTCCTAATGGATCATGCTTAAGGACTTAAGCAACATCTACATGAAAAAATATTTATGTTTTATTATTATTACAATGGCCCCTTAAGCATAATCCCATGACATCACTAGTCTAAAATTGCCCTAACATATAGTCTACACACAAACAATCCTAATATTCAGTCTAAAGCATTACATCTCAAAACAAAATACATCACCACAATAATCTTCGGCCTAACCTAATACTAAGCTCAATGACTTACTATTCTAATGTGTGTGCTAAGGTCAAGTGTGATATGTTTTAATTGGACTTCAGAGTTAGGATATTCTGATGATTGAATGTTTAAATTCCTTATCAATGGTGGCTATATTTTAAGTTGTTTAAAGTTTAGATAAGATTTTAAATTATATGTCTTATAATATTTTCTTAATTGTAATTTAATAATAAAATGTAGAAAGAGTGTTGATTCTCTGTAATCTCTACCTTAGGTTGATTTTAATGATGAATTTTTATAACTTCTAAGTATTTTAATTAGACCTATGTTTGAATTTAACTTAATGAATGTTATTTAAATATGAAGGACATCTTAAGATTAACGAAGCTAAATCATAATCAAATGAGTAATGTTTTGTTATCTTAGCTTCATTATCAATATATATCACTATTTTACTTTACTTCATTTTGATTGAATACATATACATATATCCTATATATCTATATGTTTCCTTTAAACACACTTGAAGTATGAATATGCATGAATTTTATAGCAAAAAGAATTTCATTTCAAATTTATACACATGTATAGGGATGTAGAAAACTATACAAGTGCCTGTCTTTGTTAAACCAAGGAAGTGAGGTTATTTAGGACATCCTTAGGGCTACTTAAAGGCTCATGTTCTTGGGATATCCAGACTATATACCTGTTAGCCCAAATACACATATACATGTACATAAACATAAGGATAAAATTATAAAAGGTTGCAAGCTATTATTCTATTTTAAGCATGAATACAAGTAATTTATTTTTCTTTATTATTTATAATGAAATTTGTGAACACAAAGCTTCAATCTAAATTATTTGATTAATAGCATATGATTATTAATTAAAGAGAGAAAATAATTTGAAATTTACTAATGATAATAGCCACATCATATATTTATATCTTTTCACATCATGAAATCAAATGCAATATATTCCTTTTTAAATTTGAAGCATGAATGCATGAAACATATGAAATGAAAATTTGTGATAATTGAAACAAGATAATTACATCATCAAATGATTCATTTGGCTTCATTAAAACTTAAGGACAATCACATTAAATAACCATACCTTGAGCCTAATCAAAGTCTTTTAAAGATTTTAGTTTTATGATTTTGATTTATTTAATCCTAAAGAGGAGAAACAATAGTTAGTGCTCAACCCATATCCATGGTAGCCAAAGGTCATCCCATTTATTCAACATGTCCAATCTCAAGTTAATTAACCAAGTGATTAAGACTTAATTAAAGTAATTAGTAAAAATTTTAAATCCTAATTAGTCATTATTCATTAGATGAAACTTGGGGATTTTATTTTCTTAGATTCTCCTCTATCTAAGCTTTCAATAGAGAGTTTATTTGTATTTTTTATTTTTTTACAATTAGTTATGGTTTTTTAAAGTTCTCTATAATTAAAGTAATTCATTTCTGCTTAATTAAACCCTAATTTAATTACTTTTGTAATTTAGTGTGATCCAGAAGATCTAATTATTGAATTATTAAGATTTAAGTCATATAAATTATATTTGACCTTGTATTCACCTACCATTGCATTCTAGATTTTAAACCTTGCTTAAATTTAAATTAGAACTTACTAAAAAATTTTTTAACTTTTTGGAATTATTATCTCATATTTAAAGAAAAAATATTTTAGTGGGAAATCAAACAATCTTATATTGCTACATTGAAATTACTTATAATCTCTCTTGAAAATAAATCTAATATGTGCTAAAATTTAGTTTGTTGTATAGTAGACACTTGCTAATTCATTTCAAAATTATTTTTATACTAGTCTATTATTTGCATTAATATATTATTTTTTTGAAAATAAATCTAACATTTCTCAAGAAAAATAAGTGAGACATTTACTTTGTCAAATTTATTTTAAGTTGATATTTTATAAGGTTATCATTTTGTGTTGTAAGATCACCTTTTCATTTGGGGTAGACTAAAAGATATTTTGAATTTATTATGTCAAAATTTATACCTTGTTGCATTTTTCTTTGTGTATAAAAATTATTTTGGTTATCATTTTACTCATCTCATTGTAGGAGAGTATGCAATTATTATTGAGGCCGTAATTTGTATTTATTGGATAGTGGTTTCCTAATTTGGGTGGCTAAGCATAGACGTTGGCAAGTTTAGGATTTAGTCGAACATTATAAAAATCTTGTCATTATTGTCGCTCTTCTCTTTTCTATATTTTATATTTGTTTCATTGTGCTTTTGGTTTGTTAATATTTTTGACATAGTTGCTCTCAAATATTAGTCAATTAATGGTGAAGATTTTCTCATAACACAAACATTTCACGTAAATTACATGCATTTTATACGTCAAGAGTACATAAGGTAAGCTTTTTTGCATTAAATTTATTGATAAATACAAAAACAAACAAATTTGTAATGAAATGTAGAATGATGCCATTATCTAAATTTTTTATCACTTTAATATGAGAAACATATAAAATAAATCAAGTACGGTAACATACCATCTTTCAACATCTCCATATAAGTGGAACTATTTGCATCCAAGAGTGTCTCATAAGAAAAAAAAAAGCTGTAAGGGTTTATTTTGGTTCAATTTTTATTTACTTTTAAAAATAAATAAAATTATTTTTAAATAATTTAAAATAACTTTATGATTCTTTATAATGACTCCACCACACCTATGCAAATAAATATAAATACTATTTTTTTTATTATCATACATATTTTATTTTATTTCAAAATATATTGAAATAAATGAAGATAAAAATAAAAATAAAATATGTAGATAGAGAGAATCTACCACAGTGAACTTTCAATTATTGTAGATTGAGAGGATCTAAAATAAATATTCTTAATTAATAGATTACTAAAAAAAGATCATGACCCGAAAAAGAATGACATAACAAAATAGTCTTATGTCCAAAATACCATAATTTGTCATATATTATAATTAGGAATGCAAGCCAAATTTTTTACAGCTGGAAAATTCGTGGTGATCCATAAAATTTTTTACAGCTGGAGATTTCTATTAAATACTATTCCTTTCAATTGCCCTTAAAGATAAACATGTTGGCTGGTGTCAAGAATTAGAACTGATGTGCTTTTGAAAATTTTGTGATATCTATATATATATATATATATATATATCTGGATGTTGAATGTGCATCGCTGCTTCTTGAAATACACAATGTCGCGTTGGGAGCGAAGCTCCCAATTGACGAGACCCACAATCCAACTCATAAAAATTATTTAATTTATTTTTATTCAGATGAATATTTCACAGTTTTTTATTAAATATTAGTATAATATATTTATAGCATAAAAATTCTAAGATTTTGAGATCTAATTAGTCAAAATTTTGATTAAGATATTTAACCTTTTTTTATATATATTTTTAGATACACAAGAGAATTGGGGTGTACCATGATAATAATTTCATATTAATGAACAACTAAATGATTTTTGGTTTTTCTAAAATCATTCAAGAAAAATAAACATGATAAATTTGTGCCATAATTATTTTGCGAAAAAAAAAATTTTGGATGAAGTTGAAAAGCAGCTTAACAAATTTACAACAAACTAAAAAATCATGATTTATACTAATCAATTTTAGCCATGTTTACTTTCACAGTAAAAGATAGAAGATTTGATTCAGGAATTAAACATAAAAGGCATAATCATTATTCACAAAATGAAATAACATTTACATATTTTCCATCTGCATTCATGGAGCGAAGATGCAAGCTGATAAATTTCTTTTAAGATTGTTATCTCGTGTCAGCTTGTGAGCTAATTTAACTCCTTTACACTTTCTGTGTGCTACACAATGACATACTAATAACACGTAATTAGACCAATAGCTGTCTCTGTCTATCTCATAAATTAACCTTTTTTTTTACTAATTAACATTCAATTGCTATCACGAATTCATGGTTGCTTTCATCTGAGCTGGCACTAATTAATTACACTGATGATAGTGATCTCTATCTATCTCATGAATTAACATTCAAAAGCTACCGCGGTTAATTAATTACACTGTGTGTGGTCTCTGTCCACCTCACAAATTAACACTAAAGTGATGTCGGGGTCGCTTTTGACTACCGCATTAGACTGGTACTAACTGATGCATAGGGGACAACTCAATTTGAGATCTCATTATAAGGTGAAGGGCCAAGGGACATCTTGTAAGTTTAGTGATATTCTCATGCACTAGCCTTTTTCTCCTGTCTCTAGCCTTCTGAATCCCCGAACTCTTCCAACCAAGAGTTGATGTTCTCCGCGAGAAGAGAAACTTAGAAGGAAGAGGTTTTCACAGAGAGATGAAATTCGGTTTCTGATTGGGAGCGGAGTACAACAAAGTAAGGATATTTTTTTTGTAAGCAATTATGATTTTGATCTTTAAATACTATTTAGTTGTTTTCCTGTAAGAGTTTCCGTGAGGATTTATACTCTTCAAGTCTTCAGTTCGAAAATGGAGGCTTGGCAGAGATAAAAAATTGGTTAGGTGATTTGACAAATTATATGATTAATATCTGAAGTTTTTTTTTTCCTGAAAAAATAACTAAAGTGCAGATTGCTTTCATCATTTTCATTTCCTGTCATGTTCTTCGTTTGTTGAATGATGGGGGCATATTTTGAGTTTTAAGCATAGGAAGCTATTTAAATTTACTATTTTTTAGGAAAAAGAATTATTTGGTTGCACTTCAAATGTAAAATTTCCTTTTTTTTTTTTTTTTTGTATTTTGAGGTTCTTAAATCATGTTTCTAAACCGTCAAAAAGAATAGGGTTTCAACATGTTTCATTGATTATTTCTAGGTGCAGTTTAATGTGTAAGTGTTTTTGCCTCTTCTCTTTTTTATTTTATATTCATATTTTTAGTACGAAAAATTAGGCAGGGATTTCGAGAGTTATTTTACTGATTATAATAATCTAATTTCTATCTTATGATTAAATTTAAATATAAGATCATAAAATAATATATTATGAGATAAAAGTGATGAATAATAAAAGAAACAACAAAAAATGAATTGCATAGATTTTATGCGGGAAACTCAGGATGAAAGAAGTCATAGGCATTATTAGAAAAATTCATTATATGTAAAAAAGATTACAAGGAGAGAGTGTTGGCACATATGACCAAATTGAAGAAGAATTTGATTCCTTCTACACAGTCATGAGGTATTTATAAATTTTCACAATTTATAAGGAAATAACTTATGAGAGGTTAATAAAGTTAGAGCACACAGATTGCAATCTAAAGGCTATAATAAGATCAATCTAATAGTAGAAATCTTCAATTTTTGTATGAGGAATATCTTACTAAAGCAAGTGAAATTCACAAAAATTTGGGATGCAAATTTGACATAAAAATAATTAAATCTAACAAATTTAGTAAAATTATAAACAATAGAAAATTTTGTCATCCTTGGATAATATTGCAAAGATAGTTAAAAATTAATGCGGTTCATTCATTTGTAACCCAATTCTTCAATTTGTTTTGGATTAGCCTCTAAAATTTGATATCTTTTTCAATTTTTTGGTGATAAACAAACTAATTCCAACAAGAATAAAGTTGATTCTAAAAAAGTTATTCCTAATGCATGTAGCTTAGAAATAAAGTTCAAGCTCAAGATAGGTTAATCTAAGATTGATGAAGGCAAAGACATAGAATTTTCACTAAATTATTATGTCAAACAAAACTTAGATAATATTAATACTAGATATACGTCCATTATATACTGCAATTCTAATTGAGAAAAATGAGAAAAACTTAATGTAAATAATATATTTTTTTCAATATAAGAATTATTAAATATAATTTGATTAATTTTGGGCATATCTTCATATGTATGTGGATAAATAGGTTATGGTGATATTCTACTAATAATATTAATGGTTTCAATGATTTGTTTATCATGGATCTTAGGATTTCCATTATCAAGAGGCTAACAATCTAAAGATTTCTCTTATAAATACTAACAAAAATGCCCTTGCTGAATCAAATATTTAATCTCTTCTTTCAAATAGAGATATCATTCAATTAAATTCCCTCATCAATGATACAAAATAATAGGACTAGTATCCATTACTAAAATTTTTAGTGGCATAAGCTCTAAATATATTTAATGGAGTTTAATGATGTGACTTATGCTTGTTAAGAGTATTTATTTTGGTGGAAAAGGAGCAACTAGTCTCTAGCCTACTTTTAGTTTCCTTGTGGGGAAAAGCTAATTACTTTATTAGTTATTTATTATTATTATTATTATTATTATTATATATTTTTTTATTTTTGATTATTTATTAATTTCATATTATTTATTTTTTACTATTCTTATGAATATTTGTTATTATGAATTTTTATGACATATAAGAGTGATCAATCTCTTGCATTATTGAGAAGTAAAAAAGATCCAAGGCAATGAACTTCAAGAAAAGCATCTTGTAGTTGCCCATAATCTATTCCCAAAATTTAATAAGCCTTGAAAAGACTCTTCAAAAGTATTCCTTAAGGAATTTTACTTTATTTTTGTGAATCCTTGGAAGATAGAAGAAGTTGTTGATAAGTGAACAATTTATACTAAATCCTTTTAAAAAATATTGGTAAAATTGATGATGGTGTGGATAGCCATACCAAAAAAATAGAACTTTGTATAGCTTCACTCTTGATAATGGTGAGAAAGACCTTATAAAAATCATAGAAGTGGCTTATTAAACATTATTATGATCATTTAGTAGTTGATATGCTAATAAGAATAAAGGTTTCCAAAATAACAATTGATAGTAGATAAGTTAAACCCTTCTAAAAATGTGTTGCTAAAGAATTATATCATTTAGGGGTAGTGACTATTGAAAGCTTCAATGAAAGGTATGCTCATTTTTACTTATCAAAAGAAACTCTTCTTAAATAAGGCATCAAAGTTCATCTATTATGATATCATGAACATTCATAAAATGTTCAAAATATATATTTGTTAATTCATATACATATGCATATAGATATGAATAATTGGATGAAATTATAAGAATTTTAAGATACTTTAGATATAGGTAAGAATAATTTAACCTTAATATATAACTTACTACAAATCTCAATGTACATGCATTTGTTAGACTAAGAAAGTTAGGTAATCAAACAAGGAAAATCATAGATTTTCGGACAAAAAATCCGTTGGTAATTTACTTTTATTACAAATTGCTACTTGACGGTAAGACTTTAGTTGGAAATATTTTCGGCGGACAAAAAATATGATGAAAAAATTTTCTAGTGGCTTTACGACTAATTTTTAGTAGAAAAGTTATTCTAGAAGAATCGGCGGACAGGCGGTCTTCAAATGCAGCTGGAAAAGTGAGAAACCAAAAAATTTTTGACAAGATCATTTCTGCCAGACTTGTCCACCGAAATTTTTTGGTGAAAATGGTATACCAAAAATCTACTGGAAAAGGTCTTGTTAACAAATTTTTGGTGGTTTTTTGTTTGCCAACATATCGATGTTACTAATAGAAAATCTGCTAATAGTTCACCAGAAACTTTTACAAAAGTGAAAAAAAAAAGAATTTCCTATATGTTCTAATTTTTGCACCTACGGAAGAATCATAAAATAACTTTATAGTTCTAATTCATAATAACATACACTCAACATCCACATAAGACTAATAGACAGTTAATCTGAAGCATTTCAACTACCTCATTCCAGTTTTTAGAAAACATTAAAATGAACTATTAGTTTCAAAGCAATTAAATGAAATAGTCTAAAATATCAATATCGAAATAAATTATTTACATATAAAAATAAAGTATGAATAAGACTTTATTGACCTCACTTTTGAAGTGAGGTTGACTACTCATTCCTTTGTCCTAGATTCATCTAAGCACTAAGATACTCCTAGTGCTAAGACACTCTTAGTGATTTGGAGAGCACTAATCCCAAGCCTAAAGACTCATAGGATCTAGCCATATAATCATACCTTAGCTTAGGATAGTCCTAAACCCAATCAAACCCCATATCAAACCAATCTCTTAAACCCAAACCAAATGGCTTCAAACAAAACCTCAACTAATATCAATTATCCTATTTTGACCCACCTCAATTTGAATTATTACTTCCAAGCCCATTTGAATTCTCATAATAAATTGACAAATTCATTTTCCAATAATACCTCCAATCAATCTTAAATTGATTATTGAACACCCTTCATTCATAAATTAAAGCCAATTTGATCAAACTAACCCAATTGACCCATTTAGCCCAATTTGTCCTAAAGGACCAAATTAAGCCAAAATTCATCTTAAACCAAATCAAAACCTCAAATAACTTTCAAATGATCAACCAAACAAGAATCAATTCTTCATTCAACCCAATTTGTTCAATTTAACCAAATTGGTCAACTTGATCCAATTTGACCTAAATAACTCATATGATCCAAATCCAAATCCTTCTAATTGGATTAAACTAATTACACCAATACATTCCTAATGATTATTTGAACATAATGCAATAGGTCTCTTGACCAATTTGGTCAATTGGTCAACCTAACCCATTCGAACACAAGTTCACCAATATGGGTCCAATTGAGCCAAACCCAACAAACTTAGCATGACACATCTTGAGGTCAAATTGAGTCAAATTAAGCCAAACCATGTGTGTGTGATTTTGATATGTTATCATGAAAGGAAAAGAGGTGTGTGAAAAACTCTCCTTTTTTTCCTTCATGCCCTCCCATGTGAAATAAACTTATATATATGTATTCTTCTCATGCTCACATCTGTCTTTTTTTATTTCCTTGTGTTTGGCATGCCTTTCTATTTATTAGATCCAAAATTTTGAATGGATCTCGTGTATGGGGAGGTGAGTGAACTCATTTGGGTTATGACTTGAGTTGACTCAACTTAACCCAAATTGAGTTAGGTTGAGTCAAATGAGTCTTATTTCTACAATTGATTTAAAGTTAAGTTTAAACTATATTAAACTAATTATTTATAATATTTATGATTAATTAATATGATTTAACTTAAGCCTTAAATCAACTCAATTTAACTTAAATAAGTTAAATTGGGCCAATTTGGGTTCACTTGAGTCCATTGGCCAAATTGATCAAATTAGATAAATTGGTCCCAAATGAGGGTTAAATTGAGTTTAATTAAGTCTTAAAAGTGACTTAAAGTAATTAATTTAATTTAATTTTAACTAATTTTGATTTCATTTTAATTTATTTTAATTTTAGATAGATATGCTCATATAGGTCAATTTGGGACAATTTGGGTTAAATTGACCAATTAACCAAATTGGCTAAAATTGGATGTCATTGAGAGTTGAGTCATATTAAATAATCAACTTAAGTGTAATTTTAAGCATTGATTTTGTTTAATTCAGGTTGAGTTAAGCTTTGATTTAAACCCATTTTTTATCAAAATTGGGCTTAATGCATTAAATTGGGATTTACTTGGGTTAAATGACTAATATGACCCAAATTAAAGTGTGTTTAGCTTCAATTATGTTTGATTGAGTATTTGAAATGATATAGACTAATTGATTTTAATTAATTTGAATTTTTTTTTATACTTATTTTGGGCCAATTTGGGATTAATTAGTTAAATCGGGATTTACTTGGGTCAAATGACTAATTTGGTCAAATCAAATAGAAAAAAAGTTTACATTATGTTTAAGTATAAGTTTAAAGTATTTTGGGATATTTAAGTTAAATTAATTTCAATTTATTTTGAGTTTAGGTTCAATAGGGCCGGTTTAGGTTCATTTAGACTAGGTGAACCAATTAGGCCATTTGAGTCATCTAGATTAAGAATTAATTAGTTTTGTATTCTATCATATTAATTTGATAAAAGTAAGCATTTATGATGACTAAAATTGAACAAATTTTGATTAGTTTGATTTT